>JADEYB020000005.1:52969275-53051616 GCA_015832495.2 Alces alces | reverse complement strand
AGCAGCAGCAGCAGCATGTCATGCAGGATCTTGGTTCTCCAACCAAGAATCAAACCTGTACCCCCTGCAGTGGAAGCACGGAATCTAAACCGCTGGACTGCCAGAGAAATCCCTGGAACCACTTTTCTTTAGCCATATTCTACTTTTCTAAAACACTGAATACCTTGGGTTGGGGGAAGACAAAAATCCTGGGTTCTGTGAATTAAGAGTACATTTTCTATGGGAGTTTGGTCCAGTTCTCTGAAGTAAAAACACCCCTCACTGCTGACACCATTCAGAACAATGTTTATTGCATAAAAAAAACTGCAAAATGATTATCTTGGTTTAGGAAGCCAGGAAGAATGCCTTTAGGGTTAATGCATTTTTTCAAGCCAGCCTGAAATTTGATGGGTAATGCATGTATTAGAGCATTTTTTATGAGTTACTGCTGACTGGAAGAAATAATTATGAATTAAACTGAACACAGATCTCTTCCTAAGAGTTTATAGCAATCAACAGGTGAAGTCCCAGTGGGTTTGATATCTTGCAGGGGGTTTTATTTTTGTTTTCAAACACATTACAGTCCATTGGTGACAATACTAGAACCACTTAAGCACTTGAAACAAGGGTCTGAAATTTAGAAACCTGATTTTCCAGAACTAAAAAGGTGAAATGTTTTAAAGAAAACACTAAAAAAGGAATCATAAGAAGCCTCACTCCAACTTATAGTGAATAAGGTGAAGTCTGTATGATGAAGGGTTTTCTTTCATCCTTCATAATACACGTTTTCTGTAGCCAAATCTTACGGTGTCTTTTTTTTGGGTGCTTCTGACCTAACCATATCTTGATACTGGGAAGTTGTCATCACCAAATACTATTCGTGCTTAAATATACATGTAGCTGATCGGGCTTTCCTTCTGTCCAGTCCATTAACTAGATCTGTTGGTTAATTTGACACGATTGAAGCGACTTACCACATACACTATGCAGAGGGAGAATCACTGAAGTCTTTTCTCAACAAGATGCATTGTGGCCAGGAATGTTATGACATTCTGCCTCAGGCATTGTAGGGAAAGACCACAGTTGACTAGGAAAAAGTTTATCTTCAACAATAACAAAGGTCTCTTTTCGTAGTATAACAGCTTTCTCGATTCCCCGCTTTATATCTTTTCAATGTTCTGCAATCTTAGAACCGTTGGAAGTTCCAAAATCGAACCTGCAGATATTAGTTTAATAAATAATAAACCAGTAAACGGAGAAGGCAATGGCACCCCACTCCAGTACTCTTGCCTGGGAAATCCCATGGACGGAGGAGCCTGGTGGGCTGCAGTCCATGGGGTCGCTAAGAGTCGGACACGACTGAGCGCCTTCACTTTCACTCTTCACTTTCATGCACTGGAGAAGGAAATGGCAACTCACTCCAGTGTTCTTGCCTGGAGAATCCCAAGGACGGGAGCCTGGAAGGCTGCCGTCTATGGGGTCGCACAGAGTCAGACACGACTGAAGCGACTTAGCAGCAGCAGCAGCAAACCAGTAAAACAAATCAGGACTTTTTGTACAGTCCGCCTGGATCCACAGTAAAATGGAGGATATATCCAGGAAACTGCAACTCCCATGAAGCAACGAGAGGGAAGACGGAAGTAGCTACCCTTTGCTCGTTTGCACCTCTAGGTCTCTTATTGGAAATATGTGCTCATATCTAAATAATACGATATCCTCATAATAAAACAGGTGAGAGGAATCTTGTACATCAAAATATTGATTTCCAACAGAATTTTTCTAGCTTAATCACTCTTCACACACCAGTGAACTGCCAAAAGCTATTGTTACGCCCCTTGAGAAGCCCCGCCCCCTAGGGGGCAGGGCGATAAAGCGGAAGTGACGACACTGAGTGTTCCATTAAATATCCGTAGGCGGGCCCCTAGCGATCTCTCGGCCTTAGCGCCATCTTTTGAGGTGAGTGTTTGATGGCTGTGTTCGTGTTCCGACTACAATCCATAAACATCTGATCTCTGCACTTACCATCATTACAGCAAACTAACCGCAGACTTTTTTTCTTTACCCGTAGAAACCTCTGCGCCATGAGAGCGAAGGTAAGCAGTCCCTGCCAGGGAGCTAAAGCTGTAAGAATTGGCTGTTGGTAGGGGAGACCTTGGCAAGGGAAATCTGCCATCGTTCCGGGGTCGCCGGGTCCTCAGGTTGTGATCACGAGCTAGTGGGAGAGGAAGGATAGTTTGGGGAGAAGCAGAATAGGTGGTGCGTAAGGTCTGTGGGGAGAAGCAGAATAGGTAGTAGTTAAGTTCTGTGGCGAGAGACGCTGGAAGTGCGAGAGAGCTCATGCGGGCAGAATTCGGGATTTTACGTCCGGGATTCCGGTGGCAGTGCAGGTTGTCGATGTGGTTTGCTGCGACCAAGCCCGCTACTTGGTTAAGAATCTACCCGCTTCTAAACAGTGCTCTTCATGAAAGTTGCGAAAGTGTTGGTCGCTCGGTCGTGCCCGACTCTTGCGATCCCGTGTACTGTAGCCCGCCAGGCTCCTCTGCCCATGGACTTTTCCAGGCAAGAATATTGGAGTGGGTTGCCATTCCCTTCTCCAGGTAATCTCCCTCACCCAGGGATTGAACCTGAGTCTCCTGCATTGCAGGCAGAGTCTTTGCCGTTTAAGCCACCGGGGAAGCCTCCCCTAGTGTTCTTCATATCTCTATCTAAACTTGTTACTGGAACTAATGACATCTTTTATTCTCTGTCCTTGCTTATAATCGGTTGCCAGTGGAGGAAGAAGCGAATGCGCAGGTATGCTGGGACGTAGTTAGTACTGTGGGGTGGGGGGGAGTGGAGCAAAGTGGACAAAACTTGGGACGAACATTTGGTTTAGAAATCCAACAATTGGGCAGAAGACGACAGAATTGTAATGTTGATTTTACCTGTCCCTTGTATTGGGTGCACATTTAAGACTGGAGGGAAAGACTGAACTCGGGTTTGTGGGCCCGAGGTGTATTCTTATGTCTGGTTTTCAGGCTGAAGCGCAAAAGAAGAAAGATGAGGCAGAGGTCCAAGTAAACTTGTACACCCATGGAAGCCACAGAAGCAGAAACAAGGGAAGCCAGAGGCCAGGGACGCTGGTACAAATTGTGGACTGCATGCCTACTATCTAGAACTTCTCAATGGATCTGGAACATCTATGGCCATTCTGATCGCCTTGACCACCTTTGAGAGACCTACCTTGCTCGTATCAAAGCCGTCCCTTTTGGTCCTTTGCCCTGGACCTGTGATAACTATGGACTAGTTCTCTTCTCAGTTGTGGCTGAATGTAACGTGTACAATAAATCATCTCTTTTGCTGTCTTAGCTGAAGAAGAAAATTTGTGTGTTATGTGGTTTTTTATGGTTACACTGGCTGGGGGATTCTCTTATCAGTACAGTCTGTCTACTCCCTGCTGTAGAAAAAGTCAAAAGCTTTATATCTACAAGTCGGGGGGCGGGGAGGTGTGGGTTCCGATCTTAGGAGCTGCTAGAGTATTGGGTGGCCTTTACTTCCTGGAAAGGGCGTGAACTCCAGGGACGGTTTTCAAGTTGATTTCGCGGGCATAGGAGCCATCAGTTCCGCTCTTAATCTAGGTCCACGTTACAGAGCTCCACTTAGGCGTTTTGCCGTTGAGTCGCGTTGCCATGGTGACACGCAAAGCTTGCTGGGAGCTTCTTGCTGCTAGACGCGCAAGTACTTCGCACACCACAGAGTGTGGTTCCGGGTCTGGTAGCTAGAGCGTCATTTCTTCCGCAGGAAGCGGAAGGGCGATAGGGTAGGCGGCTCTTTGTCGAAGCTAGAGGACCGGCAGGCGGCAGCAGCAACTACGGCGGCGGCGGCAGGTGAGGGAGGCGGGAGACTTAGGTGGAGGCCGCGCCCGGAGGGGAGGAGTCGGGGCCGGCCCAGCGGCTGGGCTCGGCCGGGCTACACAAGGCCCCCCAGGACCGAGTTGGCTGTTCCTCACGTCGTAGGGCCGAACCCCTTTTCTGACTGACCCCGCTTCGCGAGCAAACGCCAGCTCCGTGACGTCACACCCTTGCCCATCCCCTCTGCTTGATGTCACCTGGAGTTCCCTTTCCCGCTTCACTTCGTGCTCCCTTAGTGTCCTATTCGTATGGTCCCCGGCGGAGCTCCGGCGGCACTGCACAGAACCTGCCAGGCGAAACACTTGCTCCGGGAAACTCCTAGGACTTTTTTCCCCCCAAACTCTGGGGTGTTGAGAAGCGTCATAATCACCGCCCCCAAGTCTAACCCGCCATCCCATTGCACTGTCAGTCGCAGCCCTTGCGCGGCTCCCTTTTCGGAGTTCCTAACCCCAACCCGACTCTGGGCTTTGATCCCTACATCCTCCATCTCGAGAAGCGTCCCTTACCCTTTGTTCACTCAGAGCTGGTTTTCCACCTCTTTCTCCTAGGCTCTCCAAATTAGTTCTGTCCCACACTACTCTTACTGGCAGCTTCTCCCCTTGACAGAGGAAGTTCAATTTGAATCCGAAGGAAATCTTGGAGCGCATAGAGCTCTTTCCATTTTGTCAGACTTCATTCTTAGAGCAGCAACCACCCTGTAGTTCTCCATTCTTACCCCTTCTTACACCCAAGTCTCTGTTTTTCTCCTGCTCAGAACCCAGCAGTGATGTGGAGGTGGAGACCCACAGGAGCCCCGGACTTCACCTGAGCTACCTCAGGTATCACGCAATCCTGGGAAAGTTGGGTGGGGAAGAGTATCAGATATTACCTGCTTCTGGTGGGATTTGTAACATCGGTCAGACTTGGATAGATGCCATTTATTATTCAGCAGGTCAGTTCCCTTTTAGTAAAAGTTTTTATCTTTTCTTTTCCCACTCTTTTCCTTGATTGCTTTTACTGTTCTGGGACTACGTCCCTTTGGAGGAAGAGGACCTCTCTGTTACAGATTCTCTTGCAACTCTGGCCTATGATCCAGTCGGTATATTTTCGGGATCATTTTGCCTTGAAAGCAAAGTCAAGGCAACAGACTGGGTGGTTGGGGGCCATGAAGGCCAAAGAAGTTAAAAGATTCCCTTATACTCAAGGGGAAATAATATGAAGTTTTCCTATTTGAACAGCAGGGGGAGCCTGAACACTGCTTAGGAAAGGCTTAGGAGGTCAGACACGTGGTAGCAGGGACTCCCAGTCTTGTTGGGGGTGGGGAAAGGAGAGGGCTAGAACCACGGCGGTGGACTGACATTCCTGAGATCGCTTGGGCAAGAAGAGACTTAAAAAACTTTTATAGAGTCTATAAATAAAGAGGATCTTCTTGGGGTGAGGAATGGTGTGGTTTGATGTCAGTGAGATCTTCCCATGGAGGGTAGGAGGGGTATAGAGTGAAGAAAGACAGGTTACTTGTTCCTGTGAAATTAACACCTTTCTATTGCCTTGATCTTGCCACAAATGGTTTTGTCCTTTGGGGGGTCTATAAGTGGAGATTCTAGCTGTCGAACTCTTCCCCTGAAATGGAGGGGAGGGGGCTGACCATCCTAGAGTTGAGAATAGTGGTAATCTGGGAGAGAACTCCAAAAAATGACAAGTTTAGATATTGCCCTCAAGGTGGTGATACCAGTCTCTTTACTCAGGACTTCTGGGGTCAGCATATCTGTTTCTTCACAAAGTCCTCTCCTGACATCCCATGGAAGGAGGGGGTCAGGGAAGCAATGTCACCAGTATCCCATTATCTATTGCCCTTAGTAGCTCACCAGCTTATCTTAGCCACAGTTCCTAGTCTCCTCATAGCCTGATCAGACACTGACAGCAGTTTTAATTTTGCTTCCACAAATTTAATAAGGTCAGTACAGGAGGGGAAATAAAATACAACACTAATCTCTCCCTCTGCCTCTTTGGCATGTCATCATTATATGAGGTGGCTTCACCCCAACTCTCTTCCTGCTCCATCAGCCAGGCAAGTGTGAATCATTCTGCCACAGACCAGGAGCACCAGGGCCTGGGCAAACTTCTGATCAGCCAGCCAGTCCAGGCAGGGTGCTCAGCGGTTAGCTGCTCCACCTCCAGTACCATTGTCCCTCTGGCCTGCCTCTTGCTGGACTGCCTGCCTGATAGGAAGAGTTTGGCCTCTCTGGAGGACTCCAGTTTGACACAGTTGTTCTCTTTCCTAGCGGTCACCAAGAGTGGCAAGAAAAGGAAGAAAGCCCTGAGTTGGGAGGGACCAGGATGCCTGACCGGGACAGCTATGCCAACGGCGCTGGCAGCAGCAGCGGAGGCCCTGGAGGCGGTGGCGGCGAGGAGGCCAGTGGGACAGGGGCAGGAGGTGGCGGGGCCAGCTCAGACGCCATCTGTAGAGACTTCCTGAGGAACGTGTGCAAGCGAGGGAAGCGCTGCCGCTATCGCCACCCAGACATGAGTGAGGTGTCCAACTTGGGGGTAAGCAAAAACGAGTTCATCTTCTGCCATGACTTCCAGAACAAGGAGTGTAGCCGCCCTAACTGCCGATTCATCCATGGCTCCAAGGAGGACGAGGATGGCTATAAAAAGACAGGAGAGCTGCCCCCCAGGCTGAGGCAGAAAGTGGCAGCTGGCCTAGGCCTGTCACCAGCTGACCTCCCAAATGGGAAGGAGGAGGTCCCCATCTGCCGTGACTTTCTCAAGGGTGACTGCCAGAGAGGAGCCAAGTGCAAGTTCCGTCACCTGCAGCGGGATTTTGAGTTTGATGCTCGGGGTGGAGGCGGCACTGGTGGTGGGGGTTCAACAGGCCCCGTTCCCCCAGGACGACGTCATGACCTCTATGATATTTACGACCTCCCTGACAGGGGCTTTGAGGACCATGAACCAGGCCCCAAGCGCCGGCGAGGCGGATGCTGCCCCCCAGATGGTCCCCATTTTGAATCCTATGACTACAGCCTGGCTCCACCCCGAGGGGTGGAGTGCAGACTGCTAGAGGAGGAGAATGCCATGCTCAGGAAGCGGGTAGAGGAGCTCAAGAAGCAGGTCAGCAACCTGCTGGCGACCAATGAGGTGCTGCTGGAACAAAATGCTCAGTTCCGCAATCAGGCCAAGGTCATGACCCTGAGCTCCACTGCACCAGCAACTGAACAGACTCTGGCCCCCACCGTGGGCACTGTCGCCACTTTTAACCATGGCATTGCCCAGACTCACACTACTCTCAGCAGCCAGGCCCTGCAGCCTCGCCCCGTGTCCCAGCAAGAACTGGTGGCCCCTGCTGGAGCTCCGGCTGCTCCCCCAACTAATGCTGCACCTCCTGCTGCTCCACCACCCCCGCCCCCACACTTGAACCCAGAGATCACGCCACTGTCAGCTGCTCTGGCTCAAACAATTGCCCAGGGAATGGCACCCCCACCTGTCTCCATGGCTCCTGTGGCTGTGTCTGTGGCTCCTGTGGCCCCCGTGGCCGTATCGATGGCCCAACCCTTGGCAGGAATCACAATGAGCCACACCACCACCCCCATGGTGACTTACCCCATCGCTTCCCAGAGCATGCGCATCACAGCCATGCCACACTGATGGGGCTGACGGACACTCCCCTGGTGTAGTCTCCCGGGCTGGAGTCGAGGGGCCTTCACCCACTCACCTAGCCCTCCAAGGCCCTGTCCTAGGGGCTCACTCATGAACTAGGATGAGAGACTGCGAGGAGTTTGCTTCTGAGAAAGGGTTGGGTTGGTGTGTTTTCTCCCACCTACCTTTTATGAGGGTCCTCTTGTCCATCTTCTTCAAGCCTCAGAGGGCTTGCATAGGAGTACAGACGGAGGGCAACAGATGAAGGACTGACTGAGGGGCTGTGTGTCCTCTGATGGGAATTTGGGGGACATCCTTGGTCTTGTCCTCTTTTCTGCACAGCACAGGTTCCAGCACTGGCTTTGGAAGAAAAAAATACCCTGCCCAGAGGGGAAGCCAGGAAAGAATAGGAAGTGGGTGGCCAGGAGAGAAGGCCTGATAGGAGCCTTCAGACAGTTTGGGGCCTAGTTGAGTTGGATAATACAGGAACTGTTTCTGGGCCCGTGGGAAGATGGGGACCATAGTACTCCAGCCCAGAGACTAGGGGAGCATTCATTACCTTGGCTTGACCTGGACATTCAGAGGGCAGGGCCAACCACGTTCCAAAGAAATAAAAAAAAGTTATTTTTGACAAAGGAGGCAGTGAAAACTTGCTTAGATATCCTGTGTGGAAGAGGGGGGCAGTAAATAGATGTCATGCCAAAATGGAATAAAGACCCCACTCACAGAGCTTGGGTGAGGATGGATGAAGGCCAGTGAAGAAAGGTAGGGGCCCAGAGCAAGATCAGATGGGGCTTCAGGGAAGGTACTTTATGGGGTAAAACCATTGGAGCCACCTCATCTAGTTTAAAAACAGTCCCATCCATTCTGGTTCCTATCTGCATGTACTATTCCCAGGTTGCCTTAGTAACCAGGGCTCCCTGGGTCATTTAGGGGGGCAGGTACTAAGGAGGGTGGATGTGCTGGGAAATGGGAATGGGATATGTGTCAACAGGGCAGGGCAGGTGGCAGTTCCTCTCCGAGTCGTTGACAGCAGCGTCCCTCCTACCGCATCCTTTTCTCAGTTCCCAGCACCGTAAGCCTTCAAGGCTTAAGAGGTGCTGGGGAAAGGAGAGTTTTTCTGGGGACATAAGCCTCAGGGTTCATCCCTTACTTCCCTCTGCTTCCCCATAGGACCACAGAGGTTTTAAATCCAGTTAAGAGTCAGTAAGGCCAAGGGTCCCAGTAGCCAAACCTCAGTTCCTCCTCAGCTCATGGCTGGTGTAGGGGAAAGAACTCAGGGGAATAGTCTAATGGGACAGTGGATTTGGGGGTAAAGAAGGTGATCCTGGCTTATTCTTCCCCCATCACATCTCGTGCTACCTCTTGCTCTTGTTTGGTGGGTCACTCAGTATATCCTGGGATTGGAGATGGTGGGCTAAGTCAAGGCCAGTCATTTTAAAAAGGGGAGGGGGCGCAAAAGACTGAAATGGGCAAATACTGAAGTACTGTTTGTGGGTTCTAGAAGCCACACATTGATAAGCTTAATGTTGATTTTCTGATATAATTCTGGATTATTAAAGAGATGGTTTATGAGCATTTAGACAAATGTGATCATAGATACCAACATGAATTCGTCCTAGCCAAACTCTGACGAGCTAACTTTATTATTATTTTTTTTTTTGCCAAGTATCTCTAAAGAGGTAGATTTGGGAAACTGTAGATGTTGTATGTATTTTCTAATGTGCTCCAGCTAAAGACCACCAAGAAGATACCTACAGTTGAGTAAGTTCGGTGGATTTAACGCTCTTTGTGATGATGGAGAGAGGATACCTTGTGGAACCATATGTGTCTTGCAAGAGGATGTTAGAAAGGACTATAGGACTTGGACTTTCATTGAGTTTGGAGAAGGTTCAAGGAAATAGAGCTTCACTCTAAATTGGGTGCTGTTAGGGAAGCAGGGAAAATTCTATGATTGGGTATCTTATCTAGAAAAAGGAAGACTAAAGTGAAGCTGAAACTGCAATAAGTAATGAAGCAGTAGTCATTAGCTGGGGGAGGGGGATGTTTGCAGTTTAAGGTTTGCACACTGACCTTGTTTAGCACTTAAACAAAATTGTGATCTTGGTTTTTTGTGGTTTTTTTTTTTTGTTTTTGCCTCACTTCATCACAATCACTGAGTGCCCTTGTTTGATGTTGGTGTTTTGTGAGATTGTGTCCAACAGTACCTACCTGTGAACCCAGGTCAGTCCCCTAATACTTCCAAAGGCCAGCTGTGTCAGGCCATTTCCCAGATGTCAGAAACTGCTTTCCTCTTTCTCACGTAAGTCATTGCAGATAAGAGAATGATTATGGGTCAGTTAATAGTAGAATTTGATGGAATCGAAACTGAACATTTGTGCCTAGTAAATGTTGATGGGCACATTCATGTTAGAGATATACCCAAGGGCTATATTTTTTTCATTGTATAAAAATATGAAAAGCCTACTCACTAACATAACACAAAGAAATTCTTTTTTTTTTTTTTAAAGAAATTCTAAGTAATACTGGAAATGTCGGTAACTTGGATTGACTAATCTGAAGTGCCAATTTCGATTGACTCTGCCCCTAAAAATTACTTGAACCTGCCTGAGAAACAAATGTAGAGCTCTATATTAGCAATAATTCACATGAGAACAACATGGGACTTCCAACTGGCTGCAGGAAAATTAAAATATTATTCTTCATAATATGTCAGTTAATATTACAAGCCTGTTGTGTAGGCACCTTTCTAGAAGCTCCATAGGATTAAAACAAAACATAGTTGAGCATTATAAACGTAGCAGTTGTACCATGTACCTGTACCATGACAGGAGTCAGTTCTAAAGTATTGTGTGTTCTTCTGAATAGTTTTAACAGAGGGCCATTGGCAAACCAGTGGGGTATCTGGGAAAGAAAATTGGTAAGACTGGATAGACCCCATAGATGTCTTCAGGTATTTGAAGGACTACCTAATAAAGTTCCTGTCTTGCTGCACAAGCAGAGAGTTCTAGAAAATAGCTAACATGTGAGTACTTAACATAAACCAAGGCACTGTGCTTGTCACTTGACGTGCTGTGTTTCATTGACACAATGGGCATTATTATTGTACTTGTTTCCCAGAGGAGAAAGACTTAAAGAAGATAATCAACCCAAGGTTCCACAACTAGTAAAGAATGGATCCACGAATCTCTTCAGGCAGTCTGGCTCCAGCTTGGCATAAGATAAGTGCTAATAATAGAGCCATCCAACAGCGGGACCACTACCTTCCAGTAACTTGTAAGGAGTAATACAGAGGAAGTTTCCTCAAATTTTGTTGCCACTGCCATCTTGAAGAGTAGTCTGGGACCAGATTACCACTTCCAACCCTGGGAGGCAATTGTAATTTACATATAAAGGCAGAATGCAAAACCAGGAAGTTTCAATGCTCTCCTCCCTTAGACACTTCCTCTAACAAATGGCCGTCCTTTTTCCTGTTACCCGCTTACTGCCTGTCACCACCAGGTGGCACCTGGGCAGCAGAACTGTCAAAGGGTGGGGATCCACCCTGTCTACTCCTTCTGGTGCCTGCTTTGCCGCTGCTGATTCTGTGGTTCCTGGGTGCCAGTTGCGAAGAGACCTTCCTGAGGATGAGCTTTTGTCTTCCACATACCGTCTTCAGTAGGAGGGTCTGATCTGGATAGGATGAGAAGGGATCAGTTTGGAAAGGAACTTCCATAAGTCACCCTCTTCATCCGCCAGCCTAAGGGACTCCTTCCCTCTACTCCAGTATTTGGCAAATTTTAGTTTTATTAGAAAGGTTTTCCTCTAAGGATGTTCATCCATTTTCCTGCTATGGATCTGTTTCATCAGCTGGTGGGCAGACAAATCATTCCTACCTCCTCAAGGAATCAAAAATAATAACCCCTTGAACTCCTTTTATACCTGCTCATCTCAGGATATGGAAAACATAGATAGAAAGAAGCAGTTTAGTTACTGTTTCAGAGAAAGAGAAAGGGAAGTGAGAAAATTTAAGGGAGGAAGGCTGGGCAGGGATAAGTTTTAAACAGCTTTGATGAAACATAGCCTGATGAAATTATGCCCTGCAGAGCTGAATAAAATTTAACAGCTGCAAATCAAACAGTAACACAGCCCCACATATATTGCATTAAAAAGTAGTCATGGCCAATCCGTCCCTCCTGGGCTTCCAATCAGCCCAGTTTCTAAGTGCCTAGACAACACTCTAGTTAACTGGTAACAAGAGTCCTCATCAGTGTACCCTGAATTTTTTCATTCCTAAACCTACACAGTGCAATGTAGCGCTGAGTTCCACATCTGACTATATTCTAAACACCTTCCTTGTAACACAGGCAAATGAGAAACAGAATTGTCTCATTACTCTTGATTACCCATTTTAGTGTCCTAGCGGTTCCTCAAATTCAGGAATTCTTGGAAAATATAATCACTTCTGCTACAGCTGAGCCCCACCTCCCTTTGGATCCAGTTTAGTTTTAAACTCTTTAAAACAGAGATGACTAATTCTTGGAGGTAGAATGGACGTACTTGGAGATTTCTAAAGATAAAACCTCACTTCCTATTCACCCTCTTCCCCCCCCCTCCAACCCCTTGCCTGAAGTCTGAATTATCTAAACGTTGTAATTCTCAGACTTCCCAGGTTTTTGTTTTTTGTTTTCCAGAGGCTGTCATTATACTGCATAGACGAGGCGGAAGACTGGGAACAAGGTAGACAGGGTAGGTCACTGAACACTTTGATTCCAAATAGGGTAATTTCCTTTTCCTTTTGTAAGGACAGCCAGAAAAAAAGTGGAAGGATAAGCCATGCTTAAAGAATGAAAACAAGGGAAAGGAGACAAATTTAACACGTAGGAACCCCAGACCAAGTTCTGCCAAATTGTCTGAATAGAGTGGAAGGAAATCCCCACCCTCCACAACCCCTCAACTTCGCTGCTCAATCTACCTCTAAAGCCGAGTAATTAGCGGGGCGCTCCGCATGACGTCATACCACAGGCACGCCAATCCCACGTGGGGGGACGCCTGGTCCCGCCTCTCCGCTTTAAATGGTAGCCACGCCTCCTCCTGTTTCTAACTAATCACATGCTAGTCTTTAGCCTTTATCTCCTTTTCCCGCGATCCCGGGCCGCCCATCTTGGCACTCAGGTCCAATCAGCAAGGTCCTGCTTCTCCCGAGCCCTTTCCCCGTCCTCGCGGGAGGGGGCGTGGCTCCGCGTTTTGACTCCACCTCCGGCTATGCGGTGCGGACCAACCCAAGTAGTCAGGACGGAGGGGCGTGGCCTGAAATCCCCTCCCCCCTCCTGGGGTTTATGGCTTGTAAGAGGGGGAGCTAGTGGCAAAACTGGGCAACCTCTAGCTGGTCTCTGGGTTGGGCGGGTCCTCCCTGAGGTGGCAGCATGGAGCCCTCTCCTGGAAGCGGCTCCAGCCCCGGCCCCAGCCGGGTGGACCAGCCCTACCCTCCCTCCGAGCCCCCTGACCAGCCCCCTGCTGCTCACGCAAAGCCAGAGCAGAGTTCTGGGGACCAACCTGCCGGCCCAGGAGCGGCGGGCGAGGCCTTGGCGGTGCTGACCTCGTTCGGGCGGCGGTTGCTGGTGCTAGTGCCGGTGTACCTGGCCGGGGCAATGGGGCTCAGCGTGGGTTTTGTGCTCTTCGGCCTCGCCCTCTATCTGGGCTGGCGCCGGGTTCGCGAGGAGAAAGAACGGAGCCTTCGAGTCGCGCGGCAGCTGCTGGACGATGAAGAACGGCTTACGGCGAAAACTCTTTACATGAGCCATCGAGAGCTACCTGCCTGGGTGAGCGACCACCTTCAAGCCTCAATGCAGAATAGCCCCCTTTTAGCGCCTCAGTTCGAGCGCTCTCCCTATCCTTAAAGTCAGCTCCTCACCTTGGGACGATGAGCCGCAGACTTACCCCTTTGGCCCGCTAGCCGCCTGCATGCTGGGACGCGCCACTCTTGGGAGCGACTATCCACCCCCTTCCGCACGCCCGGATCCCGATTCCTCCACGCTTAGGCAAGAACAGTAATAACATCTGGGACGCCCGTCTCAGGCGTGGTTCTTCCTCCAACCGACCATTCCAGTGCCCCTCCTTGTTTCTGGTGCCACTCACGCTGCTGCCGGGCATCCCCGCTCCGGTGGCCGCTCAGAGGGGTTCCTCTTTCCTGTCCTCCCCAAGACTTTTTTTTTTTTTTAATACCCATTTAAGGCCATAAGGTTTTTCTCCCTTTTCCCGCTCTTATCCTCGAGTACCCCGAGACCCACCCTGGGAGCGCTGCCCAGTCGAGGCCCCGCACCTGGACGGACCCTCCGACCCTCTCCTTTTCAGCCTGGGGTGGCTGGGCCACGGAGCAGTGGAGGCGACTGCTGGACAAAGGGCGGGGGTGCTACGGGGGTGGGGGCATGCGACTTCTGCAGTGCCCGCTGCCCGCACTCCACCGCCCCTGGCCGGCCCCACCCTTTTCCGGACTGCGGGCTGCGCTTGCTGGCTTGAAGCCAGGACCCGTTTTCTTCGCCCCCTCTGCTGTGGTGAGGGGCCCGATGGCTTTTCTCAGTCCTTGCAGGTGCCCAGCCCGTTACCCAGCCTCTCCCGGGCCCTCCCTTCCCGCTCCTCCCAGCAGAGGTGCCCGTCTAGGGGAAATTAAAGTTGACACTTGGCAGACATAGCCATGCTTCCCAGACTCTGAACTGGGGAGGAGAAAGGGGGAGCAATGGTCCCACAGGCTTTGGAGCCCAGGCACCAACTGTTTCTGTTCCTCCTCCTCATCAGAGGAATTAATCTTCCTCCTAAAGCGGCTCCCCCTCCTCCTCCCCCCAGTACAAAGCGCAGGTGTACCTCCTTCCCAGGAAAGGAGTCACACTGATTACAAAGAAAGAAGACACCGGCCAGGGCCCAAACAGCTCTCCCGGCCCCTCCCCAACTCAGGAGCCGCTTCCTGCTTCACCTCTTGGTGTAGAAGCAGTGGTTCCCAGGGCAGAAGGAAGGCTGGTAAAAGGAGCCGGATCCCAGGATTTCCTCCTCAGACTCTGATTGGTCAGGACCTTCCCCTCCAGAAAGAGTGTGCTCTTCTCTCCCCTCCTCCTCCCCGCCTCGGCAGCTGCCATCATTTCATACCCTGGAGCTATCTGCAAAGCAACTTTGTGCGGCCCAGCCGAGGACTAGATCCCCAGGACAGAGGGCTCCGCCCCCAGCCGCTGGGTGTGCGGAGGCCCTGTCCACTTCGGTTTCCTCAGTGGTCATCTTAGCAGAAAGCCACAGTGCTCACCACGATCTCCATTTTTTTCCACCTCCAGGTCAGCTTCCCAGATGTGGAAAAGGCTGAGTGGCTCAATAAGGTGAGGGTTGATTGTCCTGGTTTTTGTTTTTCACGAAGGGGAGAATAGGGTTCGTCTGTCTTGCCAGACCCTGCCACACTTCAGTTCTGGCCTCCCCACGGGGAGGATGCTGGAGGAACTTGCCTGCAGAGGGAAAGCGGGCTCTTCTGTGACCAGCCCCCTTTCTCCCAGATGGTGGCCCAGGTCTGGCCCTTCCTGGGCCAGTATATGGAGAAGCTTCTTGCCGAAACTGTGGCCCCAGCTGTTCGAGGATCTAACCCCCACCTGCAGACATTTACCTTTACACGAGTGGAACTGGGTGAAAAGGTACTTGTATAGGAGTGGAAGGAATGGAAGGGAAGAGATGGGGACAGGGGAGGCAGGTGGCCTAAGGGGGTCTTTCCCTCCCCTCTCGAGCATTCTTCTCTCTACAGCCACTGCGCATCCTTGGAGTCAAGGTTCACACTGGTCAGAGCAAAAAACAGATCCTGCTGGACTTGAACATCAGGTGCTGCCCCTTGCCACTTCTCCCGGATCCCCTTCCCGGGCACTCCGACCTCTTTACTCCCCTCACCCCACTTCAGCCTAGGACTCACCCCCTGTTCGCTTTCTCCCCACCACCCAGCTACGTAGGTGACATTCAGATTGATGTGGAAGTGAAGAAATACTTCTGCAAAGCGGGAGTCAAGGGTATGCAGGTAAGGCAGGTGCCTGGGGCCTCCACAGGGAGCCTGCCTGGGGCTTCAGTAGATGGCGGAAGTGGGAGGTGGGAAAACCAAGGCTGGGGAGGTCTGGGAGGGAAAAAAAGACCTTTTCTGAGGAAAGGCTTTATTCATTTTTTCTTCCCCAGCTACATGGCATCTTACGGGTGATTCTTGAACCACTCATGGGGGACCTTCCTATCGTGGGGGCTGTGTCGATGTTCTTCATCCGACGCCCGGTAAGAGAAGACATCCAGGAGTGGTAGAGAAATGGGGGAAGCAGAGAGGACTGGGAGGTGGAGGATGGCCACCTCGATCTCCCCAGTGGGGAATGGGGGAGGGAACTGAGAAGCAGGCTGGGAACCGCAGGGCACCAGCAGCAGTTGTATGGGCATGACCCCCCCATGTGCTGTGGCCTGATCCCTTTGCTCTTTGCTTCCAGACCCTAGATATCAACTGGACGGGGATGACCAACCTGCTGGATATCCCAGGACTCAGGTATCAAGGACTTACTGAGCACCTGCTAAGTGTTCCAACCCTAATTTGAAGATTTAAGGGGTACAGAGCAGTGAAAGATGCAGCGGGAGACTTCCCTGGTGGTCCAGTGGCTAAGAGTCCGACCTCCCAACACAGGGGGCCTGGCTTCCATCCCTGGTCAGGGAACTAGACCCACATACCACAACTAAAGATCCTTTGTGCCGCAACTAAGACCCAGTACAGCTAAATAAATATTAAAAAAAAAAAAAAAAGCAGCTGGTTTCCTCCAGAAGCCTTGACCCTAGCTGGGGAGACGAGACAAATACTCCTGAGAAGTTTCGTGGTGTGGCTTTTCTCCTGTGGAGCCTGCGTTTTGGTAGAGAATGAACAGGGCTGCAGGACCCTCAGCCAGGGACAGAGGGAGAAAACAGAGCTGGATGGCAGCGAGGACGGGCTGAGCAGGAGGTGGGCAGTGAGGGTCAAGGGCAGCAAAAAGGCATTTTCAAGAAAGACCTTCCCTCCAGCTGTAGGGGAAACAGGGACCCTCACACTCACCTCCGTCTCCGCTCCCCCGTTCAGCTCCCTCTCTGACACCATGATCATGGACTCCATCGCTGCCTTCCTTGTGTTGCCCAACCGATTACTGGTGCCCCTCGTGCCTGACCTTCAAGATGTGGCCCAGCTGCGTTCCCCTCTTCCCAGGGTATGGCCTCTCCCCCTAGATAGAGCCTTCACTCAGGAACCCTGTGGTGGGTCTTTAATTTCTCACAATCTGATTCCTCCCCTTCAGGGCATAGTTCGGATTCACTTGCTGGCCGCTCGAGGGCTGAGCTCCAAGGATAAATACGTGAAGGGCCTGATTGAGGGCAAGTCAGACCCGTATGCGCTTGTGCGAGTGGGCACCCAGGCATTCTGCAGCCGTGTCATCAGCGAGGAACTCAACCCCCAGTGGGGAGAGACTTACGAGGTGGGAGTGCGGGGGCGTGGTCAGGTGGGGAAGTTCCAGGCGGTGTTGAGAGAAGATGCTGATTGGATGCTGCTCACCTGCAGACCCTTATCCCTCTGTATTCTTCAGGTGATGGTGCATGAGGTCCCAGGACAGGAAATTGAGGTGGAGGTGTTTGACAAGGATCCAGACAAAGATGACTTTTTGGGCAGGTGAGACTCTGCCTACGTTAGGAGTCTAAATCCCCAGGGCCACTGACATCCCAGAGGTAATTAGAATCCTTTTCCAGGCCAGCGGAATAGTAATCATTTTCTTTCCCAACTTCCCACCCTTCATCCCCACCATGCACACATACTTAAATACCTCCTGAGTGCAAGAAGGGAGTCTGAGTCTGCCAGTTATTTCTGAGTGAGAAGCGGGCCAACGAATGACATTCTGCTAATTATAACACTATCTTCTTTTTTCCCTTTCACTGCCATCATTGCCACCACCATCCCCTCCCCGCCCAGAATGAAGCTGGATGTAGGGAAAGTATTGCAGGCTGGAGTAATGGATGAAGTAAGCTGGGAGAAGAGGAAGGTGGAGGGCGGTGTCCCCCTTGTGTAGATGGCGGGGAGGAAGTTGGCTGGGTACCTGGTCTCTCCTCACTCTCTTCCGCCTCTCCCTCCAGTGGTTCCCTCTTCAAGGTGGGCAAGGCCAAGTTCACTTAAGGCTAGAATGGCTTTCCCTTCTGTCAGATGCCGAAAAACTGGAGCAGGTAATAATGTGCAGGACTAGGTGACTGGCAGTATGGGGGCCTAAGTGGGTGGAGGTCTGACACTGCCACCCCCGGCCAGATTCTGCAGTGGAACCGCGGAGTGTCTTCCCGCCCAGAGCCCCCGTCGGCCGCCATCCTCGTTGTCTATCTGGATCGGGCCCAGGATCTTCCCGTGAGTGTGGCTCCTGAGGGCGGGTGAGCAGGAAGCCGTGGGGCCAGCAGGCCCACGCCCACGCCGCCCCAGAGGCAGCAGCGTGTAAGCACGGGGCCCACAGAAGGGCCCAGAGGCACCGCAGGGGAAGACCCTGCTGAGAGCCCGCCTTCCGTCACTGAGACACAAAACCACCAAGATGGTGACTCTCTGAATTCTGCCGCCCGCAGCTGAAGAAGGGGACCAAGGAGCCCAACCCCATGGTACAGCTGTCAACCCAGGACGTGACGCAGGAGAGCAAGGTGACGGCTGGGACGAGGGCGCCACTGTGGGAGGCCTCGTGTGCGGGGACAGGAGGGGGCTGTTCTTGGGACGAAGTGCTCCCTTTAGGCCGCCCTGAGGGCAAGGGTTTTCTGGAGAAACAGAACCAGTGCTGGGCCTCGCACCCGTGACCGAGTCCTGCGTACCCCCAGGCTGTCTACAGCAGCAACTGCCCAGTGTGGGAGCAGGCCTTCCGGTTCTTCCTGCAAGACCCGCGGAGCCAGGAGCTCGACGTGCAGGTGAGAGCCGCCTTGCTTCCCGCTGGACGCTCGTCTGTCTCCTCGGGTCTGCGCCATTTCTTCTCTGCATCTCCTCCTCTGGTCTCTCTCTCTTGGGTTTCTTTGTTTGTTTCACTGTGTGGCTTTCCAGGTCACAGTTCCCTGACTAGGGATCGAACCTGGGCCCTCTGCAATGAGGGCATGGAGTCCTAAAGCACTGGACTGCCAGGGAATTCCATGGCCTCTGTTTTCAGTCCGTGTACCGACACTCTCCACCTCTTACCCTCTCCAAGTTTCCCCACCCACCTCTCTAGGCTCATTCTTATAATTGAGAACTGTGTACTTTCAAATGAGTGATTTTTGTGGTTTGCAAATTATGCCTCAAAAAAAAATTTTTTTTAAGGGAAGAACATATTGAGCACTAGTTAGACACCTAGCGTTTTTTTTCCTGGCATATTTTTATTTTTAAAAGTTTTTTGTTTTATATTGGAGTATAGAGTTAGAACAACGTTGTGTTTCAGATGTACATCAAAGTAATTCAGTTATACATATTCATATATTTATTTTTCAGGTTTTATTCCCATATAATTTATTGCAGAGTATTGAGTATGGTTCCCTGTGCTATAGAGTAGGTCCTTGTTGATTGTCTCCATCGCAATATGGTACTGTGCATATGCCAATCCCAGCCTCCCAGACATCTAGCACTAAGGGTCATAGAAAAAGCTTGGAACGCAGTATCTGCTGTCATGAGACCTACTGGCTAGTTTCATAGAGGAGACAAACATATGTGAGGAAAGATGATTCAGCATTAACCAGTGGGAGTCAAATACCCAAAGTATGGTGCTTAGGATGGCTGGAGTAACTAGAGAGACTTTGTGACGGAAGTAGATTTTCAGAGGGACTGCAATATCAGGATTTAAATAGGCAGAGAAGAGCAGAATGAGAACGTGCCAGGTAAGGAGACCAGAAAGGGCGAGGAGGCAGGGGCCGTGGAGGACGGAGGACCGCAAAGGACGGCCCGGAGCAGAGCAGGTTTGTGACTGGCTGAGAGTGAAGCTGCGGCCGCGCCGTCATTTCCATCGTGTGCCCCTTGCCCCTGATCTCTCTCCGCACCCCCCTGCCTGCACCTCCAGGTGAAGGATGACTCCAGGGCCCTGACTCTGGGGGCACTGACCCTGCCTTTGGCTCGCCTGCTGACTGCCCCAGAACTCACCCTGGACCAGTGGTTCCAGCTCAGCAGCTCCGGCCCAAACTCCCGTCTCTACATGAAGCTCGTCATGAGGGTATGGAGGGGGAGACAGTGCTATGGGCGGACAAGGGCCTTGTGGATTCCTTGTGGTGTTAAGAGTAAGGAAAGGTGGCTCGCTGCTGGGTTTCAGCACACGCACACCCAAAGAAAGTAAAGGGAACTTCCCTGGCTCCGGTCGCTGAGACTTTGCGCTGCCACTGAAGGGCTGCAGCTTCCGTCCCTGGTCCGGGAACACGCAGCCAAAAAAAAAGGGAAGGGAATCCTCTGCGATGAAATGAGCTAGTATATGTGGGAGCATCTGGCAGACACACACACACAGTTTGTTGATCTAACTGGGGGAAGAGATGGTGTCAGAGTAGGGGGAGTGTGGGGGGAACCCTCCAGAGATGAGCCCAGCCAAGGCAGGGGCCTAGTTCCCAGTCAGAGCCCCTGCTCCGCCTGCCCGGCCCCACATGCCTTGCCTGCTGGTGGCCAAATGCCTCGCTTTGACGCGACAAGCCCTCCGCCCTCGCAGCTCTTGTACCTGGACACGTCGGAAGTGCGCTTCCCGGCCGTGCCTGGCGCTCCTGGGGCCTGGGACCTGGACGAGAGCCCGCAGGCTGGCAGCAGTGTGGATGTCCCACCTCGGCCCTGTCACACCACTCCTGACAGTGGCTTTGGGACGGAGGTAAGTCTGTACCAGATAGGACCAGGGTCTGTTTGCCCACTGTGGTCCTCTACACGTGCAAAACCTGTTTCAAGACTGGGTCTGACCGGTGTCTCTCTCTGACTGCCATCTGGTGTCCCCATCTGTCCCTTTTGCAGAATGTGCTTCGGATCCATGTATTAGAGGCCCAGGACCTGATTGCCAAAGACCGCTTCTTGGGGGGATTAGTGAAGGGCAAGTCAGACCCCTATGTCAAACTAAAGCTGGCAGGACGAAGCTTCCGCAGCCGTGTTGTTCGGGAAGATCTCAATCCCCGTTGGAACGAGGTCTTTGAGGTCAGAATTGAAGGCTAGAACTCTTCCCAGTCCTGCCCCACCTTTCCGCCACCTCTGAAACTGGTCCAGAAAACTTCTGGGGTTCAGCTGACTGGAGGGGGAATCCAGTCATTCGGAGAAGAAAAGGAAATGATTCCACTGTTCTCTTCCACTAGGTGATTGTCACATCAATCCCAGGTCAAGAGCTAGAGGTTGAGGTTTTTGACAAAGACCTGGACAAGGACGACTTTCTGGGCAGGTGAGAGGGTGAGGTCTGACGAGGAAGACAAGCTGGGTCTTACAGACCAGGACGTCTGGCCTCATGGGGATGAGAGACTGGGCTCTTGGCCACAGACCTTAATTTTAATCTTTCTTCTCTGCAGGTGTAAAGTGAGTCTCACCACAGTCTTAAACAGTGGTTTCCTTGATGAGGTGAGCATGAAACGACCATCAGCAATCCCTTGGGACTTCCCTGGTGGTCCAGTGGTTGACTTCACCTTCCGTGTGCGGGGTGTGGCCTTGACTGTTGGTGGGAGCTAAGATCCCATAGGCCTTGCAGCCAAAAAAACAAAAAAAATTTTAAAAAACCCCAAAAACATTGAAAGAAAAACAATATTGTAACAAATTCAATGAAGGCTTCAAATAGGGTCCACAGATGGTATATTAAAAACAAAGAATGGACAGTCCCTCCTGTTCCAGTTGCACATCCCATTCTCATGGTCCTTGGCCCCACATGCCAGTCTTCTTCACCCTGCCTGCTTTCACAGTGGCTGGCCCTGGAGGATGTCCCTTCTGGCCGCCTACACGTGCGTCTGGAGCGTCTGACCCCCCGCCCGACTGCTGCTGAGTTAGAAGAGGTGAGGAAAGATGCTGGAAGGAGGAAGCGACCCAGGGTGGGCCAAAGGAAGCTCTTCTGTCCACTCTCAAGGCGTATGCCAGCCCTCCGGAGCGTCACTTACCCCCGTCCGCTTGTCCTCCCCAAGGTGCTGCAGGTGAATAGCCTGATCCAGACCCAGAGGAGTGCAGACCTCGCGGCGGCCCTGCTGTCCGTCTACCTGGAGCGGGCCGAGGACCTGCCGGTGAGACCTGCTCCCCACGCCCCACAGCTCCCTGGCCCTCCTACACCCCTCAGGTTTGGGTGCTTCTGGGGTACTTGGAATAGTAAACTCCAGATCCCTCTCTCCCAGGGTGGTACTGGGATGGGAAGAATTGTCTGCCCAAGGCCAGGACAGTGGTGGCTGTCAAGCGGCAACAGGGACATGGGCTGCTGGCTGTGGGGCAGGGGATCTGCCTTAACTGGGGCACATTTAAGACCAGTATTTTCCTTCCAGCTCCAAAAAGGCACCAAGCCTCCCAGCCCTTATGCCACCCTTGCTGTGGGAGACGCGTCTCATAAAACGAAGGTGCTGTATTGGGAAGGCTGCAGGACTCAGAATGGGGGTGCTGAGAGGGACAGAGGAGAGAATGTCAATCACTGAGGACCCCCTCCTCTCCACCAGACTCTTCCCCAAACGGCCACCCCCGTCTGGAATGAGAGCACCTCCTTTCTCATCAGGAAACCAGACACGGAGAGTCTGGAGTTGCAGGTACTACAGACTCATCCTCCACACATTTACCAGATCGCTGTCACAGCCCAGGCACTGAAGCAGGCACCCCGCATGCAGAGATGAAAGAGGCGGTTCTGAGCTGTTTGGAGCTCATACTCCTTTCAGGAGAAAAATAACCAGAGAACAGCTGCCGAGGTAGAAGGCAGCGAGGGGAGAAGAGGAGGAGGGAAAAGTGAGGGTGGGTAGTAAGAAAGGCATCCTTAGCTTAAGGATAGACAGGCCCTGACCAAGAAAAGGAAAGGAAAACCCTTCAGGCTAAGAAGGGAATGGAAGCAAATAATATATTAAGGATACAGGCAGGATCAAGATCACAAGAGTTCTTAAAAATTATGTTGAGAATTTAGATTTTATCCTAAAGGCATAGGGAAACACTTGAAAGAATGAGAGATGACATCCAGACTCATACATTAGGAAGACTGTTGCTATCAGGGCAAAAGATGAGCTGGAGGAAGGCGCACTGGAGGCCGGTGGATCAGTTAAGAGACCGTTAAAAGAGTAATTGAAGCAAGAACTGAAAAAGGCCAGATGATACTTGGCTGTTACTTGGACATGGAGGGGGAGGGGGTGGGGAGAAGCAAAGAGCAGTCTGCGTCAACTCCTGGGTTTTCAGTGCGGACGGGTGCACAGGGCAGGGCTTTCTGAAGCCGAGATCTCTGAGGGTCATCCGAGGGGAGCCGGCCATTCAGAAGGCAGCTCTCTGGCCCATCGTGGGGTTCCTTCCTCTCCCTCTTGTTTGAGCATCGTGAGCAAGCCACAGGCAGCAGCTGCAGGCATGAGCATGAGCACGCTCTCTCGGGGCGTGTGTAGAGTCGCAAGGAGACAGAGGTGGGATGTGCTGGGCGCTGCGACACGAAGTGCGGATGGAGCCGTCAGCCTGCAGTCCAGGGCGACGCTCACGGGGAAGGGCTGGGTTACAGAAGCCACAGGAAGTGACCAGATGGTGTGGAGAGGTAAAGTCAGGTGACTGAAAACTATTCACTGACTTTGAAAACCAGGAGGCACCGGTGACTGGAACAACTTCAGGAGCTGGAATGGAGTGAAACTAGATTTCAGTGGGTTGAAGGGTGACCAAAAAGTCATGAGGTTTGGGAGGTGAAGAGAGGATGAGGGAAGTTAATACAGGAGTGCCGGGCTCTTTCTGGAGTAAGGAGCCAAGAAATACCTCCCAAAGTTGATAGAACAGTAAGTAGAGAATTACATGAGTAGAAACCAATAGAACTTAAAGTAATGCAGCTGTTAACACTGACAGAGGTAGAGGAGAGATGTAAATGAGCTCAGTCATCGTGCACAGCAGAGAATCAGTAGATAATAAAGCTGGCAAATTATGAAATAGAGACATAGGCATGTTAGTTTAGTTAGAATTATGCCAGTATAAAGAAATAGGAAGAGCTCTGGGGTAGAGTGTGGCCATGAGGGTAGGATGGGCAGGAAACAATTTCATTTTTACTGTTCTTTTTCCCACCCTGTGCAGTTATTACTGGGATAATTTATCAAAGCTGAGAAAGTAAAGATCATACAGTCTATTCTGGTTGAAGAAGGGAAATGGGGCCAGCAGCGACTATTACCACAGCTTCCCTGCCCTTCACGAAGGCGAGTCTGTCACCAAAACCACCCGAATGTCCAAGCATTTGGACCTGGGATGCCCGGATTAAATCACCTCTCTCCCGTCATTGACCATGCTGCAAGGCTTGCGCTGGGATCGAACCTGGGCCCCAGCAGCGAAAGCGCCCAGGCCTGACCACTGGACTGCCAAGGAGCTCTCTTCTCTCTCGATGACAGTCCTGTTTCTTCACAGGTTCGGGGGGAAGGGACTGGCACGCTGGGCTCGTTGTCCCTGCCCCTCTCCGAGCTCCTCGTGGCTGACCGGCTCTGCCTGGACCGCTGGTTTACACTCGGCAACGGTCAAGGGCAGGTGCTGCTGAGAGCACAGCTCGGGGTGAGCGCCGGGGGGGCGTGGGGGGCGTGGGGGCGGGAGCAGAGGGGTGCGTGGCTGACCGCCTTCGTGTCCGTCTAGATCCTGGTGTCCCAGCACTCCGGGGTGGAGGCTCACAGCCACAGCTCCTCTCTGAGCGAACTAGAGCTCTGGAGCGGACTCCCTCAGGTCACCTCTTCAGCCCCAGAGCTCAGGCAGCGCCTAACGCACAGTGACAGGTAAAGTGCTGGGACGGGAAGACGGGCTCCGTCGAGGACGTGAAGGATAAGCCACAGACTCCTGAGGCACTGCCCGGCCCCAGCGCTGTCTCCCTCTCCACAGTTCCCCTGAGGCTCCGGCCGGGCCGCTGGGCCAGCTGAAGCTGACTCTGTGGTACCACAGCGAAGAACGAAAGCTGGTTGCCCTCGTTCATGGCTGCCGGTGAGACCCCATCTGTCCCCGCTCCAGGTTCGACCTGTCCCCGCCTCGGGTGGCCTTCTCACCACCTCCGTCCTGTCACAGGGCCCTTCGGCAAAATGGACGGGACCCCCCCGACCCCTACGTGTCGCTGCTCCTGCTGCCAGACAAGAACCGGGGCACCAGGAGGAAGACCTCACAGAAGAAGAGGACCCTAAACCCTGAGTTCAACGAGCGGTCAGCCCGTGGGCTTTCCGGGGGGAGACGGCAGGCTTGGGAAGGGCCCTGCCCTGACGCCCGGTCCTTCCTCAGGTTTGAGTGGGAGCTGCCGCTGGACGAGGCGCTCCGGCGAAGGCTGGATGTGTCTGTGAAGTCCGGCTCCTCCTTCATGTCGAGAGAGCGCGACCTGCTGGGGAAGGTGAGAGGGCAGGGGGTCGGTGAGAGTGGTGGGGGCAGGCTCGTGGCCCCTGGTGGGAGGCGGCGCCCTGGGGACCCGCAGCGCAGACGCACTCGAGGTCCCTGCCCAGTTTGGAGAAGGAAGTGGCAGCCCCCTCCGGACCCTCGCCTCAGAGAGCCCACGGACAGAGGAGCCGGGCAGGCCGCGGTCCACGGGGCACAGCCGGACAGCGCTTAGCGGCTCCCGCATTGCTTCGGGACCAGGAGCCTGACGGGCTGGGGCGTGGTGTCTGGAGACATGAAAAGTAACGTGTCACACCGACTCCTCTCCAACACAGGTGCAGCTGGACCTCGCTGAGATAGACCTTTCCCAGGGTGCGGCCCAGTGGTGAGTACCCGATGAGCTGGCAGTGGCCCAGGCTGTTTAAGTAGGAAGGAGAAAGGATGTGAGCCAAGCTGAGGACCGCTGATCTGGAATATGAGAGCCCTGAGACCTTGTCTCATGTATACGAGAACACGAAGGTCATCTTCTCACCTGAGCCTTCTCTGCTCGTTCCCGCAGGTATGACCTCGTGGAGGACAAGGACAAGGGCAGCTCCTAGGAGCCAGGGGTGTCTGCCTGATGCCCTGTCTCCTCGCCTCGCCTCTTGCTGCGTCACCGTCTCCATGCGATGAGCCCAGAGCATGGGGCCCGAGGGCAGAGCCTGCGCCGCTCAGCCCTCTCCCTTCCCAGGCCTGTGCCAGGGCCTTTGCGTGACCAAAGAGGAGGACCGTGTGCTCCCCTCCACTGCGCGGCCTTTACCCTGCTGGGCTCCCGGGGCAGGGCGGTGAGCGGCTGTTCCCGCTCCGCCCACACTCCCCTTCCTGCCCAGCTCCTCGGGGCCTCGGCCTGTGCCTGGCCACTGGCAGCACTAGCAGTGGTATTAGCTTATGCCAAATACAGCTTTTGGAAAGACCTTTCTTCTTTGATTGGATGGTCTCCTTCCTCCCAAACATGACCAGTCAGGGAGAGAGGAAAGGCTAAGCGTGCACGCTGAGCGCCTCCTGGACCCCTGCATGCAGCAAATGCACCCCAACCCCACGCCCTCTTCCGTACCCACTTCCTCAAGCCTGTCCCAAAGGGGTCACCTGCTGTGTTGACTCAGGCCAGCTAGTCTCTGATGGCTCTGGGAAGAGATTCATCAGAGCCTTCAGGTGGTTGTGAGCCTCTAGCCGGGGCATGCAGAGCATGGTCAGAATTTGTCCAAGCGCCTCGGCTATTCAGTCACTGTCTAGAACTGCATCTCCTAGTTTTGTCCCAACTCTGCCAATCCAGCGTCTCTTACATTAAACCTTATACTCAAACCAGCTGGGGCTCTTTTCCTTAAGGGCAGAGAATCCAGCCTACCCATCAGGTGTTTATTCCAAGTGTCAAAAGCCTTTGTTCAGTTCACAAATCAGGTCTGTTTATATTTTTAACTGATTATCGGTTATTAAAAAAGCTGACTTAAGCATCTGCAGTGGTGACGTCAACCTCAGCTCCTGGCTCAACACTGACGGCTCTATCTTGCTAACAGTCTCAGAAAGGACTGTGCACACCCGTGAGTTGCTTGTGGATCCTCATCAGAAAGACAATTCCAAGTCTTAGACCCTTGTAGTTATTCTCCTTGTTATTCTCAGAGTTTTGGGGGGCCTCCGAACTGGGCTTTGAGAGTCTTTCCCTCTGCGTCTCTGATCAAGTCAGCATGTACCTTCTCCAAAGACGTGACGCTGCAGCTGCTTAGAATCGGAGTTAGATTCTTAGAACCTCTGGTTCTTAGAGTCTAAGATCCAGGCCGTGGGGCAGCTTCTGACTGACATGTTCCTCCATGAGAGTGAGGAGTAGGGAGGTAGGCAAGGGTGGGCCGGAGCTCCCTGCAGCTGAGACTGTCTTCCTCGGAGATAAAGTCAGGTTCCTTAATGTTCAGAACCTACTGCGGTCGCAGCCAAGATTGCTGGTAGTGCTGAGGGTGGCCATGTGAGATTCATTCCCAGCCACGGTGACGACGTCTGTTACACATTCTCATCTTCTGAGCTTTCCAGTGAAAGGATTCCTAAGGCTGGTGGACCTGGGAGCTTTGTCACGGCACAGAGTCAGAGATGCTCTGCCACATCCAAGGGGGCTTAGGGCCACCTGGTGGGCGGCTGCGTGGGAAATATTTTGTACGCATTCAAAGCTGCTCACCCTTGGGGCCCTTCCTGGAATGCAAGCTATAGGAGCTGTGCCCTATTCCCTCTAACTACCATGTGAAGGGAAAGTGAGGTGGAGGAAGAAGGAATTACTGAAAATTGGGTCACTGGAACAGGAACTTGGAGATTCCTAACTGCCTCAGGGGGGCTTCATGATCCTCCTCTGAAACCTCAGGATGCTGTCCACTGGGAGGAGAGGAAAGGCTCAGGGAAAGGACTCAGTTGGGGGTTGCCCAAACCCACCTTACCAGCAAAAGCTAAATTTAAACTCTATGCCATCAACTCACTCAGCTCCAATTTTTTTTTTTCCCTATAAATCCCTGGTATTCACTGATTGTTCTTCTGCCATCTCTACTTCCTTGCCATCAACGTTAAGAGCCTTGGCCATGAGCAAAAAGTCTCTGTTGCCCTTCCCTCAACCCACAAACTTAACGCGTGAAAACCCCAAAACACAGGGCAGAGGAACTTATATTTCTAAGGTCTCTCTTATTATTCGATACTGGGCATGTAACCCAAGGCCTGCTGTTATAGCTGGCTTCTGGGATCTTGAAACGTGTGATTTTAAGAAGCACTCTACCTAGTTCCATCTCTTCCAAGTAATTACCTTTCCAGAAAACTAAAGGACATGGCACAAATTCTCCCATCCCAGAAGGGTCTCTACTCTTTCCCAACCTTTTCAAGTTCAGGATACGTAAGAGAAGGGTTATTGATCTATATGTATATATTTTTTGGTCTACATATTATTAATAAACACAAGATGAGACACAGTTTTTACACTGTTGCGCTTATATAAAATGCACTACGGGTGGTTAACACAGCAATGACATGCCAGTTTGGTATTTCTTCAGCAGCTGGCCAGGGACAGGCACATGTGACACAATACCTCTTCTGAGAAGAGGCAGAGACGACAGCAGGCGGGTACGCTGCCGCTGGTTCAGACACTGCCCTTCTGGACGGTGGCTTTATCAGCCCAAACATGTAGTTACCTGGGTGGGCCACACATCTGTCTGCCCAATGGCCATCTGCTCCTCTTCCCTACACACAGGACCCCAGAGCATCCTCGGTGGCAGTGTGCCAGCCCCAAGGGATTAACCAGAAGCCTTTTGCTGGATACTCACTTTCCCAGATTCCACTGCAACTTAAAGAGTGGCTCTGTGACCAGGCTGTGGTCAGTGAGATGTAAGAGGAAGTCGCCCGGGGATGGAGCGTCGGCAGAAGAGACCTTGTTGCTCCGTCCCTTTCTGCTGGGCTCTTAGTGGGAAGATGCGCTCTCTGGAGCTGCAGTGGATTTAGGCCTGAGGTCACTACCACGAGGACGAAAAGCTAACACCACTACAGGAACAAAGAGTTCTTAAAGTAGGATTATGGCCTGCTTTTTTTCCACTTAACACATAATGAGCATTTTTACACTTCATTAAATATTCTTTGAAAATATAATTTGTAACCGTTACAACATGTACAGTTCTACAGAATGACTGCCCTATAGTTAAACTGATTCTGTGTTGTCAGAAATAAAGGTAATTCTGTTGTTCACTGTGGGAACACACACACACAGTTTATTTTTGGCCAGTTGGTGTGGCCTGTGGGATCTCAGTCCCCATCAGGGACTGAACTCACGCCACGGCAGTGAGAGTGCAGTCCTGACCGCCGGGCCACCAAGGAATTCCCCAATGACAATATATTCTTCCAAGCTGCATTCTAAAGGGAATTACATGAGTTTTCTACTCTTACCAGCAATACACATATTTTCCTATATTCTTTTTTAGATATTACAACTTAAAAAAAATCTTTGCCAATTGGTGAGCAAAACTTTGCCTGCTTTTACAGACTCTCCTGCCTCTCCCCTCGCTGTCAAAGGACCGACTGTCGCTTCCGGTGAGGCCAGGAGGTGTTCTCCCCAGCAGCAATTCCCCTACCTGTCAATCTTCCACTCCTGGGCTGGGATTCAGATAACGTTTGTGAAGCACTGCGCTAGGAAGGCTACTGAAATGCAAAGGTACGACCACCCTAAAGAACCAAAAACCAACCCGATGCCAAAAGAAAAGGCAAGAAAAGCAAAAATAAACAAGTGGGAATGCATAAAACTGAAAAACTTCTGTAGAGCAAAAGAAACAATCAGCCTATTGAGTGGGAGAAAATATTTAAAAATCACTTATCTGATAAGGGATTGATATCCAAAATATCAGACAACTCAGACAACTCAACACAAAAACCCATAAATAATTTTTTTTTAAATGGGCATAAGATCTAAATAGCCATTTTTCCAAAGAAGATACACAGATGGCCAACAGGTAGGTGAAAAGGTGCTCAACATCACTAATCACTGGGGAAATGCAAATCAAAGCCACAATAAGATACTATCTCATACCTGTCAGAATGGCTATTATCAAAGACAAGAAATAAGAGTTGGTGAGGATGTGTAGAAAAGGGAACCCTTGTGCACCGTTGGTGAGAATGTAAATTAGTACAAACACTATGGAGAACAGTATGGAGGTTTCCTAAGAAATTAAAAATAGAACTATGACCCAGCAATTCCACTTCTGGGTATTTTTCTGAAAAAAAAACAAAAACACTGGTTAGAAGCCCATTGCAGGACACACCCTGCTTCCCCAGGGGGTTTCTGTAGCAAGTTTTCATATTCTTTTCAAAGAAAGGTTTCTCTGTGTTAGTGGGTGAAGAAAAAAACAGGGGGTGGGGGCAGAGTAGGCAAGCCACTTCTGCAGGATGGAGAGGGCTGTTGATTTGTTTTTGTTTTTTGAAAGGAAAACAATTTGTAAGACGTTGCGCTAAAATGTTTTATACACACTGCAGAGACCTGTAGTAAATTATGTTTAAAAAAATGACTAGAAAAGACACACGCTCTCCTGTCTTACTGCGGCGTTACCGACAGTGGCCAAGGGATGGAACACCCTAAGTGGTCACTGATGGGTGAGCAGATAAAGAAGATGTGTTGCATCAACACAATGAAATATTATTCAGTCATAAAAAGGAAGGAAATCCTGCCATTCCATTCCGCGGGTGGGAGCTGAGGGCATTATGGCAAATGAAATAAATCAGACAGAGAAAAACAAATACTGCTGAGTCCGCTTGTAGGTGGAACCTCAGGGACACCGACGGCAGCGACCAGGCCAAGCTCAGGGGACAGGCTGGTGCGGCCGGGCAGGGGGGTGAGCGGGCGAGGCGAGTCAGGAACCAGCGCTGCAGCTACGCGCCCCGGGGGCGTGGTGTGCACTGGAGTTAATACTGTATTTCATATTTGTAAGTTGCTAAGAGTAAATCTTTAAAACGTTCTCATAACACACACACCAATTTTTTATATGGTAACATGTTAACTAGACTTTGATGATCATTTCACAGCGTATACAAATATCAAATCATTATGTTGTACACCTGAAACTAAAATAATGTTAAATATCAATTTTTTAAAAAAGAATTAAAAACCTAGGAACAAGCAGGGTGATCGGGCAAGTAGAGTAATTATAATATTGCTGCACATAAGAAAGGTATAAAGAGTAAGCGTGAGTGGGCAGCTGAAGGGCCTTCTCAAACCTTTCCACTGCACTCTCTGCAAACCTAGTTCCATATAGCACTTCCCACTCACTCTACTCCTTACAATTCGTATTTACACAAAGCTCACTCTGGCCTTCCCTGAAACCTGGCTCATGTCTCAAGAGAACTCATTCACCAGAAGCCCCCTCCAGGGGAGACCGTCCTTTCTGCCTACACTGGGAGATGGGCTCCGCCTTCTCTTTGCACCCCAGGGCTGCATTCCCATCACTATCCTCAGGGCGGGGAGAAAAATCTCAGCTCTTTTGGTGATGATGCCAATCTGATATACTGTCTCTACCTTTCCCATCGCTGTCCCTCCCCAAATACACACACGCAGTATTTACAGAAGGGCGTGGTGCCCTGAACATTGCTGTCACCCGGAGTCTTCAATGTATACTGCAAGTTATTCAATAACTAGAATCATAGTTCCTCATTTGGTGGACACTGTTGGTTTCCTCCCCAGCGCCCTTTCCTCCCCATCTGGATGAGCTCCAATCCACCTCCAGCAGCAGGTGGATCCACCACCTCGGGTGGCCTAAGAAAATCAAAGTAACACCATCCTCCTTATCACAGGGCAAGGCAATAACCCAGACTGAACCTATCAGGGCATATTTATTTCCCTGACCATAGTGATTAGTTCAAGGGTGAAGTGAGTGAAGTCGCTCAGTTGTGTCCAACTCTTTGCAACCCTGTGGACTGTAGCCCGCCAGGCTCCTCTGTCCATGGGATTCTCTGGGCAAGAATACTGGAGTGGGTTGCCATTTCCTTCTCCAGGGGATCTTCCTGACCCAGGGATCGAACCCAGATATCGAACCCAGATCTCCTGCATTGCAGGCAGACGCTTTAACCTCTGAGCCACCAGGGAAGCCCAGTTCAAGGGTGGATGTGCATTTTTCTAAGTAGGTCTAGTCAGGAACTGATTGCAGTGGTCAAGAGAACTCTCTCCCTTCCTTCTGTGGTATAAGGATGTGCAGCTAAGCCGCCCTGGCTCCAGGAAAGGATCCAAGGAAGAAGCTAACACAGGGACAGTGGCAAGAGAGTTAGATCCCTTGGTGATGTCATGAATTTCTGGATCAATATGAACTGAAAACCCACCCTACCTCTTTCCAATTACTGAAGCCAATTAATCTTCTTTAGCCAGTTTCAGTCAGATTTTTCTGCTGTTTGCAATTGAACGAACGTTAAGGTACACTCTCCTTAAACCCAGTGACCTTCACCTCATTACCCTTTCAACCATTCACCCCATGGCCAACTCGCCTACTTCCTGCCTTCTCCTATATTCTTTGAAATTTTAATCTCCAATGTGCTATTTTCTCCAACTACAACTCTGAGGTCTCCAAACATTTCACTTATTCACCCTCTTTGAGACACCAGCCTTATGACCTCCCACATTCTCTCAGTTTAGTCAGCCGCTTTCATACTCACTCCCTCTGTTTGGCCTGGACTACAAACCTTCTTTTAGTTAGACTCTCAGCTTCCTCGCTCCCAAGGTCACCCACTATCCCTAGTCCATAAAATTTAAGCCACTACCACTCCAGCTGCCTGGGCTCTCTAGCTTGATTATTCAAGTGGCTGGGTAACACTGGAAGAAGAAAATAACCTCCTGTGGGTCTGCGCCATTACAGACTTATGATCTCCTTTTACAACCGTCCTCCACGCTATTCAGCAAGCTCATGTGCGGAGCAGAGTAGCCACTCAATAAATGTCGAGTGAGTGTTTGTCAGTGGGTCCCCAGTAAGCTGTCACCCTTCTTTCAAAGCACCTATTTCAAACCTTCACTACTTTCTCAAGCCAACGGCTTCTACTTCCTGTTTTTGCAAACTGATCACCTCACTTTTAAAATAATGTTTGGCGTAGGTGCTTAACAACGCTCTGCTCGTTTCCGCTCTGTAGCCAAGTGAACCAGCCACATGTGTGCACGTATCCCTCTTCTTTGGACTTCTTTCCCACTGAGGTCACCACAGAGCATTGAGAAGAGTCCCCTGTGCTACATATGAGTAGCAATCACCTCACTGTCTACTTCATGATAAAAGGAAGAGCTCAGAACGTGGGAACGCTCTCGGTCTCCTGAATCCCCAACCTATCTCCCTATTGACTTACTAGTATCAGTGCCCATTCCTAACTCTCCCCTTTCACCCAGATAGCCATTCATTCTACAGATATTTGAGTGCCCAGCATATGCCAGGCGCTATGCTCTGCTTGGCCCTGGAAATAGTGTGTGTTGGTGGGGAGAGGGGGCAGGAATATAAAAGAGGTTAACAACCTAAGCCAAGAAGAATAGAGTTCTTTTGAAGATCTAAAAGCTAGTAGGTACGGTTGGTTCAGGCAAGGAGTGTTGTGAAACTATGCTGGCTTCTGTGGGTTAATGTGAGGATTCTTTCTTATCAAAGCATGCGGAAGGATTTTAAGCAGGAAGATGACATGATCAAATGTACATTTTTAAAAGATCACTTTTATTACCTATGTCTGTTAGTTTATTCTCTGTGCTTTCCAGTAGGCTAAAAATATTTCAAATAGACTTCCAGGCCCTAACACAGACCTAGAATCAGAATCTTTGGGAGCAGAATCTGGAAGTTTGTCTGCTTACAGGAAATTTTGAAGAACAGCTAAATCTGAGTATCACCGTTTTAGAATATTACAAAAATGAAATTAGCATTTCTTACCAGAAAACCTATCTTTCTGTTTATATGTGTCATCTAGTATGCGTCTATAAAAATGGGTCTTGGAAAGGACTTCATAAATGACCTGTGTATCATAAAACATCCTCATCATACTCCCTCCTCTATCATGCATCACCACCAGTACCACTTTCTGATCAAAATGCCAGAGGCCTGAAGACATATTTCCTATTTACTGAGGAAACTGGGGTCTCTCTACCTAAACTATTATCCATCTTAACACATTAGTCACTGGTGAAAGAGCTAGGTAAGGTGTATAGGGTGAAACCACAGTTATTCAAGTTACTAAAGATCTACACAGTGCCGTGAACTCCAGAAACTGTCCCATCGGGTTTTAATGTACATTAAAAGGTAGACCTTTCATAAGCTGTGCCCATCCTCACCTCATACTGTCTGAATGGCTAACATCAAAAAGAACACAAATAAAAACGCTGGCGAAGATGTGAAGAAAAGAGAACCCTTGTACACCATTGGCAGGAATGTAAATTGATGCAGCCACTATGAAAAACAGTACAGAAGTTTCTCAAAAGGCTAAAAATAGAGTTACCATATGACCGAGCAATTCCACTCTTGGGTATATATTAAAAAAAAAAAAACACCCCAAAATCAATACCCCAGTGTTCACAACAGCATTATTTAAAATTGTCAAGAATACAGCAGCAACTTAAGTGTCCATTAACAGACGAGTGGAACAAGATGTGCTGTGTAAACACACAATGGAATACTACTCAGCCACAAAAAGAATGAAATTTTGTCACCTGTCGCAACATGGATGGACTTGGAAGGCATTACATTAAGTGAAGCATCTCAGAGAAAGAAAGACTGTATGATATCACTTATATGTGGAATCTAAAAAATACAACAAATCAGTGAACAGAACAAAAAAGAAACAGACAGACACAGAGAACAAACCAGTGGTCACTGGGGGAGGGGGAGGGGCAGCTCGGGGGAGGGGAGCGGCAGGTGCAATCAGTGGGTGTAAGACATGCTCAAGCATATGCTTCAGAACATGGGGAATATAGCCAATACTTTGCAATGACTGTAATTGGAAAGTAACCTTTAAAATTGTTATTTTAAAAAGCTCTGCTCTTCCTAATTATTTCAGTTTGACTGATATTAGAATATGCAGTCCTTAAGGACACACAAGTCACACCCTAGGTGGCTCAGGAGGAGAGAAGAGTTGGGCATTTGTCACCGAAAGCCCAGATACATGATGCATAAATCACCTATGCCCAGCTAAGACCATGTTCAGCCTGGTTTGTGTTATTTATGATTAAGAGACAGAGATAATACAGAAAAGGAAAGATAGTCCTCCAACTTGATTTGCCAAGGGACTTCATCTTTTCTTCTTGCACCGCTTATCTATAAATCAGACAAAATGCTAGAGAGTCAGATGATGCCATAAGCACTTCTCCTCGGCCAACTGCCAAAGGGCAATTATAAAGGGGAAGGAGAACAAAAATCAGATAAACCATCTTCAAAATCAACTTCTGTGGAAGTGATGAAAGACACAAAAAGTCATCTTTGATGTGGCCCTCCCCCAAACAGTCTTGTAACCAAACACTTAAAAGTATTCTTTCTTGCTTTCCATCTGTTCATGCCTAGTCATCTTTCATGGATGAAAAATGAGGAAATACCAACTACTGCATATGTTGGGAAGGGTAAAGGAAGTTTAGCTAACAAACCATTTACTCTGTGCCTGGTCCATTCTGTCTTACAAAAATTCACACACTGAATCCTCCCAAGAGAACTACAAGGTTAGGTATTATTGATCACTGAACTTGCTTGTATGTGGCAGAATCTAGATTAAAATTTAAACATACAGAAACCCCTCCCCACCCCCAAATCTAAGCAGGCTCGCATTGTCCACATTCTTTAGCACCCGCTATGGTTCACACCAGTACCTGCTCTACTGAAACCTCCAGAATAGTTGCTAACACCCTCCTCATCATTGTTTCTATTACACAACCCATTTCTGGTCACCAAGAAGCTTTCCCCAACCAGCAAGTATCACTTCTCCACTGCCCATAAGCTCACTTATGCCTCACACTACTGAGCTCTGGGGGGTGAGTTTTCTTCTCCGACCCACTGCTTGCCCATGCAGGCAAGCCCCGAAGTCCAGCACTGTGTGAGCAACCAGGGCATTTACTGGTCCAGCCAGTGAAGTCAGGCTTGCCTGGACTGGCTCCCTCCAAGCACAAACAGGAACTCTGATAATCATCTGGGGGAAGTACAACGCAGGGAATACAGCCAAAATTTATAACTGTAAGTAGAGTATAACCTTTAAAAACTGAATCACTATGTAGTACACCTCAAACTTATATTTGTACACCTATACCTCAATTAAAAAAAAAAATCTAAAACCAACAACCATCTGCGGGAAAGAGATGTCCAGTGCTGGGCAGAGACTTCTCATAGTCAAAGGCTGGAGAAGCCAGCCCTGCATTCCAAGACCTGTGAAGAAACGACGGGGAAGCTGGTACATACGCTGCCGCTGAATGGGGAAATTCCAACTGAGAGCGACTAGGGCAGGTGACCCGGCTTAATTCCAAAGTTTAACACTTCAACTACCAGTTCATTTTTTGAAAAACGAAAAGCTTCAGTTAACTGTTCCAAGTCACAAGGCAACTCAACGGCTTCTGTTCTCTTTCTACCAAACAGTAAGAGGACGCTAAAAAGGCCGAACCATTATGCCCGAGGGAGTAAGTGCTTCCTACTATCTGACCTCCATCCGGCCTGCTGCAGCTGCAGCCTTTTCCCCCTCCTTCTGCGTTCTTACCAGTGGATTCAGGAATAAATCCCCGCCCACACTAAACGGGGAACTCAGAGCCAAGCAAAGGAGCTATCCTGAGGGACCACGCACGGTTTTACGGTCAGGGATAGGGGCTGTAAAATGCTCACTGCCTTTCGGTTCTGGGACAAAAATAGCACCCCCAAAACCTGAGTCACCAACCGCCGCCGCGGGCCGGAAGTCACTGCGCCAGCATCCTCCCTGAGCCTTACCGCGGTGCTTCCCGTGAGCCCGCGGGCGCGCGAGGACTACATCTCCCGGCATGCTCCGAGGCCGCAGAAATTAACCCTTCAGGGCCCGCGGCTGCCCTGCGCCCCGCCTCCGCCCCTTACCTGGACCCCGCAGGGTGAGTTTTGGGGCGCTGGGGAGGGGCTCTTTCCTTTATTTAAGGCTTAGGGGTGTGTGTGTAGGGGTATGTGTGTGTATGTGTGTGAGATGTACTCCTGGCTAGAGGAAAGATTCTGATTTTCCTAAAATGAGACGATTTGCAGTAATGAGGTTCAGATGGGTTTTTTTTTTTTTGCGAGTAGGAGACCCAGCATCAACTCTCTAAACCCCTAAATGGAATCACTACTGTCTTTCTCTAAATGGAATCACTACTGTCTTTCTCAGAATGCTATCTAAATCATCGCCTTCTTTACCCCCAGTACAAAAATAACCAGCAAACCCTCCCCTCTTTCATAGGCCCCTGACTTCCACCTTTCCCCAGTGCCCCCAGCAAGGTTTGCAACCTGACTGCCAAGTCAGGGTTTTATTATCCTTCTGGTTGAGGGTTGAATACTCACGGAGCCCAGAGGACCTCGCACATCTTTGTGGATTAGAGATTTTAGAAATTAGGCCTTTTTTCTCTCGGAGCTGCCTTTCCCCTCAGGTGCCACCATGGAGTCCCTGCAGGTTCAGCAGGCATCCCGTCTTTGTCTGACGTAAATGACCATAGGCTTGTGGACAAGGGCTCCTTTCTTCGGAGTATGGGTGATGGGTATTAAACTCAATCCTTCCCTCCATCCCCACTCCTAAAACAACACTAGGGATGGGAGACAGAGGGTGGGAGTCACACCCTTCTATTACTCTCTCCGTATGGGGCAGTGCACAGTTCCAGTTCCGGGCTGGGAGGGAGGGAGGGACTTGAGGTACCGAGTATTATAAGCTGTGGGGTGAACTACCCTGCTCCTCATCCATAGGAAGAGGGAAGTGGAAGGGCTGCTTGTCTTTTTCCCCTTTCACTACTCCCAGACCCCACTTTAATAAGGCCCCCATCCTTGCCTCCATCTTCAAGAATCTAAAGCTGCTAGTAAAAAGGTCTATTCCGAGTCAGGGGGTCTGAATTTTCTTGGTCCCCTTCTTTTCCTCACCCCTGTTTCAGTTTGTCCCTGGCAACCCTCCTATCTGCACCCTGAAAGTTAACTCCCCCGTTCTGGGCTGTCTCTGCCTTCCTCCCCCTGCCCCCAAAGGGCCATTGTTCTGGTCAGCATTTGGGGCAGGGTGGACAGAAGGGAGAAGACCTTGGGGCAGGAATCCTGAACCACACGAGGCCAGAGGAGTGAGGGCAGCCGGCATCTCTCTCCTCTATCTCACCCTCCCCCCAGCCAACTGGCTCCCTGCCCCCGCCCCCGCCCCTTGACATCCCAGACTCCCTGACTATTTAAACAGAGATGGGTGCCCCCATCGGCACACTGTCCTTTGGCCACCCGACATCATGCCTCCCAAGAAGGATGTTCCCGTGAAGAAACCAGTGGGGCCCCCTGCTGCCTCCAAGCCTGCTGCTAAGCCCGCAGTAGGGCCCCCTCCATCCAGGGTTGAGCTACCACCACCTGTCCCTCTAATCCTTGAGAAACCTGCGAAACCCCAGGAGCCCCCCATCGATCTCTCCAAAGTGGTGGTAAGTCCCTGAAAAGTGAGAAAAGAATGGAGGGGTTGGTACACCAGTGGGATACAGCCTAGGGGACTACGGATATCTAGAAGGTAGGGAATCAGTAAGCACTGGATGATGGTGGGGGTTTTCTTAGTACCCTCGCTTGGAAGCATCTAAACTTAATGAGTCTTGTCTTTGTCGCCCTCCGCCTCTAACCGATGACACGTGTGTATGTGCATCGTTTCGTCACTGACTGTCCTGCTGGGGGCAGAGCCTGTAAGATGGGAACACCTGGGCTCTCAGGACAGTTTCAAGGTGAAAGGGGGGAGCTGCCGCCTGTGCCTGTCTGACTATTCAATATGAAAAGCCACAGCTCTGAACCCCAGGAGGGAAGGCTGAAGAGGACAGACTTGTTAGACAATCACAGCTGGGGGCCAGGGGTAAATTTAGCCTTTGTTCAGCCCCCAGTTATGTGAGGGATGCAGGGCTCAGGGCAGGAGAGGGAGGGGAACAGGTGGCATGGGATTAACCCTGTTCCCAGGAAACCCTCCCCCCAATAATTCCTCCTCTTGGGATTCTCCCAAGTTCTGGAGCTGGGAATGGGACTGCGGTGGCTGGGTTCCCAGCCTGGTCCCTACGGGCCCCTCCCCAGAAGTGGCTGCCAGTTGGTCGGGAGGAGTGCTGGAGAGGGATTGAGCGAGTCCTGTCATCTCTCCTCACCTGCTCTTCTCTTCCACAGATCGAGTTTAACAAGGACCAGCTGGAGGGTGAGGAGACGCCCCTGAGCCCCCTGGCCATCCCCAGTCCCTAGTCAGATCCTCTTTCTAATCCCCTACCTCTATTCCCGACCTTGAAACCTCCCACACTCATGCTCCTTGCTTCTCTGCTCTGCCCAGCTCAAGCACATTGTTTCTGAATTTCCTCTCTCCTGGTGGTGATGGGAACCCCTTGTCAACACTGACCTCTCGTTACACTCCAGAGTTCAAGGAGGCCTTCGAACTGTATGACCGAGTCGGGGATGGCAAGATCCAGTTCAGCCAGTGTGGGGACGTGATGAGGGCTTTGGGCCAGAACCCCACCAACGCCGAGGTGCTCAGGGTCATGGGATACCCCAAGAGTGATGGTGAGGGCACCTCTGGGACAATGAGGGTTTTCAGTTTGGTGGTGGGATGTTCCTAAGGTGACAAAGGGTGCTGAGGTGGGTCCCGGGACTTTAAAAACTGTCAAACATAAGGGCAGAAAAAGATCTGAATGTTGAACGGATGAAACCCTTCACGGTGGGGATGGGAGTTGGGTCTTGGTGACACTGTGGTAACCTCTCCTTCACCTCTGTCTCAGAGCTGAAGTCCCGGCGTGTGGACTTTGAGACCTTCCTGCCCATGCTCCAGGCAGTCGCCAAGATGCCGGACCGAGGCTCATACCAGGACTACCTGGAGGGGCTTCGGGTGTTTGACAAGGAGCAGAACGGCAAAGTCATGGGAGCGGAGCTCAGACACGTCCTCACCACCCTGGGTGAGGCAGGCGCCAGCACTCTGGGGTGTTGAGAGCAGGCGATGAACTAAGAAGGGTAGCCCAGTGGGCAGAGCCAGTGAGGGATTACTGTCCTGTGGGTCATGGGCCGGAGCCTGAGAAGGTCAGAGCCTGAGGGACAGGATCTGAAGGTCTTCCTCCTTCAGTCTAAAGTGAGTGGGCTGCAGCTGCCTCCCAAAGGGCGGAGGAAAGGGAAGGAGGCGGGGAATCTGAATTTCAGGCTTGAGAAGAGATGACCATACTCTATGATATGGTCTGTTTCTTAATCCTCTAGAATTCAGTTTCCTTGTCTGTCAAAGCTTTCACCACCTATAATTGAGGTGAAATGGAAAGCGAGATTCAGAGACACATTCAAGGCACGGCCACTACAAAGAGGGAATTCTCTTGGGGGACTGTTGCTATGGGCAAGTCTCCAGGGTGGGAGAAGAGGAGGTACCACCAGAAGAAAAAGGTGTGGGTTGATGAGGGAGGGAAGGCAGGGGCTAAAACATTGTGTGTGTCTGGACCCAGGAGAGAGGATGACTGAAGAGGAGGTGGAGTCTGTTTTGGCAGGGCACGAGGACAGCAGTGGGTGCATCAACTATGAAGGTGAGGGGCCGGAGGAGCAGAAACGACTGGGGAGGAGGGAGGCGGAGGCCCGAGGTCTGTGGGTGGAGGCATCCTGGAGCCTGAATTCTCTAAAGTCAGATGGGTTAGCATCAGGCCAGCTCCTGAAGCCCCTCCTGCCTCTTCTCTCTGCAGCCTTCCTGAAGCACATCCTAAGCGTCTGAGCAATGCAGGTAGGGCGCTCTCACCGCGCCTTGAGAGGCAAGCCTCCATCCTGACCTTCTGCCTGCGTACAAAAGCAGGGAAGCGCGTTTCCGTGTCTTGCTGCGCGAGAGCGGCAGGATTTGGCAACGTTCATCTTTTTCCACAGGTGCAGTGGGGTCGGACGCTGGGCCCCCACCAGGCAAAAGCACGTTCCTGCCGCTAGGAGGCTATTGTTTCAAAATAAAGAGACGTTTCCTCCCTTAGCTTCCGACTCCTGCTTTCTTTAGAGGTGGGGGAGGGAAAGAGAAGGCTCTCGTGTTCCCACCCGCACCCACCAGTGCGGCCTCCTCTGACTTCCTCGCTGCTCGGAGGAGCGGAGCCCGCGCGCCCCCTTCCACCTCGTTCCGCAGTCTCTAGGCCCGAGGTGGGGCTGTTCCCGAGACTGGGACACCAGCCGGCCCCGCCCACCTCATTGCTAATATAGTAACGTCATCTGCATAAACCCGGGCCAGGGTCCCTATTGGCTGGGTCAGCTGGGTGACGTCATGCGGACGCGCTAAGACTAGGGCTGGGCCGGGCGCCGGGGCCATTACTGAGGAAAAGGTCCCGCGGAGCCGAGCGTCAAGATGGTGGGGCCCGGGGCCGAGGGGATGAGCGGGATTTGGGGCGAGAGGCGGGAAGCCGGGCGGAGGGGGCGGGGGACGGGCAGAGAGTGGCGGGTAAGTGAGCCTGAGGCCCTCGAGGGTTGGCGGTGGGGTTGGAGTGTCTGGGAAGCGAGTCCCCCGCGTGGACCAGGAGTTTGTGGCTCTGAGTTCTCGGGCCCGGGACGGAAGCTGGGGGGACTGGAGTTAAGATGCTGACCGCCCTCGTCTTCTCCGAGCAGTGTGACTTCACCGAGGATCAGACCGCAGGTGGGCCATCTCTGACCCCCGTTGAGGTCATGGTAGGGAGAGGGACACGCCCTCGAGCTCCTTCACCCCCACCTGCCTTCTCTTCAGCACCCCCTGGGGAGCACCTCTTGGGTTCCCTTCTCCTTCCTTCTGGATCTTGCATTTTCTTTTCTCACTCTTCCTTCCTCCCTTCCCTTCTACTCTAGATCTGAGCCCCAAGCACTGGGTGAGTTGTAGGTGCTGTGGGTGTGTGAAACAACTTGATCACTAATGCCTGCTGGGCGGGGGGGCTTGGGGACGGGGTATTAAGCTGTTTGTGCTCCTCTGTTCCTTAATCAGCCACTTCTGCCTCTTCCTCCTGTGATAACCACCCCCTCCCCTCAGCTTGGAACTGTGAAGGCTGTAAACAGCAGGGGCCTGTTTTCCTGTGAAAGTGCAACAGGGGAGTTTGCTGAGGGTACTTCTTTGTAGCAGTGCCCCGTGAAAAGGACCCTCCCTTTACTGCAGGGGGCAGAAGCGGCCGGCTGGGATGACCCCAGTCCCAGGCCGCTGCTCCCGCTTCCTTATAAGGACAGGGCCCAGACTGGGCGGTGGCAAATTCCTGCCCTGAGTTGTGTAATGAGGAGGCTGGGCAGGCTTGCTGCAGGCGGAGAGGGTATCTAAGTGGCCGTTACCACTCTGCTAAGGGTTGAGGAAGGCCAGGTCTTTATGTGGGACACCTGAGTTGGGAGGAGCAGACACTGGATCCCTCTCAGAGGGCTTGGGTGTACAGTGTTATAAATATTTGATTTCCTCAGCATGATCAGAGTTGAATGGGCAGTGGGGACTGTGGAGGAGGGTTGGGGTTAACACCCGTGGGTCCCGTACTGATATTTATCTGAATCCTCAGAGTTCAAGGAGGCCTTCCAGCTGTTTGACCGAACGGGGGATGGCAAGATCCTGTACAGTCAGTGTGGGGATGTGATGAGGGCCCTGGGCCAGAATCCCACCAACGCCGAGGTGCTCAAAGTCCTGGGGAACCCCAAGAGTGATGGTGAGGGTCCTTAAGAACAACTCCGCAGTGGTGGTGGGCCTGCAGTCTTCAGCTAATAGCTTCCTTTTATCTTCCTAGGCCCCAGACAAGAGTGGGTCTTGTCTAGCAAATCCCACAGATTTCTTCTGCCTGGAGCAGGAGCCCCTTAACCCCCAGTCCTGAGAGCACACATGACTTAGCTTCTACCTCTTTTTCGGCAGAGATGAATGTGAAGGTACTGGACTTTGAGCACTTCCTGCCCATGCTGCAGACTGTGGCCAAGAACAAGGACCAGGGCACCTACGAGGACTATGTGGAAGGCCTTCGGGTGTTTGACAAGGAAGGGAACGGCACCGTCATGGGCGCTGAGATCCGGCATGTTCTCGTCACACTGGGTGAGCCTCTGCCCTTCCTGAGGTGCCAGCTGCTAGACCTCCCGATGTCAGCCGACCCTAGGACGTGCGTGCTCCCTTCCCCCCTGCAGGTGAGAAGATGACAGAGGAAGAAGTGGAGATGTTGGTGGCAGGGCATGAGGACAGCAACGGTTGTATCAACTATGAAGGTGAGGGACGAAGCGCGGTCTCCTGGGGCAGGTCACACACAGCACTGGGGGCTTTCCCCATCCCTGGATTCAGGCTCCTAAAAAAGTGCCAGGGGGCACGGGCAGGGCCCGGCCCAGCCAGGAACGGGAGCCAGGGGGGTGTGACCGGAAGGGAAGGACTCCCAGGGCCTGCAGTGTGGGTAAGGGGTGGGAGGTGAAAACAAAGGGATGTCCAGCCCCTGGCCGCCTGACCCCTTCACCCCACGCCTGTGTCTTGTCTTCACCATGTCTCTTCCTTCCTGCAGCGTTTGTGAGGCATATCCTGTCGGGGTGACGGGCCCGTGGGGCGGGTACGGCTCCTCCCAGCCCCCTCCCCTAGTTGCCCTTCCCCATGGGTTTCTCCCCAGCCTTTGCTCTCTAGCCCCTGCCCTCCCCCCTCACCATCTGACTTCCTCCTCCCGGCATGTCTCTGCATGGAGCTGACTGGGGAGGGGACGAGGAGGACAGCCTGGGGGCTGGTACCTCCTGCTCTCCTGGAACGGGCTCTGAGGTCTGGTTGGCTTCTGGGGCGCTGGTGTCTGGGAACTCACACCAGCCTACCTACCCGTCTGGCTTCATGGTGGTCCTTTAGCTCGGGATCACGTGGCGGGCGGGGTGCGTGGGTTGCCTGTCCCATCGTGCTGTAGATCTTTCCCCTTCTCTCCGCTGGGCAGCTTGGAGGTACCCTAACCCAAAACTGTCTCCTCCTCCCACCAGTGGCTGGCAGTAGCTGTAGGCGTAGTCGGAACTCTTCCGCCTCTGCTGTGTTCTTGCTGCTCGGGGTGGGGCGGGGGGACTGACAGCCGGTGGGAGGGGAGCTGGGGGTCGAGAGTCCTGGTCAGACTCAAGGTGGCCCCTCTGCAAGCGGAATGTGTGGTGGGCACATTCCTTCTCACGCTGCCTCTGTGGTCTTGTGGTCTCCTGGCCCCTGGCAGACCCCTCCCCTTCGCCCCGCTCCCTGGTTCACCCCCCTCTCCTCTCCGCAGAGCTTGTCCGCATGGTGCTGAATGGCTGAGGATGTCCCCAGTGTGCGTGGACGCCGCACCGTCCTTGTGGGAGATTGTATGTAGCCTGGAGGCTTCCTAGGTTCTCTTGTCACAGTATTTTCCCCAGATTCTCTCTTTTGGATATGTCTGCCATCAGCATTCACCAAATAAACCTGTTCTCTGCTCTATGTGCAGTTCTGTTCTTCCTGAGCAGGGTGAAAGGGAGCACAGTCGCGGGTCAGTGGGCCAGAGGCTGGGGAAAGCCAGCCTAGGGCCTGTGGCAGCCACCTTTGCCTCAGTTAAGAAGCTGGCTTCACTCCCCGGTGCTACAAAGGCTACGCTGGGGGGATTGGGAAAGCCATGAATGCCCGCAGGACTAAGGCTGCCACCCTTATTCCATCCCGTGTGGGCTGAGTCCTCCCTCACCCTCCCTGCCCTGGAGGGCCTTTTGTCAGGGAGCCCGGGAAGTGTTTACTGGAGCGAAAGTCAGGCCATATTAGTACTGCCTGGGCCTGTCACTTCAGCAAGGCCCAGGGCCAACAATAACAAGCAGCTGAGATGCCTGCCTTCTCCCGCCTAATAAGGGAAGACATGAAGCCACCACTTCTGAAGGGATAAATAGACAAAATTTCCAGGTTGTGAGATGTCCTTCCAAATCTCAAATGGCTATTTTTAGAGCAGGTGAGAGCCTCTCCCCAGCTCCTGCAGTTGTTCAGCCCCGACAGCTGGGCCTGCGGCCGGCGTTGGCTGGCGTCTGCGGCCCCGCCCACTGCTGCTGGAGGGCCTCCGGGTGCTGCCTCCCGCCCGTCCCCCGCCTCTGCCACGGGTAAGGCAACACAGAAGGCATCCACAAGATGGAACGGAAAGCAAATTAATTTATAAAAAAAAAAGGGAAAAGAAAAAAAAAATTTACAGAAGACTTTGGAACAGAAGAAAGGTGCCAAGACGCAGAGGAGAAACGGGGACATGAGGAACAAAGGGCCTGGTGGGAGGGACGCAGAATCGGCGGAGAGCCTTGGGATCACTGCTGTCTTCACGTCGGGGATGCAGAGGGGACGGCTGGTACTCGGGGTACTGCACGCCCCCAGGTCAGGCCCCCGTACCCAGCTGCCATCCCAAATCCCAGGGAATTCCCCACCACCAGCCACGTCAGTCACGGTGGGAGGGAAGAGGCGACAGAGGGACCCACCACGTCCCTCTAAGGAGGTGCTTAAGTGCTTTTTTGACAATCCCACGTTTTAAAAACTTCCCATTCTTTTGGTGCTCCCCTCTCCGCATCTTCCGGGAGTCAGGCCCGGGAGGAGGCCACACAGCCCCACGTGCCCTTTCTTCCTCCACCACCTACCACGGGAATTCCCGAGACGTTTCCCCACCAAATAGACATACGCTGACATCTACCACGCAGGAGACTTTAAAAACACAAAACTGACATTCAGAGGGAATGGGGTCACTGGCTGAGCCGGAGGGGCCTACACAGGAACACCGAGGAAGCAGGAGACAGGAGTGGGAATAAACGGCAGCCAAGCGGGTGGGGGCTGACTCGCTAGCGAGGGCTGGAGGAAACAGACCCTGCCACTATTCTATCAGAGCTTTCCCCAGGACCTAGATACCCCTTTCCTAAAACTCACCTCCCTCCTCCAAAAAATGCAAAAGTTGGGTTTTTCTCACTGGTTGGAGGGCTTTTTTAAATCTCTACTTCCTTTTAAAAGGGCTTTTTTTTTTCCCAATCCATAAAAAATGCAGTAGTTTCGTGGGGATGTACCCTTAACAGTGGTTAATTAGGACCTTCCCCAGCCCTTCCTGTGAGGGCAGCGTCCCCATCCTATCTTCTCTCCCAGACATTAGAAACATCTTTTCCACAGAAGTCCTTGAATCATCCAATATAAAAACGCATGCCCCTGACAGGCACGGTGGGGGCTCTGGAGGGGCAGGAGGACTTTCTTACGTAGTGACGAACTCTCCAGGCTGGGGAAGGGTCCCGGTGGTGGGGACAGGCCTGTTCCCGGAACCTTGATCTCCGCTGGGGGTGAGGAGGGAGAGAGATGCCGCGCGGCTCCTCACTGTGGGGGTGGCACAGGGGTGACTGTGCCTGGACTCGGGGCCGTGGGGTCTGGAGGCAGGGGGGTGCCTGGGTCTGTGGAGAGAAGAAAGTTGCATCAGCTGAGGGGAGCAGGAGAGAGGGTCCAGATCCAGGCCACCAGACACACAGCCGGGCGTGGCATGCGATGGACGGAGATGAGAGTGCCCCCGACGGACAGCTTCCTTTTCCCAGCGCCCTCTCCCGCCACACGCTGGGAGAACTGCTGCGCCCCTAACTGTCCTCCTGCCCCACCCCAGGGAACTCTCTACATGGGGCACCTGAGCGTGATGGGGACAAGCAAACGTCATGCAAACAAGGAGCTGATTTTCCAGTTTACAACTGAGATGCTCTGTCACAGGACTCCTCCGGGACCCACCAGTGGAAGGCCCCAGCGTCATCCCAGGGGGCAGCTGCCAGGCTGGGGAATGGCGGGGGACAGCCAGAGAGGCCCTTCCCTCCTGTGTTCTAATTTCACCACAGCGTTCAAAAAAAGGGTCCTGGAAGCCCTGGTCCCCGAGCCCCTCCCCCACCTGCCCTCCGCCCCCCCCGCGGACCCCGCCCTTCCCCGTGCCCCTGCAGGACCCTTCTCACCTGGCAGCGGGCTGGCAGTGGGCAGCAGGTTGCCCTGAACAGCTGCCACAATGGCAGGGCTCTGGGCTGCGGCGGATCCGAGCCCCGGCCCGAGAGGCAAAGATGGCATGGTGGTGGTCGCCGGCAGGTTAGGGTGTGGAGGGTTCGCCATGGACACAGGCAGGTTAGGTGGGGGGAGCGTGGCCGGGGCGAACGGGAGATGGTGGTGATGCCCATGCAGGTTAGGAGGAGGGGGGAGGTTAATACTGATGGAGTCGGCTAGGCTACCAAACGGGATGATGGATGGCGCGGGAGGGGGAGGCGGCATGCCAAAAGGCAAAGCCAAAGGAGCATTACCCGCCACGCCTGGGTGCCCGCTGCCCGGCACTGCCCCTGGCATCATTGAGGGAGTTTGCTGGTTGGGGAACGGTGAGGGGCCTGGGAACGAAGCGGAGAGATGGAGAAGATTAGAGGCATATAATCTTACTCACCAACTCACTCTCACAGTGAGAATAACCCAGTCACTCCGAGGCACCACCTTCCCTTTTCCTGATACTAGAACTGAGTGATAAATCCTTGGAACAAAATTCCAAAAATCTGGCTGGGGGGAGGGAGCCCTGTTGACTTAGGGAATAGCCACGGTGAAGGAGGATCTGTAGAAACTGAGGTCAATCCTTATCTCCAGCCCTACCACACACTGCCTCTGAGGACTGGAACACTCCCCAGACCCCGCCACTCAGCCAAAGTTTCAGGAGCCATCACTCACCATGGGGTCCAGGGGGCGGTACCCCTGGTGGGACGGCCCCAGGCTGCGGGGCTCCAGCTGGCGGCTGCGGCTGTGGCCCCACAGTTGGCCCTGCCTGCCCGAGCTGTTCGGAGGGCCCCAAGCTTCCAGGAGGGGCCCCGCTGCCCGCAGGGGCCGGGGCCACAGAGGCTGGAGCCACGGCCAAGCCGTGGACAGCGGGGGGCCCAGCGGCGCCTGGAGGCGGGACCGGCTGGGAGCCTGGGGGCAGGGCCGGCGGTGGCGGCGGCGGCTGCTGGTGCATCTGCTGGAAGTGCTGCTGCCGGGCCCGCATCTCCGCGTACTTCAGCTGCTCCATGTGGAAGGCTTGTCTGTCGGCCAGCAGCTGCTGCCTCTGGTACTCCAGCTGCCGGGAGCATGAGGAGCTGTCAGCCGGCGGCAGGAAGCCCAAGGTGCACACCTAGCCCCCCACTTTGTCTTCTGACAAGCCCAGCCTCCCACTCCGGCGATCCCCACACCAAACTGCAGCTTTGCGCCTGGCTTCCGTTGTTCTCGCCTCCCCTCCCCTCTCCAGATCCCCCGACCCGGTCTTCCGGCTGCCCGCATGGCTTCTCACTGCAGTGGACAAGTGGACTTAATCTGATGGTAGCCCTTGTTCATTTTCAGCTCCAAAGCTTTGAATCTGTCATTACTTTCATCTGGAAACCGACTCCTCCCCAACCAAGTTCCTCTAGTCAAATCATGTTCTTTCCCTCCTTCAAAACTGAAGAAAAACACAATTCTTAGGAAGCCCTCCCAAATCACCTCACTGGCCTCTGAGCTTTGACCTTTATTCTGCTCTCACTCAGGACTTTAATACTTGATTGGAAATCTCTTAATTTGCATTTGTCAGATACTTGAAGCATTAACCAACTTTGACATCTCCATATGGGATATCTGATATCTTCAATTGAGGAGTTCAGGATCAGGGGCCTTGTCTTTCTACTTCTTTTATATCTTCTAAGAATCAAAATGATTCAACACCATGTCCATCCTATTCCCTGACTTCAACCCCTGAACCTGAAGCCCTTACCCTCTCATCATGCCTTAAACCTGTCCAATCACTCAACAGTCACTTCACTCCCTATCAAGTCTACCGTGGACTAGGCAGCCTTCAAAGACCTGGAGATGCAGCAAAGAACCAACAAGAACTTGACCCTGGGGCTGACACTCTGCGGGACCTCAGTCTCCAGGCTGTACCTGTAGGTCACGGGTCCCGAGCCACCCGGGCCGGCTCCTCCTGCCCTGGTCTGCTCCGCTGGGATGCCCTGCCGGCTTCAGGTTCCCTGTATTGCTGCTCCCCTCGCCCTAAACTGAGGCCCAGCCCAGCGCCAATGTGGGGCCCCCACGCCCCGTCAGGGACTTGACTCACCGCTTCCCGCTCCCGGTCCATGATCGTCTCTAGCTCCTCAAAGTGCCGGAGTTTGATTTCCAGCTTTTTCATCTGGGTCTCCACCAGCAGGGCCACCAGAGATTTGATCTTCCTCTCCTCAACGGCAGCCAGGTGCTAAGGAAGGAGGGGCGGGGTGGCCATCAGCGGGAGGACCCAGCTGAAGACGCTGGGCAGCAGAGAAGGGCGGGGTGGGGGCTGACAGGCTTCAAGACAGAACTTGCTGTGGTCACAACCCAGAGAGTAGCACAGGCTTGGGTGGTATTTTTAAAAGAACATGAAAGAAGAGAGAGAATATCAAAGGATAAGACAGGGTCAAACAATCGAGAGGGTGAAGACAGGCCCATTCAGGACTTCCCCGGTGGTCTGGTGGTTAAGAATCCACCTTCCAATGCAGAGCATGTGGGTTCGGTCGCTGGTCTGGGAATTAACACCCCGTAGGCCGTGGGGCAAGTTAGCCCATGGCCCCAAGTGCCACGGCCAGCGCCCGTGAGCTGCTGTTACTGCAGCCTTCTCGCTCCAGAGCCTGTGCTCTGCAACATGCCGCAACGAAGACCCAGTGCGGCCAGGTAAGTAAACTGTTTTACAATAAAAAGTCGCAAACAAGAAACAAAACAGGCCTAACAACAAAGGCTTAAAAAAGATGAGAGAAGAGATGACCAAGTGTCCCTCTCAGGATCCGAAGGGGACGGGAGGCAGGCTAGCTCTGGGTAAGGATGACAAGGCAGGCTCTCCGCCAGGGGACGTGCGGTGAGGAGCGGCACCTCCTTCCCTGGGTCCGGGCCTCACCTTGGCCTTCACGGCGGCGGCAGCCAGGGCGGCGGCGGCAGCGGTGGAGAGGTTGCCCTCGCCGATGTCACGCTCCACCTTCGTCTTCCGCTCCCCCTCCGACTCCGCCGCTTCTTTCAGCACCTCCTCCTGCCCCTCCTTGGGCTCCTTCTGCTTCTCAGGATCCGCTGGGCCGGGAAGAGGGCCGTGAGCCCTGAGCCTGGCTTCTTTCTGAACCCTGGCCGCCGCGCGCGGCTCACCTGTCGGGTCTCCGTCACCCTTCTCTGACTCCTTCTCGCTGTCGCCATCTTTCCCCTTCTCATCATCCTTCTTGGGTGGCTCACTGGTCTTCTCCTTTGCTTCTTCCTCCGCAATCCCAACTCCTTCTCGAGGTTCCTGGAGTCCCAGGGAAAGGAGAAAGGGGAGTGTCAGGGTGCTGGTTTGCACACAGAGCCCAGAACAGGAGCTGAGTTTACACCTCTCACTGGGGAGGGGATCTGGATCCAGGACGCAGCCCCATCTGAGCCCAGCCCTTGCCTGCCCGAGCTAAGTGGAGCCGGCTCCCCTTCCCTGGCCCACGCCGGACCCCTCTGCCTTCCCAGCCCGTGTCAGTCCCGCTGTACCTTGGGTTCCTTCTTATCCTCTGTGGCCTGGCCCTCCGCCCGCGCCTCGTCAGTCCCGCTCTCCTCTGGGTCCAGGGGAAGAGGAAACAGGAAATGTCTGACAGCTGGTCTACCACACTCTCCCAACTGCCCCTTCTAGCCAAGACCTTACTGAGCGAACCAGCGGGAAGCCACGGTACCTAAAGTAAAGCCCCACCAACTCACCCCTTTCGTCTCACGCTCTGAGGTCGGGTGGGGGCAGGGATGGTGTGGGGAGGCCAGGCGGCTGAGGTGCTGGGAAAAAGGGGGGAACTGGGGAGCACGGCAGGCCTTACCGATCCTCTCTGGCTCATCGGAGGTGGTTCCTGCGATGCCACTGCTTTCCAGACCGAACGCCGGGTCCGCCTTGCCTGTCGCTTTGGCGGCTTCTTCCACTTTCCTAACGTGGGCCTCCACCAAAGCTGTGGGGACCTCTTCCTTCATTTTGGAGAACTCTTCTGTAAGACCCAGACAGGGGGAGGCTGGGGGCAGGCAGGCAGGCAGTTCTGGCACTCTCTGTGAGAGCTCCCTCACAAGCCCAGCTCTTCATCTCCACCTGCGTGGAGCTGGACCGTTGCCTGGGCTGATGCCAGCCGCAGACAAGGCCAGTAGGGGAGTGAACTTGAGGGGGTTCCACGGTCAGAGTACCCAGCCTTTCCAATGCAAACCAAGAGGGCTGGCAGCCCTGCGCGTTACCTAGGGCTGACTTTGCAGCAGCTGAGGCCACGCGGGGGTCGACGACAGAGGCCAGGAAGGCAACGGTGCTCATCACAGGGTTGCCTGACTGGCTGAAGGGGATGGGCTGGTAGGCCAGGGGGCCCAGGGAGGCCTGTGAGTCCTCCAGGTACGGGTCTTCGATGGGAAGCCGGAGGAAATGCAAGATGCACTCATCCTGAGTGCGGCTGCCCACGTGCTCGGACACCTTGTTCCAGTCGTCCTTGTACATCTCCAGCGCCTGCAGCGGCGACACAGCCACACCCCCTCCAGCAGCCGCGCCCTTGAGGCCCGCGTCCCCCGCCCGCTTAGCAGGGCTGCCTCGGGGCTCTCTGGCTTGTGATACGCATGTACCCTGCCAGGCCCAAGGGGAGTCTCCAAGTCGCACTTGGAAAGGACAGGGGCTGACAAAACGGCCTCAGTCCCTGCCCAGAGCTGCCCTGGAGGCAGTACACTGGGCGCTGGGAGCAGAGAGACAGGCAGGATCACGCCCTCCCCACTCCCAAGTGCGGCCGGCACCCTGGCCACCCACTCCCGCAGGACTGTCCCTCCTGGGCCCCGTTACCTCCAGGAGCAGCAGGGTCTCCTGCTCCGTCCACTCGCGAGTGGCGCTGGCTGCGGCTTTGCTCTGCAGGGAAACGCGGGCGGGTCAGCGGGGAGAGCCGCGGCCTCGAGGGCCAAGGGGGCACCGGCCCCGCTGCCCGCCACCCCGCACCTTGGAGGGCACGTTCTTCTTCGTGTACATGTCCGTGCGCAGCCCGAAGTTCTGCATGTCAGCCGGTTTCTCCTTGCCTTTGTCAGGGAAGCTGAGCATTTGCTGGGAAGCGGAGTTCTGCTATTTGTGGAAGGGAAAGAAAGAGGTGAATCCGAGTGACTGCCAGGAGCCAGGGGCAGAGAGAGAGAGAGGAGACAGAAGGAGCTCCCTCCCCACAGCCAGGGACGCCCCTGGGGGGACTTCCTCCCTCACTGCAGCGCCTGGCTCTCACGGCGCTTCTTCCCGGGCAGGGGCCCCCAGTAAAGGGGCAAAGAAGCGGCCCAGCGGGGTCTACACCCCACCTACCAGCTCTGGCTTGCCCTTAGCCGTCTCTGGCACCAGGTCATCCAGCTCTTTGCCCTTTCGCCCAGCCTTGGTATCAGCATCAACCTGGCGGCCCTGGGGGACAGAGCTTGGCGTCATGGAGGCTGGTCACAAAATGACCAGGCTGAGGCCCTGGAGGCCTCAAGACCAGACGCTGGGCAGCCCGAAGCTCGGGGGGCACTCATGCCACAGTTCCGTATTCCCTTAATAATTAATTAGATCCGGAATTGGCATGATATCCACTTGTATTCACATGTATCTTTACAGGTTCTCTTAGGAGCTGGACAAGTAGGTTCTAATCCTACATGTCTGACCCTGGGCAAGCCACATAACAATATTTGTAATGTATGAAATGGAAATGGAAAAAAATGGAAGTGATAAAAATTATGAAGCAAAAATGAAAAAAATGTTGGAAACGTGACAAGGTTAAAAAATTTCATGCAACTGAATTGTAAGCCATTTTTCTCTATCTGCTCCATCCCCTACATTAGCCTATCTGCTCCCCAAGGACAACAAGCTTCTCTTCTCCCTCAGCAAGTCCTTGCAGTCTTAGGTACAAAGGCTGAGAGAGGTGAGAGAGGGTGCTAAATACATGGGACTGATTCCTGTGGCCCTTTGCATCCCATGGAAAAGGAAGAAGCCTCAAAACACTCCTGAAACATTACCCTAAAAAACCAGAAAAAGAAAAGTCCAAAGAAGCCCGTTTGCCCAGGTCACCCCCCGTCCCACAGCCCCTCTCTACCTGCGGGGTCTTGGGCTGCAGCGGCACCAGCCCGGACGGTGTGTCTGCCAAGACGTGGAAGTGAGAAGTGGGCGGAGGCCCCATAGGAGTTGGTCGACTCTCGGCATCCACCTGGTAGTTGATGAGACCCCACTGTTCTAGGAAGGCATGGACCCTGTGAGGAGAGAGGCGGAGACTGGGTCACTCACGAGGAGAGGGCCGGGGGCAGGCTCTTCTCTGCTCCTCCTCCTCCCTGGGAAATACGGCCTCCTCCCGGCCCCCACACAGCGGACAGCCCAGTCTCCATCTGCACCAGGGCCTCACTCCATATCCACCCAGCAGCGAAACATCGCTTCCTGTATCTCTCACCGGATACGCTCCTTCACTACAGACGGGCTCCTTCTCCCTCCCGCCACACTGCAGGGCGTGCCCTGCCATCCCCTAAGTCACCCTGACCCCAGCCTGAACTTGGCCTTTCTCTAGAGGTGTCTTTCCTGCTCATCCCCGACGCGCCGTGCCAACAGCCTCTCTGCTTTGGCCAAGAGGCACCTGTGTGCACCGCCCTTGAGCGCCTGCCACCCCTCAGCTGCAGACCCACCTCATGATGGCACAAACATCCCCCGCCAGGTTCCTGCGACAGGCGGTGGACGTGAGATACTCTTGGGGGTTCAGCCGGTAAGTGTCAATCATGAAGTTCCGATAGGCCAGGTAGCTTAGAGGAGAGAGAGGAACGATGAGAGGGCGGAGGGGTGGGAAGAACTGGTAAGAGAAGAACGGCCTTCATGTGCGACAGAGAAGAATGCCTCATCTGACTCAACATGCACTGCGGGTCTCCCGTGTGCTAGACGTGAGGGGCTCAGACCCTTGATGGGATTTTTCATTGAGTTATCTCCTTGGCTGTGTGCTTGGGGATGTTTCATCCAACTTTTTTTCTTGGCCATTCCACATGGCCTGCAGGATCTCAGGTCCCTTACCAGGAACTGAACCCGGGCCCTCACAGTGAAAAGTCCAGAATCCTAACCACTAGGCTAACAGAATCCTAAGCATGAGGCTAACAAATGCCTCATCCAACATTTGGGAAAGAAATCAAAAAGAGGAAGTGCCCTGAATTCCAAAGGGGTGCCCCCACCTAGGTAGGAGGGCACAGCCTTAAGAAGACGTGTTTTGAAGGTGGGAAGGTCTAAGTTCAAATCCTGGTTCTACTATGATGGCCTTAACTTTCTGAACCTTAGTTACCTTAACTGTAAAATGATGTCTGTTGAGAACAGAAAGGTCTGCAGAGATACAGAGTAGGGCTGGGCACGCTCTACAAGCTCCCAAAACAGCAGCTATTGGGTGGTGTAACGTGAAGTCTGAGAACATGAGCCAGATGACAGGACTCAGACCCCAGCTTTATTACTCACGAGCTGTGTAACTTTAAGCAAGTGACTGAAGCCCTCCTTGTCAGTAAACTGAAGATAATAAGACCTACAGCTAAAGCTGATGTGGAGACTGAATTAGTCAAGGTACGTAGGACACTTAGGATAATAAGTAATTAGAGATAGAGGGCTCTCAATACATACAGGCAATTATCGTCACTTGGCATTTTACACCCAGGGTGCAAAGTGTGAAGAGTTCTAGTTCCAACCCTCCCTGCAGATCAAGTTGAACTCATGTCATCTGTCACTACTGCCTCTGGAGAGAGCAAGGCTTCTTCATACACACTGCTTTCCCCAGGAAGAGGGGAAGAGAACCATACCAGGCTGTGGGGAAAGAAATGGTGGAAGGGATGTGGACCCCGGAGCAGGGGGACGGGGAGCTGAGGAGCCGCTGGGAAGCCCTCAGGGGGCCCGGGCTCAGCACCAGCTCCCACCTGCCCGACCATGTCTATCCTGCAACATTCCTAACCACAGAAAAATCACCAAACGAAAGCCAGGCAGGCTTGGTCCGAGGAGGAGCCTCGAAGGACATGAAGACGTCTGAGCCCCAGGCTCAGACATTACCAAACACATCTCTCCATCCTTTAATTCACAGAGATTACTTATACTGGAGATATTTGCATTTTAGAGAGCACAGGTAGTTGTGGATGGAAAGCTCTAAACCCTGTTAAAAGAAACAGGAGGAAACACAGCTGAGCCCAAGGGGGAGCAGACACTTGTTCTGAACAAAAGAGCAAGCGTCACAGGGCCCCCGGCAGATCCCAGAGGGCAGGGGTCCCAGCGCTGGGCCAGGGCTGCCCGTGAGCAGGCAGCATGTCTCGGTGAGCCTAGCGCGCTGCCTGGCTCATGCAAGGAGCTCAAGAAGTGTTTGTCCAACTGGATCAGGAGGAAGAGAACCACGAGCTGGCGGGCCTTACATTTCTGGAGTCTTGGACTTGTTCTTGCCATTGAAGAACTCGGGGAGAGCCCTCCGTTCGATGGCGTGAACACTGCAAGAGAAGCCAGGGAGCAATGAGAAGGCTCGAGAGGAGAGAGGGGACCCCAAAGGGAGGAAGCGTCTGGAACAAGGGGCAACAAGCAGGAACGGGAGGCCTGGATCTGAGAACTAGACCAGGAGCCCCCCTACAGCTGAACGGTACCGCAGCCTTGCTGGCTGAGGCGGCGGGAGAAGGAACACGCTGACCCGTGGTTGCGGGAGAGTGAGGCGTCCGTGAGGGGCTGCAGCGGCGGTACCTGTTGTAGTCAAACCAGGCCGCGTAGCTGGGGATGATGATGTGGTGGGTCTGCTCGGTCACGTTGTCCTCATGCAGCTCCGGGTTCTTGGTCTGCTCCCCCTTGTTGCCCGGGCTGCCCTCATCCTCGTCCTGTGAGCACGCAGGCCGCTGGGCCCTCGGCCCTCTCGTTCAGCCCGTAGCAACCCCCCGCTTCTCCCCCACCCTGGGAACGTGGGCACGAAAGGTGGGATGGGACGGAACAGTTACGGGCCTTGGGACTGAAAAGGCTCTGAGGTTTGAGCAACAGTGAGAATGAGTTCTAGGCTGGGAAGAGTCTGGGCAGTGGAAAGTCTGGGTGAAAGGAACTTTATAATCATGGGGCAGAATCCCAGGGAGAGCTGGGGCTCTCTAAACCGGCTCTACCTTGCCCATGGTCTCCATGCTCTCATCCTCTTGTTCATCTGGAAGAGACAGCAAGACAGAGGCTGGTGCTGTCTGAGGGTCCGGAAAACGAGTGCACTTCTGGAAAGGCCCCAGCAGGCCAGGGGCAGGGGCCGGCCTCCCGCCCCCGCCTTGAGGCGCTGACTGCCTTGCCCCAAGCGCCCATCTTACCCAGGTCGGTCATGGTGCCTCCTTTGACTGGGGCTGACTCCGAGTCCTTCTTAGTGTTGACTGCCAGGGGAGAGAGTCCTTTTAACAGACAGGTTCTGTCTAAATCAAGCCCTCACCTCTCCACTGTGAGAAGCTCCAGAGAGCTCACCTTCTCCCAAAGCTTGCTCCATCCGTCACAAAATGACCAATCACAATCATTCCAGAGCTTGAAACTTCTCCCCTTCCCCCGTCAAAAATTCATCTTACTCAACCTCTTTCTTATAAAGAAGCGTCTTCTACTCTACGGACATTCACCAATCACTCTTGTCTTTGGGCCCCTGATCTCCATACAGAAGTCTGCAAGTTCCTTCTGGACTGACACAGAGTCTGACCAAATCATTGTGGAGAGGATTGGCTGGATCTTAAAACATTTTTGAAAGCAGAGCACATTTTCCTCCACTGAATTCACACAGAGAAGCTCACAGAAAACAAGAGACAGGAGAGCTGCTCTGATGGAAGAAGGGGTGAAAGCTGGGACCCCTCTCTCAGGGCATTCCCCGGCCTCCTCCTGAAACCCACGCCTGGCTGTCCGTGGAATATTGATAAAGCAGTGCCGCAGAGCGGTGGTCTCCAAAGTGGGGACGCAAGAGAGGGGCCGCTGGGACACGGGCTGAGAGTATCAGAACCTCTTGTTGTAACTGTATCCTCTACGCTTTCCTAATTTTACATAAGGCGTGTGTTTCATAATGTTCCTAAAAGTAGTGGTGGATACTACACGTGTATAATTTGTGCTCAAGTATAACTTACTGACGTTGAAAGTGAAAGTCGCTCAGTCATGTCTGACTCTTTGCAACCCCATGGACTGTAGTCCATGGAATTCTCTAGGCCAGAATACTGGAGTAGATAGCCTTTCCCTTCTCCAGGGGAATCTTCCCAACTCAGGGATTGAACCCAGGTCTCTCGCATAGCAGACGGATTCTTTACCAGCTGAGCCACAGGGAAGACCAAGAATACTGGAGTGGGTAGCCTATCCCTCCTGCAGCAGATCTTCCCAACCCAGGAATCAAACCAGGGTCTCTTGTGTTGCAGGCGGATTCTTTACCAACTGAGCTATCAAGTGCATGATAAAAAAAGTTTGGAGATAGCACAGTCCAAGACTCAGACATGGAAATGAAGTTAGAGGATTGCCTGTGGTGATGACAATGGTTTCAATAACCAGCTAAGTTGAAGGGAAAGAGTCTCCATACCTGGAGCTGGACCTGATAAGGCATCCCACCCAGCAGGGTTGAGCACAGGCCAGGCAGGGGCGGCCCAGGAGCCTCGCCTGGCCCGTACCTGTCTTGGGCAGCGTCACCTCCTCCACGTTGGGGACGGGCGAGGGCTCATCCATGTCCTTCGTCAGGTCCTCCTGCTCCTCCTCTCTGTGGCCCCGCTTTGACTTGGTGTAAGGGGTTGAGGGGCTGCGGAGGAGAGAGAGTGCCCGTGAATCCAGGCATCCTCGGACAAGAGATCCCTGGAAGGTGAGTTCAATGGAAAGGAAGCAAGAAAAACTCCCAAAGCGACTGTGAGGTACAATGTGATAAACGTAATTAACACTGCTGTACGGCGCACACGGAAGTTTCAGGAGAGTAAATCCTGAGCTTCCCTGCCGGTCCAGTGGTTAAGAATGCAGGAGACACGGGTTTCATCCTTGGGCCGGAAGACCCCGCGTGACACGGAGCACCTGCACTCCCGCCCAGCTACTAAGTCTGTGCTCTAGAGCCAGGAGCCGCAATCACTGAAGCGGGAGAGGCCACCTCGGCGAGCGGCCTGCTCAGCACCACTGAGAGGAGCTCCTGCTTGTCGCAACTAGAGAAAAGCCCACGCAACAGTGAAGACCCAACACCGCCAAAAAATAAAGAAATAAATAAAAATTAAAAAAAAAAAAGGAAATCCTGAGAGTTCTCAGAACAAGGAAAAACATCTTTTTTTTTTAACTTATTTTTCTATTTCTTTCATTTACTATCTACATGAGACAAAAGATGTTTACCAAATGTACTTTATAATCACTTCACAATGTATGTAAACCATGATGTACTCCTTAAACTTCTACAGGGCTGTATGCGAGCTACACTGCAATAAAACTGCAAGGAAGGGACTTCCCTGCTGGTCCAGTGGTTAGGAATCCACCTTCCAATGCAGGGAAGTGGGCTCAATCCCTGCTCCAGGAACTAAGATCCCACATGCGGCAGGGCAACTAAGCCCACGCCACAGCTACGAAGCCTGAATGCCCAGAGCTCGTGTGCCATACTAGAGAGCCCACGGCTGCAGGGGAGATCGTGAGCAACCTCGAGCACTGCAACCAAGACCAGACGCAGCCAAAAATAAACTAATTAAGAAAGCAACTGCAAGGGAGAAAAATGAGAGAGAAAACCCTGACGGCAGGGCTGAGCAAAGAAGAAACTGATCACTGCAAAGCAAGTGGGAGAGGCGAAGGCCTTTCACTGCAGATTAAGCTCTCTGAGTTACTAGAGGCCAGGGCGGGAAGCAGACACTGGAGAGCTACAGACCTCCTCTCTCGCAGGCCGGCGCCTGGCAGCTGCAGGAGGGGGTCTGTCCTTCCCTAACCAGCGTGTGGGCACGACAGGGAGGGCAGGGGCCGGTGGGGCTGGCCTACCCCTTCTTAGCGTTCTTCTTCTTGGCTTCTGGGGTCGGTGACGGGGAGGGGGAGCGCTTCCTTTTCTTATAGTTGCCCCCCTTCTTGTCCCGTCGGTCCGAGTCTGGGCTGTTCACCTATAGGTTGAAGAATTGGGGCAGATCAGCCAACAATCTCCAGCGAAGACTGTTCTGAGACTTGGGCTAAGGGCTCAGGAGAAAAGAAAAAGAGTTTTCACCTCATCTGTCAGCGTCTTGGCTGAAATCTTCTTTCGGCGGGAGACAGGGTTTTTGTCATCATTTACTTCGTAGTCTTCCTCATTCATCCATTCATTGAAGGTGTCTGTGTCCAGGATCCATTTTGCATGAACCTGAAGTACAAAAGCAGACGGTCCTGGGGAGAGGCCTGGAAGCCCTAGCTGTCTGGGGACCCTTAACAGAGGAGCCCAAGGGCCCAGGAGCCTCTCTGTCCACCTCCAAGAGCAGTCTGGCCCCGGGATTCTTCTTGGGGGAGGGAGCACGGACAAGAAGAGCTCACCTTCCGAGGCTTCTCAGGAGTTGGAGCATCTTCCACAGATGCTTCAATTTCACTGGCTGGGATCCACGTGTCATAACTGCCACGGGAAATTGAGCGTGAAGCACAATCAATGGGTAGAGTTGTGGAAAAATAAAGGGCAAACCTTTTACCTTTCCCATTTACAAAAAGGATCGGGTTGTTGGGTTACTTTTTGTACGGTTTGTTGGGTATGATTATTTTTTCCAATATTGGGATTCTTTTCACTATACAGTAATGAAAATGATTTATAAGACATTTCAAAAATAGAAGAAAGGAATCATCCTAACACAAGCATTTGTGACATTCAGTATATATGTTTTCCCCAGTAACTTTTTTCTAAAATTTTTTCCCCTATTGTTTTGTTTTTACATAAGGGCAAGGAAACTACATGTCATTTTACATTCTACTTTTTGCAATACTTACCTATAAATTATGTATGGTATCTCTATCACTTTCAATACTGTAAAATAGCCCACTGACTAGATATATAAATTTGCTGAAACATTTCCCCACTGTTAAGATACTGAGATTATTTCTAATGTTTACTTACCAAAACTCACACTAGGATAACCATCTCCCACACAAAGCCCCAATCCTTTCAGCCTACGCTTTGTCCAGTAAGCCCAAACTCCCCGCAGGACAGACAGAGGGCTCGCATAACCGGCGGGAGAACCAGGGAGTAGCGCAGAGCCGCCCTCGGAGCGCGCCCGCTCCTGCGCCGGCGCTCCCTCCCGCGCCTCGCCTGGGCCGCCGGCTCACCTGTCGGGGTAGTAGCCCCAGTGCAGGAGAACCTGCTTCTCCCTCTTCACGACCGGCCGAACCCACTCCTCTGCGGACAGACACACAGCGGGGCGAGGCATGAGCTGGGGGCACGGGCGCCAAAGAACCCCGCACACACCACCCGCTGCAGCCGGGGCCTCGGGCTGCGGACGAAGGCGGCCGCAGAGTCAGGGTTCCGGGGCGGGGCGAGCCCCGGCACCGCACAGCTACTGGGGGGTCCTCCGTCTCCGAGCCCAAGCCACGTACTGCAGTGACCAAGAAAAGCCAGGTCTCACCCTCCTCCAGGTTCGCTGGAGCGGGGTACACAACGTGGGAAGCGCTGTTCTTATCCTCGGTGACCGTTCCCTGGATGACGCAGAGAGAGGCAGGTAAGCGTGGTCCCCTTTGAATCAGTCACGAATGTAAATAAACCAACGTAAGATTTAACTGCAGATCTGCCTGCATAATCATATGGTATGAAGGTTGGTTTGCATTCTCTAAATACACATCAGCTGAGTGGCAGAGAGAAACAGCTGGGACTTTGCTAATAATGGAGAAAAATCAAAGAATTTTAAATTGCTACAGATAAACCTCTGAACAGATAATCTGTTACACATGTGAAATGAACAGTCAAGTTTATGTCCCTGTATGTCCCAATGACATCTGCTTGTAATTACAGAGTTCCAGAGAGCAAAGATCTCATTGATCTGAAATCAGGCAATCTCTAGCTCAGTGGAAATAGATGCTTTTCCCCTCAGGCCTGTGCAGTCTCTAGGGACAGTGCACCACACCTGCCAAGAACGGGAATGGGAGATACGGAAACAGAGGCTTCAAGCTTTAATTTTAATATTCTTCCAAATAGGAGGGGCTACCCTGGGGCTGCTGCTTGTACGCAAAACGTCAGAGAAAGAGTTACGGAGTTTCTAAAACCTCTCCTGACCCACCCACTCACCTGATGTCTCTTGATAATGTCTTTTAATTTCCCTAGCAGTTTGGGTTCAATTTCTGGGCACAGAAAAATGTTAGGTCGAGACAGGCAATTATTCTGTGGGGAGAAGAAATAAGTGGGATGAGAACATAGGGAAGGGGTGTTTTGGATTCTCATCCAGGGAAGGGAGATAAGTGGGGGAGTCCTTGACTATTACCTGCACCAAGGACTTCTCAATGGTCATGAACATTTCCACATTGCGGTCCATGCGTGATGGATTCTGGAAATCGTAACGCCGCCTTATAAAGAAGCAATAATCTAGTGAGTGGTATAGCTCAAGTCTGGGGACGAGGTTAGCATGTGTGATTATTTTAACATGGGAGATCAGGAGGCAATTTTGCCCTCAGCTATGCCAAAATCACCTGGGATCTGGGGTTCACTGATCTCAACTACACAAATCACTTTGTACTTAGTCCGAAAGGACAAAGAAAGGCTTGAGATGGCAACCTAAGAATCCCTCTTTCTCTAAAGTACACACACTGACACACACACACATATTCACTCATCCTGAGAGATTCCCAGCCACTCCCTGACCACTCCTAGCAGGTCAGGTCTGCTGATCTAGCAAAGTAAAAGACTTGTAAGAATGTCTACCCTCTCCCACCCTACAAAGACCCCAGGGAATCATAAAGGGGGGATTCCCTTTAAACTAAATGTAAGAAGTACAGAGAGAAGAGAAGGCCTCTCACCATCCCTGGTCACTCTTGAACTTGTAGGCAGCTGCAAGTATGTGGCACAGGGAGCCTCCTGCTTTGAAATCTAGGAAACATTTGATCTACAAAATTGAGACAGGGAAGAAGTATATAAGAGTTACATCCTAAATTCTCTTATGATTTAACAATTCTTTCACAAAATCTTATGCTGGACTGATCTCCCTCTCAAAGCTGGAATTCCTTAACCCCTGTTCCATTCTATCTTGCAGCCTAGAAGAGGGGAGAGAAAGAAACCACCGTTCACAAAGCCCCACCACGTCCCTTGCCAGATTCCCTTTGCTGGGTTACCTCGTTAATCATTACAGGTTATACCTACAAGGGAGGTATATTAATCGAGAGATAAATGAACCAAGACTCAAAGGCATAAATGGCTTGTCCAAGACGACAGAGACACCAAGTGGTGAGCCAGGATTTGAACACAAGCGTGTACAAATCCAAACCTCACACGCTTTCCACCATGCCCTGAGTTTCATGACTGAGTTTAGACACTCTTGAGATAACCTGTTGCATGAACTATTACTAGGACAAAAGGGATGGCAAACTGGGGGCTCTGCCAAGCCAGTAACACTCCAACCAGGGAAAGGGATGGTAGGAAGTCACCCAGACCTCAGAAACTAGAAGATTTACAAAAACAAAAAAGACACCTCCTCCTCGGATTTGCCCCCTCGCTTTTTGCACTCACCGGCAGTTTAGTGAGCGGTGCATTGCTGACATGTTTGCCAAAAACTTCTTCCTGAAATTGTAGCAACTGTACAACCAGGCTAGACAGGGACTTGTTGGTGGGTGGTTCGGCTTGTATATACTGGGGAAACAGGGAAAAGGAAAGAAAAACAGACCCCAAGTCAATTTTCCACCGTATCCTTTATTTCACCCCCAGGAGCTCTGGAAGTATCTGCGATAGAAACCGTGTCCTCTCCCCCCACACGCCTAATCTCTTAGAAAGAAACTGGCAGAAGGCAGGCCTGAGGTGCCCCTCACCAAGAAGATGGAATTCAACTGCCTACTACCAGTCTTGGGTGCTGAGGGTATAGGCAGCTTCCTACTCTCCCACAACTACACCCTAAAAATGGAGTTGCAGGATCCCGATCTTTAGCCAATGGCACCGAGAGTTGTAAAATTCTGGATTCATAGGGATCAGGCCCACAGAAGCACCATCTGGAATGCTCTAAGGGAGACAGCAGTCTACTTCTTCGAGTAATGGTGTGGAAGGTCAAGATTCCCTCTGTAATACAGCCTGATAAGAAAGGTGCAAAGAAGCAACACAGAGCACATGTCTTCACATGCCCTCCTAGAAGGGAAAAGAGAAGCTACTGCCCAGCCAGGTGGGATATAGCAAGACAGTATCTACGCTTTCTGAGGAAACTGTATTGGACACAGGCGACCCTGGGCCTTCTTAAATATTTCCACATTATGCGACCTAGCATCCTAGCCTTCAGTTCTCATGTAAAACTGTGCAAAGAGGCTAACCTTACCTTTTGATCCCCTTTTCCTCAACCCCGACCTTAGAAAAAAGTGCACCTGTTGGTGGGAGGTGTAGAGATCCTTGAAAGAAAAGGTAGATGACACAGAGCTAAGAGCTTGACAGCTGAACTCCGTCACAGGCTGTCAATCCCCCCGGGGCCAGACACTGAGTCCCTAGAGTGATCTCCTGTCCAAAAGGTCAAAGGTAGAAGCCTGGGAGCCAGAGCCTCACGCTGGGGTAGAGACAAGCCACAGACCCAGCAGCTGTTGGTCAAGCTCTGACACCCAGAGAGACCCCTGAGAACAGGGCCAGACTCATAACCGGGATCAGAGAGGCATTCTCCTCCACGGGCCCATCGCACTTCGGACAGGCTGCAGAGATGAGCAGGAAGAACTGGGGAGCTGAAGGAAAGTCCGAGAACCTCTTATTGGGGGTAGTGAGAAGGAAGAGACGCAGACCCCTCTCCAGAGAAAAGCCCTAGGCAGAGATGTTCCTTTCAACCAGGCCTAAAGACAAAGACAGCACCAGAAGAGGTCTGGTATAAAAGACAGGTAAGGCTTGAACCCTTCGTTCACTACCTTATTATCTCCTGCTAGGGGATGGGGGACTCCAGACACAAACTGCATCCTAGTCTCTGAACCCCAAACCCAAGGCAATGCAAGGCCAGGTGGTGGGGTGATTTCGTTGTGAAGTTGAGCAATGGTTTTAGAAGGGGTAGCTGCCCAGGAACTCCTATACCCCGACTCCCAAAGAGGTTCTGTTACCCCTTGTACGGAGATGGGGGTCGGGCGGTAGGCAGGTGACCCCGGGGTGGGGGCCTTTTTCAGGCTGGTGGGCAGTGGAGGGCCCGCTCTGGGGCTGTTTACCCTCCGGCTTTCATCATCTTGCTCTGAACATACACAAAGCGGCGGCGAGGCCTCAGCCCTGCTGGTACCTGGCTCCGCGGGGAGCCCTGGCGGGCACCGTGGCGGGCACGCTCGGGTGGCGGGGCGGGGGTGGGGGGGACATTCGCCACCCGGCCGCCCGCGGCCGTCCCTCCCGGAAAAGCCCGGAAGGCGATGGCTTCTGGGGGGTGGGCAGCTGGCACCGGGACCCGCCGGGCCGGCGGAGAAAAGCTAGGGGCAGAGGGCGCAGCAGCGGGGGCGGCGGCCGGAACCAGGGGCGGGGGTGGGGGCGCGGGCGCTGGGGGAGGGGCGCGGGGCGGCGGCGGCGGCGCGCGGGGGAGGGGCCGCGGGGGGCGGGCGGGCCGGGCTGGGGGCGCCGCGGGGCCGCGGCCCCTTTGTCCCGCCCCCGGCCCCCGCGCGGCCCTGCCCGCGTACCTTCTTGTAGTTCTTGCCGAGCCACAGCCGCACGTTGTCGAACTGGGTCACGGTGTCCGCGGCCTCGTAGTACTTCACGTTGGGGCCGCCGTCCTTCTTCCGCACCGCCATCTTCTCGGGCTCGGGCCCCGCCGCCGCCCGCCCCGCTCAGCTCAGCTCCCGCCTCCTCCGCCTCCTCCTCCGCCCGCCTCCCGCCGCCGCCCGCCGCCGCGGCCGCCGCCTCCCGCCGCCTAGGCCGGCCCCGGCCCGCGCAGCGCCCCCTGCCGGCCGGCCGGACGCCGTGGCGGCGGAGCGCCTGACGCGGGGCGGACCCTGGCGGCCTCCCTGGCGGCGGCGGCCGGCGCTCTGGGGAGGAAGCGGCTTCCTGGAGGGGGCGCACACCCTCCTGAGGCCGCCCTTTACCTGACCTGACGTCTTTTCTCGCCTCAGCCGGGGGAGGGAGGTACCTCTCTATCCTACCCCAAGGGGGTGCCGGTCGCCTGAGGAGCCCCCAGCGCAGACCTCCGTGGTCCTCACCTCGCACATTTCTTAACCCCACAAAGCCCCTAATCCCGAGGAGCCCTGGACCCGTTTCCGCAAGAACTTCCTTCCTTTCATCCACCCCCAGGAGCTCCCCGCTGAAACTCCTTCTGAGCCTCCCTCGCCCCTAGCGCCGTGTCCCAGGTCTCACTCCGTCACCCGAGGAGTCCCCCAGCCGCCGCCCCGGGGACCCAGCCCCTCCTCTCCGACTGCTTCCCTCTGCAGGCCTCGCCAGTGCTTCCTAAACGGCCTTGCGCTCCTTGAGACCCTCATCTTGGTGGGGCGGGAGACCCTTCCTCCTTGGGTCACCCGATCCGCGCGACTCTCTTCCTTGGAGCGGCGGGGAGGCAGAGGTAAGGAGCGGCCTGTGAGGAGGTCACAGGCTGTGTGTGTGGGCCTGGCCCAACTTCCCGCTGTCGGCACCCGCTCCGGGTCGCCCTGCGGACCCTTTCTCTAAGTGCTCGGTGGAGGGCGGTCTTGGAAGTCACGGTGGCCGAGTGGTTAAGGCGTTGGACTCGAAATCCAATGGGGTTTCCCCGCACAGGTTCGAATCCTGTTCGTGACGGCCGCTTTTTTTCCCCCCCTCCAGGGTGTGTGTGAAGGAAACTTTCCTCTTGCCTTCCACGTGTCTTTCGTGCCCTTCCCTTTCTGTATCGGAATCAGGAGCCAGAAGGTCTCACCCTTGGATTGGGGGAAGGAGGGGCTGAGGGTGACCGCAAGAAGCGTTTAACGGTGCACGGCCAGCTGTACTGGCTGCTAGGATGCAGAGCACTTAGAGAACTCTAACTTCAGGTTTGCAAGCCGAGTTTCGACATACCTTGTTTCATTCTTTCGGGAGGGATTTGGTTCACGAAGGGTTAAGATTTGTTCCGGAATGTGAATGCCAGTTGAGCATTTAATAGTCACAACTGGAGTTTCCGGATAAAGAGGGCAGCTCCGAATTTAATGACCGGACCTCACATCTTGTAGGTCTCTGTACCGTGAAGATGCTGGAAGCAAGGCGTTCTCTGGGGTTTCCCCGAGGTGCTGCCTCTCAGGGATCACGGAGCTTGTGGGGAGTAATCTGTTGAAACATCAACACTGCCAATCTGGCTGGAGCCAGAGTGTGCGAAGATAACTTACTCTTTAGCAGCGCCAGGTAGAGTTCTAAATTCTCCGTGTTCCAGGTTCCTAGCTGGGGAACTGATCCTTCTCCAGCCCTCCTGTGCTCACCTCAGCCTGTCCTTCCTCTCCGCAGTTTCTCGCTGTGGGGAATGTCTAGGTTTCTTGTTGAGGATGTTCTCTTTGTATTTGATTTCTTGCACAGCCACATCTCCAAGAAGATTCCCCAGAGGGCAGGGATTCAAAGGTAATTCATAGAGTTTTTTTACACATCTATATTTTGGAGTTTCCCACCTTCCTGTCATTGCTCATTCTGCTTTTTCCATTTATGCTGTTTTTTCCTCGCCACTGCCACACCATACCACTATCCCCCCATACTTTCCATCCTGCATGTCTCTTTACCTGCTCTTTGAGGTTCTTGATTACAACAGCTAGAACCTATCAGCCTACCTCTACCATCCATTAGGTTGTATGCAAGGCCTTTCCTTTTACGTGCTTCTGCAAAATTTAATTAAAATAAAATAAGTTATATTTATTCTACCTCCTAAATAGTCTCAACTGTGTCTACTTTTCTCAGAAGCGAGTGCAGGCTGGACCCCCACCCCTTGCTGGAGCCTTCATGTGAGGACTGCATGTGTTGATGTATGTAATGCAGCTACATTGTATATCTGTCCACGCTGATATTATCTAAAGCATCCACACTGTAGCCAGGGACCTTAAACCCTATCATGGTCCCTTTTTTCCTTCTCCCTGCTCTTCCATATTCACTACATTTCATCCACTGGTATTCTTTTAGTTCCTGGTATAGTATTTGTCTGTTTTCATGCTCTTCTCTGCCTGAAATCATCTCATATCCTCACTTTCTTCTCAGTCTCCATTAAATACTGGTTCTTCTGGGAAGTCTTCTCTAACCACTCGTCACTCACATATCCTATTCCTTTATCTTACTATGTGAAATCTTTCTTCCCTTGTAGAATATACACTCTTGGCGCATTTAAGCCACTCCAAAAAAATCTTTTTGAGTATGTGGATTTTTTTTTTAACGTGTACATATTTTAATCTTCACTCAGACTGGACTGCAGGAGAGCTTCTTGCGAGTAAGACTGTGTATTTTTTTCTTTTTTGCACCTCCGCTATTAGGCCTTAGACATAGATGTGATTTTTTAAAAAATGTAATATAATCTAATAGGTTCTATACTGGACTTCCTACCAAATCCTGGTTTTGCGCGTACTCTAATAATTCAATTATCTGAAGACCCGAGACCAAAATTGACCAGTAGAGGGCAGCAGACAACTGTGTTGTGAGGAGAAGGAGGCCTCATGGTTTACAAAATGGAGGATCTGGATCCAGAATAAACTGGTTGAGATTGTTTGGTACTTGAGATACTACTTTTCATTCTCAGATGCTTCCCTTGTAGTGTTGGAGGTGAGAGGCCAAGACTTTTGAACTGTTATGCACAAGAGAGAATTTCAAAATTTTACCACCGCCATTGCCCATCACAATTTCTTCACCCTTGCATCCCAGCAAATCTTACCTTTCTTTCCTCCTGTTTTTTGTGTTTCATAATCAAGCCCCCTTTCTCACTATTCTTACATATTTATTATATTCTACCCACTGGCATTCTTTAGTTTCGGATTCAATATTTGGCCTTGCTTTTCTGCTCTGAAGTTACCTTCTGCACCTAGGTTTGCAAGCCCCACTCATTTCAACCTCCTTAAGAACCTTCCATGAATAGCCTTCATAACAAATTAAAATTCTCCTACTCTACTCATTCAATCCCTCATTAATCCAGGACAAACAAAACAATATCTTCACTTGACACTTCCAAATCACCATGTTGTTTTCTACTTTTTTTCTGTTTTTAAATATATACCCTCTGCCTCTAGCTCCATGCTATCTTTAATACCTTGTGGTAGAAAACTTTGCTATGTTTGAAGCTGTTGATTTCTTACTGGGCTTGAGAGACATTGTACATTCTTGCTTTTCTCTTAGAACACTATTTCTCCATCTCATTTATTTTCTCCCTTCTTCTGTGAAGTTCTACAAAAGCTTTGCTTTTCTCCTCCTCCCAAGCCAGGAACCCCAAACCACTATTCCAAGCATGAACTTTTAGCCACACCACGGTCCTATATCTCAAGCTGCCTTGTTTAGTCACTAAGCTATGTCTCTTTTGTGACCCCAAGGACTGTAGCCTGCCAGGCTCCTCTGTCCATGGAATTTCCCAGGCAAGAGTCCTGGCGTGGGTTGCCTTTTCCTTCTCTGCAGTCTTCCCAACCTGGGAATTGAACCTGCATCTCCAGCTTGACAGGCAGATTCTTTACTGCTGAGCCAGCAGGGAAGCCCCGTATCTCTAGCTGCCTGTATGTCTGCATGGCTGACCTAATGTCACCTAGAGCACAAAACTTTTCCCTTCCCTGAATCACGTTTTCACCTTTTTTCATTTGTTAGTACTATTCTCTCAATCCTATCTAGTTTCCAACCTTAAGAATGATCAGACATTTTCTTTTCTGCCATACCCATCATTCATCAGTCATTGCTTCCTCCATCATATCATGTTTCACGCTTTGTTACAGTGGCCTTCTAGGTGCCCCACTTTCACCACACTTAAAAATCTCTGAAGCCTGCTTTCATCATATTAATCTCATCTAGGAATTTCAGTGCCCCATCTGTTCAAACACATTCTCCTATTATCAGTATGCCCTGCCTAAATCACCCGTTTTTTCAGTCCTTGTGTCCTTCCAGTAAGATAGCCCCAATCTAAATGGGCTGATGTCTCAAGTCACAGCCTCATTCCTTCTTTCTCTCGTGAAGTTCCTTCTGGCTTCTCACCTTAAAACCAATGACTACTTAATTCTACCCTATACTGATTTTTTTTTAAGCTGCAGATTCTTAGATCTTAATCAACTTTGCATTTATGTGACTAAAAAGCTAATGTGGGGAAATCAAACATGCAGGAACTTATCTCCTTCCAATTTGTCAACTTGTTCCAGATGTTACGAGTCTTGGATCTCTGTAGTTTATCCAGTAAAGCAAATCATTAGAGGACCCGAGCCGAAATGATCTCAACCTGTACTTATTTCAGGAATGCTATCATTGCACAAAACATTTCTGGAGCTCCTTCATGGCTAGTTTATGAGCCACATTTAAATGATTGATTACTTCAAAATTGCTTTAAAAAAAAAAGAAAAGCTGAAGCATTAGCCACCTTTATCATGCATCTTATTTTCCAGATTTTGTTCCAGATTACTTCTGGAATTCCCTAAGGTCAAATTCTTAGCCTTCTGTCCTCTCCTTTAGTGGCTGCTATCATTCCTGAAATTTGATAATTCCCAAATCCACATCTTTAATCCTAACTTCTTGCTCTTAAGCTATAGACCCAGATTTCTATTTTCTAGCCAACCCCCTTCTATGGGGAAGCACTTCCAACCCATTTTTCCCCAAATGAGCTCATTACTTCATTCTTGAAACCTGCTTAAAAAAAAAAAAACAAAAACCTGCTCATCCTCTTCTCGCTGTTCAGGTTAATGACATGTCCTCTCACTCACAGACTGAAAACCTCAGTCTTTATCTGTGACTCATCTTTAGTTAAGTGCCCCTTTTTATGTGCACTGGTTAGCAACTCAGGCTCTGGAATGAATTCTGGGTTCAAATCCAAGTTCTGATTATTATTATTTTAAAAAAGAAATTTGGCCGCAACCCACAGCATGTGGGATCTTAGCTCCCTGACCAGGGATTGAACCCATGCCCCCTGCATTGGAAGGCTGATTCTTAACCACTGGACTGCCAGGCAAGTCCCCCAGTTCTGATTATTAGCTACATGAACTTTGTCCTTTGTCTCAGTTTCCCCACATAGAAAGTGATGATGATAATGTCTTTTTATAAAACTGCTGGGATGACTAGAGGCTTAACATTTAGCTCATGACTCACATACATGCTCAATCTGGCTGTTAGTCCCTTTCCTCACTGCCAATATCTGATCCTATTTGGAACTCGGGTCCAGTGATTCCTGGGAAGCCTTCCCTCCTGCATCCCACCAGGGTAGGGTAGGGAGTTGACCCCTTTCCTCCTCGTTGTCCCATTGCATTAAACTTACATACTAGCAGTATGCTATTCTGTATTTCCCATTATTTGTTCAAGTGTATGTCACCCAAGCTTGAAATTCCTTTCAATGAATATACAGTTATTTGTATACCCAAATGCCCAGAACCCCGTCTGGCACTTGACACTTATGCTATAAATTTTGGCTGAGTGAATCCAGTCAGTTACCAAGGTCAGTTACCTGTTGATTTTTCTCCCCTCCTCTGTCCTCTTTCCTGGTCTATTTCAAGCTCCAATCCTCTCATGTGAATTACTGCAAAGCTTACTAATATTGTCATCCAATTTTCATTGTTTTTCTATCATCACTAGAACCATGAATTGCAAGGCAGTTCTCAAGAACTTATCTGTAAAACTAACGTCCAAATTCCCTGCCATATCAAAGCTTTCCAGGAATCAGCCCCAAATTATTTTGTTTTCCATTACTTCTTTCAACAAACTTTATGCTTCAGATCACATTCTTCCTTCTTCAACATATCCTCCACTTCCAATTATTTTTATTCATGCTGTTATTTCAGCCTAAAACAGAGGTTGCAAACTCTGGTGAACCATGTTTTATTTGGCCTACATTAAAAAAATGGAGCCAACATTTAAAAGTTGTGACATTTAGCATAAACATTAGGATGTCCACAAGTTTTTTAAAAAATCATAGGAGCACTGTTGGATGCCTATTCTTGTATAGCAGTAACTACAAGTTGTAGTTTGCCAACCTCCGATCTAGAACAAGATACCACATCCCAGCCTCTGATGTAGAAGAAGATACCATGTCTCCCAGAAGTCTTTCCTGGAACCATGGCTTTATCGTCACTCTACTTACATACTGCTTGTGGCAAGATCCACTTCCCACATTTATGATCTTATATACTCTGATATTGGAGAAGGAAATGGCAACCCACTCCAGTGTTCTTGCCTGGAGAATCCCAGGGACGGGGGAGCCTGGTGGGCTGCCGTCTATGGGGTTACACAGAGTCGGACATGACTGAAGCGATTTAGCAGCAGCAGCATGTACTCTGATGCTGGGAAAGATTGAAGGCAGGAGGAGAAGGGGACGACTGAGGATGAAATGGTTGGATGGCATCACCAACTTGATAGACATGAATTTGAGCAAGCTCTGGGAGTTGGTGATGGACAGGGAAGCCTGGCGTGCTGCAATCCGTGGGGTTGCAGAGTTGGACATGACTGAGCAACTGAACTGAACTGATTATAAACATTTATCTCCATTGGGGAGTAACTTCTGTGAAGGTAGGTGCCATTTTGCTATATGAACCACCAGCCCCAGCCGCACCCTAGCTGAGTTCTCACAGAATAGACATTCAGTGAGCATTGTTTCCAAAAACCAGGCCTACCCTAAAAGATTTGGCATCATTCATGACATTCAAAAGAACGAGCAGCAGGTTCTAAATGTAACTTTAAAGAAGCTTAAAAAAAGGACTACTGGTGCCACTAGAGCATGTATGTCGCCACTTGTGGTCTATACCGTGGTGTGCCCATCAGCACCTCCTACTCAGATCTCGTGTACGTGAAAGTGTGGCAGATTCAGTGGGCACAGGGTTGTCCTTATGCTTTTTTTTTTTTTGCCCCTCTAAAGCGTCTAGAGTACTATTAGATTTATATCAGGTGCACAGTAACTCCTCAACCAATTTAAAATACAGTACTATGGTAAAAGATTTTTTTTCTCATGATAGGGAGAAAGTGGCAGCAAATGCCTACAGAAGGGTTTATCAGGTTTGACAACCATAGCAGGTACAGTTGTTCCAGGTTCCTTTCCTCGTGTTTACTTTTTTTGGTTAGGTGGAGGTTTCTCTGCCTGCCATGGAATCCCAGATTCCAAAGCAAAGGTGTTTGTGGGACAAGGGGAAAGGTACTTGCGTATCGTCTACAGAAAGTGTCCCCAAATCCCAGAGCACCTTGGGAAGACATGGATTTGGAGCAAAGGCAAACTCTGAAGATTACACAGTTCAGACACTAGCAAGGGTGCTTCAGCTCCACAGACCAGGAGACGGGAGGGAAGGGTGCAGCAGGGTGCACTCCTTCCAGACAGACGTCCTCCTCAAACAGAGGTCAGCTCAAAGACAAGAGTCGGTTACAGAGCAAGGAAAAAGTCAGGGAATTAAGGTAGAGAAAGGCCAAAGCAGAGGAGAACCTCCAGGAGGGGAGTGATGTGAATTACGAATTGAGAGAGCTGAGTAAAAGATTTATTATTAGTGCAGCCGACACCATGAAACAGCACATGGGTAACACAACCAGCAACCTGCGGAGACACTAGTGCAAAGGGTAGGGAAGCCTGAACTGAGCTTCCTGGCTCCATCTGAAGGCGATGGCAGGAGGATGTGGGCCTGGGTTAGGCAGGCAGGGGCAGACGGGAGCGGAAGAAATGTAGTAACCAGAGTAAGTATAGCAGCGTCTTCAAATTCCTGAGCACAACGTCCCGGAGCTAGAACACGTGACTGTCCCTCACCCCCTTCAAGCTGCGTCCCCCTCCTCCCCACAGCCCCAGTGGAGCCATGGCCCAGCCACCCAGACCTACAGCAGGCTGGCCTGGGACAGAACTCCAAGCTGTCCTACGGCCATCTTCCTCTAGCCCCCCTCTCACCTGCATGTTAAGATAATCACACCCACTGCCCTCCCCTTCTCTGACTGCTGTCACCCCGGAGGAAGGAGCGCCCTGGGCAGCGTGAAATGCAGCCGAAGCCGCGGGGGGCGTGGGTCAGGCAGTACTGCCGGCTCAGTGAGGGGGCCGCCCTCCCACCTTGCCTGGTGAGGCTTAGAACCCAGCTGTGTATCCCCAAGGAAACTGGGTGTTGGGGTAGGGCTGGTGGCAGGTAGGATTCCTTCAAAATTAAACCCAGAGTTTAATTAAATCCATGAGACCCTGGAGAGGCTGGGAGCACAGTTCTCCAGGGCACAGTCAGTGATGCTGGACGGTCACATCCATCACTGGAATAGAGGAAGCGCCTCATCCTAGACGGGTTATGGAGGCTTGGGGCAGGCTTCAGTTCAGCTAGGGGCTCCCATGGCCCTTCCTATATTAAAGCCAAAGGTTGTGCTGAAAAGGAAAAATATAAAAGACCTCTGCCCTGTCCCACCCTATCCAAAAATCCCCACAACAGGAACAGCAAAAGAAAAGTTTTCTGTTTTGTTATTTTTTTTTCTTTTTCCTTTCTTAAAAAAAAAAAAAGGTAAATAAATTAAATTGCCAACAATGTGGCTGGGCTAGAAAAGTGGGGTAGCCATAATCAGGCCTTTCTTAAAAAAAAAAAAAAGTGGGAGGGAAAGAGTGAAATATAAACAAACAACAATGGCCAAAGAAAGTTATCAAAATAACTAGTTACAATCACAGGGCTGGCGAGGGGTCTAGGGGGCGAGTATGGCCCGTGCCACAGAGGCAGCACCCACCCACCTGCAGCAGAAGCCAGCAACCCACTTCTTGCTGAGCACATTCACCCCAGGAGACTAACCCCTCACCCCCAACCCTGTCGTTGCCTAACCGTGAGAAAGTGTAGGAAAGAAGAGCTCATCTGAAAATATTCGGCATCCCCCACTCTACGCGAGCAGGCCCGGCAGGAGCCCACACCTCTAAGTGGCCTAGGGGGACTGCTTGGCACCGAGGTCCAGCCTTCCCTCAAGGGCCACCAGCGAGCGATGGCCTGCTGGTCTCATTGTTTACTTCTAGGCTTCTGTTCCAGCCTGCCATTTCTTCAGGAGGTCTGCTCCCCACAGCTGCCCTCTAAACACTGTTCAGAGTCAACAGACCTGTCTCATCTGGATCCCCAGGTTTTGGAGGAGGGGAGCAGTTAGCGATCCCTCGTTCCATCCTGACCCTCTATCGAAAATGAGTATCTTTGTGCTTTCTGAAAATATCTGGAACCAGGGACCCTAGGCAGGAAAACAGAAATAGAGATGGGGACTTTCCCAACCAGATGGAAAATTTACAGACATCTTGGGGAAAGAAATTAGACAAAAGGAGGGACGCTGGGTTCCCACCTGAAAGGCTGAGCAGAGCGCCCTGCGGGCGCGTTCAGTGGTGGCAGGACTGGGACACGTGTGGCTCCAGGGTGGCCACGGTGTGGAGGAGAGGGGAGGACGTGGGCCCTGCGGATGCCGTGGCAGGACCTTCAGGTTGTCACCTCTTGCAGGGAGCCCGGCGGGACCTAGATCTCTTCCACGCCATGCGCAAAGATCATGACAAGCCCCGGCTCCTGCACCATGTCGTCGCCCATGTGCTGGTTCTCACAGGCCATCACGACAACGGCCTGCTTGCCAGGGATGCGCTTGGCCACGTAGTTCTCATAGTAACGCCGGTTCATCTGTCTTGTCTCTAACGTGGCCAGACCCTGCGGCCAGCTCCGCTCGTGGGCGTTTTCGATCAGCTCGTTGACAATAGAGGCAGGACAACCACTCTCCACCAGGGAGCGCTTGATGACAGCCTGGAGCACAGCGTCCGGGGTGGAGATCATGCCGCCCCAGCGGGTCACTCGCGCAGGCTGCAGGGAGTTCACCCACCTGTGTGGGGGGAGTTGGAGGTGGTCAGTGAGGGTCAGCCCCTTGCTCTGCACCTGGCTTTTCTCCTAACAGGAATGACTGCCTGCTCTGCGCTCAGCCCAACTCGATTCCTCCTCCTTTCCTTCCGCCATTGGTTCAGAAACTCCAGATCTTTCCCTAGTTGGTCCCATCTGAGTGTTACCATGTGTTTCTCACCAGATTAAACCCCCCAAGTGTAGGCTTCCTGTTGTTTCTCCTGAAAATTCCAATACCTAGCACATGGTGCCTGGCAGGTAGTAAGTACTCAACAAAAATGAATACCGGATGAAGCGGTCATCCGTCTGTTCTGTGCCACGCAGCACTGTATGGGCTGACTCACAGTTTAGTCTCGGAACTATGTAGAGCTCCAGCACCGAACGGGACCTGAGACTTCACTTGTTTAACTTCACTTGTTTTTGCCACATTTTAGATTACTTTCCTGGATCTTGGCACTCTTCTCTGAACTGTAAACTCCCTGAAGACAGGGACAATATTTTCTCCTTTAACACAGGGTTTTGTGCATGTGGGTCCCCACCTAACTCTTGGGTTAGCTTTCCCTTCCATCCACCCCCCCAAAAAATTAGATCCTCTACTGGGGCTGGAGGTGATCCCCTCTCCTCCACCTCTTGCTCTTCATCCCAGCATCTGAGGAGCAGGGGCCCCAGCGCGGCCCTCTCCTCCCGCCCTGCCGCGCCCCTGCTCTCCTCGTCAGGGCTCACTGCCAGGACCTGGGACGCGTGACTCCACATCCCGAACGACACTCACTCTAGAATCTCGTTGTACTCAATGGTCTCTTCCAGGTTCTGAAGGTTGGGATTGACACTGCGAATTGCACGCATGTATGCCTTGAGCAGCTGAATGTCTCGCTTCTGTTGGGAGGGAAGGAGAACAAGGGAAAATGGTTAAGACAGACCATAGATGAAAGACAAGTTGAAGGAAATCCAGAGGTCTGAGGCACAACCAGACTGGAAGCTTCATGAAGACAGGGCTAGACTGCATCAATCCCAGCTGTACCCCCAGGGCTTAGCGAAGTGTCAAGGAAAGGCATTTGATAAACAGTGAATAAATCAATGTCACTGATGGGATAGTGAGAAACAAGGAGTGCTCCTGTCTGATTCGCTGCTGTGCACGGGTAGGGTGTCCGCTGACCAGGCGCCCAGGCCCGCGGCTCACACCGCTGCCCGTCACCCGCAGGCACACACACTGTGTTTCCCGCGGTCGCACCCTGCCTGTCACCTACGGGCACACGCCGTGTTCCCCGCAGCTCACACCCCGCCTGTCAGCCGCATGCACACGCCGTGTTCCCCGCGGCTCACACCCCGCCCGTCACCACCCGCAGGCACACGCCGAGTTCCCCTGACTCACACCCCGCCCGTCACCCGCGGGCGCTCGCTCCGTGTTCCCCCGGCTCACACCCCGCCCATCACCCGCATGCACATGCCGTGTTCCCCCGGCTCACACCCCGCCCGTCACCCGCGGGCGCGCGCCCTGGTGCCCGGCCCCACCTGCTCCGCCAGCTGGTGCCTGTGCTCGGCGGAGGCCTTCTCCAGCTCCGCGATCCGCGTCTGCTGCTGCTGTACCACTGAGCGCAGGTGCTTGATGCAGTTGTGGTTGGGCAGCTCATCTTTGGGCATCTCCAGGCTGCCACCCAGGGCGGGAAAAGGGCACGACAGGAGCGTTCCGTGAGATGCGTGGGCACAGGCAGGGAATGCTGAGAGGGCCCATTGCTTTCTAACATTCTCCTGTTTTTCGCCTTCACTTCCTTCTCCCCAGCGCCCCCACCCCACATCCCTTTGCTGTCTTCTTCCTCTAGGCCTCCTTCCTCCTCCCGTGTTTTATCTCCCACGTGGCTCTGCGTCCCTCCTACAGATTCTGCCTGTGGACTCATTCCTTCTGAGAAGCCCTAGATTCAAAGCCGCAGCTATCAGTATTTAATCAATATTTTACACCCCAAAGAAAGACAAAATCGGACCAGAGGTAACATGAGAGGCCTGGAAATTAGAGCAGTGAAGCCGACAGAAGTAGTCCTGGACGGAGGAGGAGTGAAGTGAACCAGTCTTAAGTGGTCTCACGCAGATCACTGAACCGCCGGCTCCCTTCTCTTATTAAAGCAAGAGCACCAAGACCGCAGCTCGGGAAGCAGCTCAAACAGACCCTGGAGCAGGGAGCCAGGGAGGCCCGGCGCGCCCGTGCCTGCACACACAGGAGCCCGGCAGCAGGGGGCAGCAGGCCCACAGGCCTCCGGGGGCGGAAGAAAGGCAGGACCCTTACCCGCAGCCCTGCTCGCAGGTCACAGGCCGCTTGGGGTTGTGCTCACAGTCACTGAGGTGAGACATGAGGTTGTCAAGCCGGACAATAGCACTGCAGCCGAACACAGCGTTGTCGCAGGCGATCTGCAGCTTCGACAGCATGTTCCGCATGATCCGGGGCACGGGGCGCAGGTGGGCGACCGTCACCACGCTCCGGTCCACCGGACACGTCTGCTGCTGAGAGAACCACTGGGTGATGCAGGCATTGCAAAAGGCATGCTCACAGTGAGGCGCCTGGAAGGCAACAGGGCGAAAAGGACACAGAGAATTAGCTGGAGCCAAGAGCCTGGGACGGAAACTCCGCAGAGCCCATCAAGCCGCCGCGCAGCTCCCAGGGCCAGAGGTCCCTGGGGTCACGGCAACGGTGAGATCTACAATGGGTAAGGCTTCAGACATGTTTCCTGTGCTCAAGATTCCAAATGGATTGTGACATAAGACAAGTAAAAAGTTATATAACAATAAGAACTATAAATAACATTCCAGGACAGTGAGTGAGAGACGCAAGGTGGTCAATTATTAAATGCCAACTGGATTACATATACAATAATTGGCCAAAGAAATCCAGAGGAGGGTGAGATCTTTCCAGTCTAGGTCAATCAGGACAGGTATTTATAGACAGGACAGAATTTGATATGGGTCCTTAGAGATGAGTTGGGGGGAGGGGGGCAGAGACTAACTGGCAGAAGTTCACTTTTTTTTGGCTGCGAGACCTCAGTTCCCCAGTCAAGGATTGAAATCGGGCCACAACAGTCAAAGTGCCGAATCCTTAACCACTAGACCACCAGGGAGCTCCCCCAAGTTCTTTTTTTTTTTACCCCAAGTTCTTATGAGGCCCAACCTGAGGTGTTGCCCTGAGTCCCAAGGAACAATGCCTACACTCCAAAACAGCTCTAGATTTTTGTAGAATGACATTCTCTTCAGCTTCATAAAGATCATATTTCAGCCTACTTCCTTGATAATGCAAAGTGAGAGGATTCTCTGGCCTCCATCATGGGACAGACAGAGCGGGCACTTACTAGATGTTGATGAATGGATGAATGACTCAAGTGCTTTTTATGAGCCAAACATTTTGCTACCTGGTTAAGTTAAAAAAAGGTAAGGCAGTTTCTGCCTTCAAAATGCTCACAGATTGTAACATACAAAGGCTTCATAAGAAAAGAAGTCATTATCAATATCATTAATCCAACTGTCAGTACATTTTTATTTTTCACTGAAAGACCTATTTTGATTCTTTTCAAAATCTTAGACCCTATCTCCAAAAAAATCCTAAGTGTGTCCACTTTTCTCCATCTATACTACCACCAACCCAGTTCAAGCGATCACCTCTCATCTAAATTATCATGTCTTCTAACTGGTCTTCCTACTTCTACCTTGCCCCTTTATAATCCATCCTACATTCAGCACCTGGAGTGATCGTTTAGAAATGCAAACTGAATCATATTCCTCACCTGCTTAAAATTTTACAGTGGTTTCCATTACACCTAAAATAAGTCCAAACTCCTGCCCAGGACTTAAAAGTTCTGTTCCATCTGGCCCTGTGCCCCTCCTCACACCATGCTCCCAGCACGGACTTCAGGCCCGTCTGGCTTTCTCGCTGTTCCTCGTCCCACCCTGCTCATTCCTGTCTCTTGCTTTTGCTGCTCCCCTTTGCTGGCCCCTCATCATTCAGATCTCGGCTCAGTTGAACCTCTTTCATGACCTTTCTATCTAAACCTGCCACCCCTGCACAAGTATACAGAAGGTGCTACCTATGTATAAGAAAGGTAGGCAAATATATGTGTACATTCACACTTGCTTGTATCTGCCCACATACACACTGGAAGGATACCAAATTTAATAGAAATGGCTATCGATGAGGGGATTAGGTGGACTGGGACAAAGATGAATTAAGACTTTTCACCATATATCTTTTTCTACTGTTTTGATTTCTAAACCATATGAATTTATTATCTATTTTTTTAAAAATGATGTAGGGAAATCAGCATCCCTAGCAGAAGCTTTCTGTCCTTGGAAATGTGTCTATTAACCAGGCTTGCTCCTCAGAAGGTAAAGCCTGAGTGGGTGGGGAAGGACGTTCTGCCTCAGATGGTCACTAACTGCCACTGATTTCTCCACATGTGACTCACCTCAAATGACGGTGCCAGAAAACAGACAGGGCCCTGCCAGGGTGGAGAGGGAGCTGACACCCCATGACCCCTTGACATCCAGGAGAGGCTGCTCCACACCAGCCAATCTGCTTCTGATGGCATGCATGCGTGCGAAGTCGCTTCAGTCATGTCTGAGTCTTTGCAACCCTATGGACTGCAGCCCACCAGGCTCCTCTGTGTCCATGGGATTTCCCAGGACAAGAACACTGGGGTGGGTTACCATTTCCCTCTCCAGGGGATCTTCCTGGCCCAGGGATCGAACCTGCACCTCTTACGTCTCCTGCCCTGGCAGGTGAGTTCCTCACCCCGAGTGCCAGCCGGCAGCAGGCTGCAAAGGCAGGCGCTAGGGCCAGGGCCAGCGGACCCTGGGATGCATTCAGAGTTTCATTCAGTTCAGTCATCTGTGTTCCTTCGGGTAGCTGACCACTGGAGAGTAAGAATAAACTCCGAGAATCAGGGGAGCCTCAGGGAGTGGCAGAAGCAGTGAGTGGGGGAAGGGCCACCAGCCCTCAGTGGCTGGTGTCTGGGTTTGGAACATGGAATTGTCTCCACCTAGCCAGAGGATTGGCAGAGGATTAATTGGTATTTGCAGAGTATAGGCAATAAGGACCATGCAGAATGATGTCCGATGAACACAACTGTTGAGAATTCACCTCGTTCACTATATTTGCCTGGTAATCAATCACGAGCTTCTCACACTTGCCCCAGGAAGACACGGTTATCTTTGGTCTCTCAAAGCTGGTAAAGAAATGACCTAGTGAAGGTTGCAGCTTTCACATCACAATGCAGAGTACATGGCTGCATTAAAAACTCCCCCCACAAAAAAAATTAAAAAAAAAAAAACTTTCCCCCCAATAAATCCCAGAAGAAACTAGGTCAGGTCATACAGTTCCCCACTTCCTATCTGTTAAACAGTAGGCAGGCCCTCAGGCTGATAGGAGAAGGCAATGGCACCCCACTCCAGTACTCTTGCCTGGAGAATCCCAGGGACGGGGGAGCCTGGTGGGCTGCAGTCCGTGGGGCCGCTAACAGTCGGATACGACTGAGGCAACTTAGCAGCAGCAGCAGGCTGATAACCGGAAACACTGCATCATGAAAATGCAGAGAGAACTTACTACGAGAATCCAGAAGTTCAGTCATGGAAAGGAAGATGGAACCTAGTTAGAGCCCCTGAAGAGAAAAGGAAGCTGCCAAGCTATCGTCAAGAGGACAGGAACAGACAGCTGACCATCTGACAGCACGAAAGCTCACGTCCGAAAAAAACCTGAACCGACGGCACTTCCGCAGCGTCCGCTCTGGACGGACCCTGGACGGCCCTATTCCTGGGGTCGCCGCCGCGGCTCCTGTGCCCCCAGCCTCCAGGCAGCGTGTGCCAGGAGTGTGGGGAGCGGGAGCCTGAGCAGGGACTTCCCCGTTGGCCCCATTTCCCAAGAATGTTTTCTGTTGCCTCACCAAACCTGTCGTCAACCCAACTCACCTGAACTGGCTCCTCCAAGACTCCACTGCAAATAGGACAGATAAGGTCTTCGTCAACATCCCCCTGGAAACGGGTTACATCATACCCCATGTCTCATCACTGAAACCCCGGTCCTGGAAGGAACAACAGAGGGAAAAGAGGCCGGTTCAGAAGAACACAGACATGTGCCAACTTCATCTCATTGCCAAGACCCACTCATTTGTCCAATAAATACTGAGAGCTTACTACATGCCAGTCATCTGTGGCGCAACAGGGGAAGCTGACTCAAATTTAATTCTAATGGGAGAATTAAAGGATTTTATATAAACATACACTTAAAATATGAAATGATAAATGCTCTCAGGGTAAGCACAGGGCATTATGATGGCAAGAAATTTGGATACCTAACCCAGGCTGAAAGGAGAGGGAGGCTGAGTTTTCCAGGACGCCAGCAGGACAGACAAGCAGTTAGCTAGGTTGCGGGCGTGGGGGGTGGGAGGGAGTGGGGGAGCCTGAGCAGGGTGGGACATTAGGGTTTCAGGCATATGAGAGAGTGTATTTAAAGGCCCAGAAGTAAGAGGAGCTATATGATGAGTTTGGGGAACCATAAGTGATTCAGAAAAGGGCTGATCTGAAGGCTGCAAGAGAGGGAGTGTCAAAATACAAGGCTGGAAAGGCAAGCAAGGGCCAGGCCATGGGAAGCCTTACATGAGGAATTTGGACTTCACCCTGAAGGCCACAGGGAACCACTGAAAGACTTTAAAAGGATGATGATAAAAGTTCTCTTTTGGAATCACTCTGTAATCAGGGCTGAGATTAGAGACAGGAAGAACATCTAGGCGGGAGAGGAAGGTGAGAGAGTGAATTCAGGCGATGGTGAAGGCAGGGACGTTCAAGAGAGAGCGTGCACTCACGGAGCAGCTCCCGAAGATCGAACCCAGATAAGGCTGTACACGCTCTGTCGCTGGCTCACGGACTGTGGACCACAAGGCTCCTCTGTACATGGCATTCTTTTTCCCAGGCAAGAATACTGGAGTGGGTTGCCATTTCCTCCTAGGGGATCGTCCTGACCCAGAGATCTAAACTGCGTCTCCTGCGTTACAGGCAGACTCTTTACCACGGAGCCACCAGGGAAGCCCCAGGTAAGACGTCACCGAACAGTAACTGAAACTCCCCTGTGGACGTCCAGCCGGTGGGCTGCTTGGAGCAAGGATGGGCACCTGATACAAGCGTGGACAACCTACAGACCAGTCATCAAACCATGATGTCCTGAGAAAGATGAGCCATGTGAGTCACAAAGTTCTCAGAAACTGGGAATTATGCTGTTCAATTTACAAGGGGGGTGGGGGGGAATGGGGGATTTCCCTGGCAGTCCAGTGGGAGGACTTGGCGTTTTCACTGTGGTGGCCTGGGTCTGATCCCAGGTCGTGGAACCAAGATCTCTGAAGCTGCATGGCTCAAAGGTAAACAAACAAACAAACAAACAAACAAAAATAGAAAATAAAAGGGTAGGGAATGGAATGGACGCAGAGAGGCCTTGCTAGGTCAAGTACAAACTAAAGAACAGCAGTGGATTGACTTAAGACTGACTGGATTTACATCCCTAGTTCTACTACTCATTAGCTGTGTGACCTTGGGCAGGCCATGTACACTTCCTAAACCTAAATGGCTTTGTAAATTGATGAAGTGGGTGGAAGTAACAAACAATGCATGAAAAACATTGAGCATGGTGTTTGCTGGCACACACCAGGCACTCAGTACAGAGTAACCATCATTCATGTGCACGGCTTTCTTTATTTGACTGTGCCACGCGGCATCTTAGTTCCTCACCAGGGGCCCTGACCACTGGGCGGCGAGGGAGTTCAGTTCAGTTCAGTCACTCAGTCGTGTCTGACTCTTTCTGACCCCATGGACTGCAGCACGCCAGGCCTCCCTGTCCATCACCAACTCCCGCAGTTTACCCACACCCATGTCCATCGAGTCGGTGACGCCATCCAGTCACCTCATCCTCTGTATCCCCTTCTCTTCCCACCTTCAATCTTTCCCAGCATCAG
>JADEYB020000005.1:52772265-52967368 GCA_015832495.2 Alces alces | reverse complement strand
TGTTTCGACGCTGTTCTCTCGAAACATCCCCCCCTCACCTTCTCCCACAGAGTCCAAAAGTCTGTTCTGTACATCTGTGTCTCTTTTTTTGTTTTGCATATAGGGTTATCGTTACCATCTTTGTAAATTCCATATACACGTGTTAGTGCGCTGTAAAAAAACATGGAACGCTTCACGAATTTGCGTGTCATCTTTGCACAGGGGCCATGCTAATCTTCTCTGTATCGTTCCAATTTTAGTATATGTGCTGCCGAAGCAAGCATGGGTTTCTGTAACTTTAAACAGACAAGACCCTAACTAACATGCTAGGCTAATGGAGATAAGAAGTCACAAAGCTGACTTTGGAACCACTCAGCTTTCTTCGCCCTTTTTACGCAGGAACAATGATGCCCCGTGGCGCTGCCCCAGTCACACTGACCTCCATCGCCACCACTCCTCCGCACCCCTGCTCCTCCACTTCTAGGATCTACGTTCAGGGCCTCGGGCTTACTAACAGTGCCTCTGAAACTGTCACTCTAGACGACCTTGGTCTGGCTATCTTCCTCTAAGATGGGGATATCCATGGAGAGAAGGGAACCCTCCCACACTGTTGGTGGGAATGTAAATTGGTACAGCCACTGTGGAGAACAGTATATAAAGGCTCCTTAAAAAACTAAGAAAAAAAAAACAACTAAAAATAGGGCCCCCCTGGCGGCTCAGTGGTAAAGAATACACCCGCCTCCCCTATGCAGGAGACATGAAGACATGGACCTTCCTGACCCAGGAAGAGCCCACACGCCTGAGAACAAGTAAGCCCCCGTGCCTCCCTACTGAGCCTGGGCCCTAAAGCCTGTGAGCGGCAACTGCCGAGCCACACGCCAAAACTGCGAGGCCTGTGCTCCCAGAGCCCACGCCCTGCAACGAGAGAAACCGCGGCCGCGAGAAGCCTGAGTGTCTCACCGAGAGAGTAGCCCCTGCTCGAGGCAACGAGAGAAAAGCTCTCACAGCAACAAAGACCTAGCACAGCCAGAAATAAGTATATGAATAAAATTTTTAAAGAAGAGTATTAAAAAAATTCTACTAAAAACAGAGCTACTGTATGACCCTGCAATCCCACTCCTGGGCATACACCCAGAGAAAAACATGGGTCTGAAAGGACACACGCACCTCAAAGTTCATTGCAGCAGTGTTTACAACAGCCAACCCATGGAAGGAACCTAAATATCCACTGGCAGAGGAGTAGATAAAGAAGATGTGATACACAGATTCAGTGGAATATTACTCAGCCCTAAGAAGGGAAAACAAAGCCATCCGCAGCAACAAGATGAACTAGAGACTGTCCCACTGAATGAAGTCAGAGAAGGAGAAGTATCGCCTGACATTCCTATATGTGGAATCTAAAAAGAAATGATACACATGAGCTTATTTACAAAACAGAAATACACTCACAGACTTAGCGAATGAACTTAGGGTTGTCCGGGGGAAGGATGGAAGGAAGGGAAAGCTAGGGAGTTTGGAAGGCACATGTACACGCTGCTGTATTTAAGGACGACCACCAAGGACCTACCGCACAGCACAGGAAACTCTGCTCAGCGTCACAGGGCAGCCTCGGCGGGAGCGGGGTCTCGGGGAGAACGGATACACGTGTACATGTGACTGAGTACCTTTGCTGAGACTATCACAACATCATTAATCAACTATACTCCAACATAAATTAAAAGTTAAAAAAGAAGTGGGGCTATCCATATATTTGTCTCACCTCAGACCGCTGACCTTCTGTTCCTATGTCAACATTCTTTTGAATAATCCATCACCAGCAATGGGTCAGAGTGAGTACATGAAGGGTGATATTAAAGACATCATAAACTGAAATGTGAAACTGTGATTCTCCTTGTTGCGACTCACTGAACAGTGAGGATGGCGGTGAGAGAGCCGAGAGAGGGCAGTCGGGGGTCCCTGTTCTGTGGCCCCTCCTCCCCGACCGAGTGCACCACGGCCTTGTTCTCTCCAGGAATTCTACTCCCTCCTCTCATCCACATGGTCCCAGAGGAGCTGCCCCACTCGGAGACCTGACCCTAGGCGGCAGCTGACTGGGCCAAGGGTGAGCGCGCGACCCACTCGGGGCCCCCAGATCGTACCTCTGAGAACCTGAACTTGACATCAAGCAAGAAGAGTTGCTCTTTCTCTGCGTGCCATGCTCACTGAGGAAGACGGTTTCCAGAGGGAGAGAAAAGACAGACGGACACAGTGAGAAAGGCCTGGATGACGGCAGCAAGGTCCTGAGACCAGAGCGCAGGAGTGTTCCCGAGACCCAGCTCCTTCCTGACTTGGCTTTGTGAGACACCCTGTGGCCTCTTTCTATTTAAGTTACTTTGAGTTGGGCTTCTGTATCTTCCAACCAAAAGAATCCTGGCTGAAACAACAGCAAAGAGAAAGCATATAGCATTAGAAGCTTGAAGAGGGATGGTTTAAATTAAGAGTAATGAAGACCCTAGGATACTATAGTAGGGTTAGAATAAACCTGGAAGTTATGGGAGTGCCTGAAGGATTTTTGTTGACATAAATTTACAGGCTTTTTTATTTTGACAATTTCAGACTTCCAAAGATCCCATATATCCTTCATCCAGACTCCTTAAATGTTTATATTTAGCCACATTTATAACTGCTATATATAGACAGATAGATAGATAGATAGATCAAAATTTTTTGAACTTTTAAGAGTAAACTGTAGACTTGATGCTTTTAACCCTAAATAAATACTGTGTACTGTATTTCCTAAAAAGAACATTTTCTATATTGATAGTAAAATTATAAAAATCAGGAAATTAACATTGATGTAATACTATATTTACAAACCATTTTTCCAGTTTTGCCAGTTGTCTCAATAATCTCCTTGAGCAAAAGAACATTCAAGATTATGTTGAATTACATTATGCACTGAGTTGTCAAACTTCTTTAATCCTATGACTGAAAAAGTTACTAAATCCTTTTTGTTTTTTTATAAATTTGACATTTTTTTAAGACGACACACTGGACTTCCCTGGTGGTACAGTGGATAAGAACCCATCTGCCAATGCAGGGGACACGGGTCCGATCCCTGGTCCAGAAAGATCCCACATGCCACAGAGCAACTAGGCCCATACACCTCGACTCCTGAGCCTGCATGCTGCAACTCCTGAAGCCCATATGTCAGGAGCCTAATGCTCCATGGAGAAGCATGGAGAAGCCGCCACAAGGAGGAAGCCCACGCGCCGCAGCTGGAGAGCAGCCCCCATCACCGCAGCTAGCGAACGCCCAGCACGGCCAACAACAAGCAAGAATGCACGCCAGTGATATGAGGATGTCTCTCATTTGTCTGATGTTTCCTCAGGATTAAATTCAGCTTTTGGGACTTCCTTGGCAGTCCAGTGGCTAAGATTCCAAGCTCCCAATGCAGGGGGCCCAGGTTTGATCCCTCATCAGGGAACTAGATCCCAGATGCAGCAACTAAGAATCTGAATGCCACAACTAAAGATTCTGCATACTGCAGCTAAGACCTGGCACAGCCAAATAAATAGATAAAATATTTAAAATAAATAAGTAAATTCAGGTTTCATTTTAGGCAAAAATACCACGAAGTAGCATTGTGTTCTCAATGCGTTGTATCAGGAGCACATAATGTTGATCTGTACTGTTCCTGGTGGTACCAGCTTTGACCCTTTGGTCTACTCTAAGAGTTATTTTTTCCTATGTAATCAGTAAGAATGTTGTGGGGGAGATTCTTTAAGTGTGTGTGCACCTGAAGGATCTTTAAGAAACTGACATGATCAGCTTTCTGTTTCAGACTGGCAGATTCTGGCAGCTGTGCAAAAAACATACGGGATAGGAAATATTAGAGAAAGTAAGATCTTTGTAGGAGTTTATTGTAAAGATTAAGATTTAAAAAAGTACAAAGGTTCAAACCAAGGCATTTAAGAGAAGGAATCAGGAATCAAGCAGGCCAGTGGTTGTTGGGACTCCCACGCTTTCACTTCGGAGAACTAGGATCCTGCAAACTGCATGGTGTGGCCAAAAATAACAGTAATAAAATGAATAAACAAAATTTTTTTAAATGCATAAACAAAAATTTTAAAAGAGGGAATTTATATTAGTTCAGGAAGTAATAAAAAGATTACTCTTTCGTTTCTGCCTTGGATAATTAGTGGTGAATTCTTATTTACCAAAATAAGAAACTGAAAAAGATCAGGATGGGGTAAAAAGTAATGATCCTAGACTTGGACGAATAGTTTCAGATTCCAAGCAGAAATCCTGGGAATAGCTGGTGGGTTTTGAAAGGCCACAGGGGAAAGTACACAGAATGAAAACACAATGAGGATGGTTCTGAAGTCTATAGAACACTAGGGAGCACTGATTCTTTGCTTTATTTTTTAGTTTTCCTGTTTTCACAAGTAGTATGTATGACTTTATGCTCATTTTAAAAGAATAAAGACAAAAAAAAAAACCCAATGAAAGAATAAAGCCACCCTTCCCACCTTCCTCTCCCCATCCACTGCTTGGTGAGCATTCCTTCTTTCAGTCGCCTTGTCCTCCTTTGCTATAAACATAGGTATTTTTTTTTTGCCCACGCTGTACGCATGCAGAATCTTAATTTCACCAAGCAGGGATCAACCCGTGCCCCCTGCAGTGGAAGCTCAGATCTTAACCACTGGGCCGCCAGAGAAGCCCCAGAGAATCACGTATGAAGGAAGCCCGGCTCCGGTGTAGTTTACATTCTAGTGGCTGAGAATTTTCAAGCCACCAGTCTAAGCCTTGATTACAATGTGTTTTGCCATTCCCTTCAGGACTGAAGTTTGCCTGATTGCCAATTTTTCCCCTGAAACAAATCATGTTGCAATTAACACCCCTGTAACATGAAGTTTTTGGAGCATGAGAACAAATCTCTCTCCTAGGACAGATATCGAGAGCTGGAATTGCTGGGCTGAATGGTGGGCTTGCTATTTGTTTTCTAGACACTTCCCTACCATACTCTGGAAAGGCCCTTTCAATTTACAACACCAACAGTGTGTGAAAATACCTTCATAATGACACTTAAAAGGGGGGCAGGGAAGGAGCCTGAAAAAAAGAAAGAGAGACAGACTGAAAAAGATTGGCCCCAGATAAGAGAAAATCCTAGAGAGAAGAGAGTCACAGAAGTTAAGGGAGGTGGGGGTGTGGCGAGGAGGAAGGAAAGAGGAATTCTTGTTTCATGAGTAGAGTTTCCGTTTTGCAAGATGAGAATGTTCCAGAGGTCTGTTTCACAACAATGTGAATATACTTAACATTATTGAACTGTATGCTAAAAAATGGTTAAGATGGGAATTTTGTGTTACGTGTTTTTACCACACACACACAAGTTGAGGAAGTGGAATGTTTAGAGGGAAAAGAAGGGTCAAAAACTGTGAACACAAGTTAGACTAAAAAGAGCAGAAACTGCCAAGACATGGGACGGTGGACACCCGCAGCAGAGGGGCTTCAGGGCCCTGTGGCCGAGGCAGCGCTGAGAGTGGGAGCCAGGCTGCAGGGGCCCGTGGCGAAGGGGTGAGACAGAGACGGGGCCTGAAGAAAACTGTCAAAAGCTGGATCCCCAAGGAAGCAAGGGAGGGGACCAGCTACAGGAGCCCAGGAGGCTGAGCAGGGGCGGGCAGGGGAGGTTTGGGGACGTGTATGCGCTAAGAGGAACGCTCCGGTGAAGAAGGAAAAGTAAAGCTGGGAGTCTGGTCACTGAGGGAGGCAGGGTGGAGACCAGGAAACATGTCAAATAGGAAGAGGGACACCTTGAAAGCAGGAAAGCAGACAGACTTCCCTGGTGGCCCAGCGGTTAGGAATCCGCCTGATAATGCAGGGGACACAGGTCTGATCCCCGTGCGAAGCTCCCACATGCCTGAGGCAACTAAGCCAGTGCCCTGAAACTCCGAAAGCCCAGCTGCCCCAGAGCCTGTGTCCTGAGACAAGCGAAGCCACTGCAATCAGACGTCCTGCGACGCGATCAACAGTTGTCTTCACTCTCGGCAATCAGAGAAAGCCTGAGTCAGCAATGAAGACCAAGTGCAGCCAAAATAAATAAAATCTTTTTTAAAAAAATTAAGGCTTAAAAAAAAGCAGGAAAGAAGAATGGGACTGAAAGACGTCCAGATAAGTTTTCAAAAATCACACTAATGAACTTTTATAAAAATCAGATAATCACATTCATTTAAATGAACAGTAAAGTACAGCTACACTTAATTATGTGTAATTATGATATAAGCCCACCTGATGGAAGAGCGTATCTAGCGTTATCTGCTTTGTTTTTTTAAACACCTATTTGTTTATTTTGTTTCCGGCTGCGCTAGGTCTTGGTTGCTGGGCACAGGCTTCTCAAGCTGCAGCGAGTTCGGGCTACTCTTGGCTGCAGAGCCCGGGCCTCTTGCCGTGGCGGCTCCTCTCGTTGCCGGGCAGAGTCTGGAGGCACCAGGACTTCAGGGGCTGCACCTCATGGGCTCTGGAGCACCGGCTGCTACAGCCGCGGGCCATTCGGGATCTTCCCAGCTGCTGCTCAGCCGTTCAGTCTTGTCTGACTCTGCGACCGATGCCAGGCTTCCCTGTCCTTTGCCATCTCCCGGAGCTTGCTCAAACTCATGTCCGTGGAATTGGTGATACCATGCAAGCATCACGTCCTGTCGTCTCCTTCTCCTCCTGCCTTCAATCTTTCCAGCATCAGGGTCTTCTTTTCCAATGAATCAGCTCCAGCATCAGGGTCTTTTCCAATGAGTCAGCTCTTCGCGTAAGGTGGCCAAAGTATCAGAGCTTCAGCTTCAGCAGATCGAACACATGTCCCCTGCCTTGGCAGGCAGGTTCTTAACCACTGGACCACCAGGGAAGCCTGAGCATATGTATTTTAAATGATGCTTATGAGGAATATATGATAACATGATATACTGGGTTGGCCAAAAAGTTTGTTCAGGTTTTTTGTAATATCTTATGGAAAAACTCAAACTTTTTGGCCAAGCCAATAATAGATTTTAAAAAGTAGGACACAAACTTGAATATAGATCTGTTTAAATACAGTTTTCCCCACTGACCTGGTTAGGACAGTCTTACTTTTGCCTTTAGAGCTGGACTGGACCACAGGAGACCATCTGGTCTAACACACCGGGACAGGAATCCTCTCCATGGCATCCCACAGTCAGTCACCCTGAGCCTGGACGGTCCTGGGACGGACCACGACGGAGAGCAGGAGCGCAGACGAGGGGCGCCTGCAGCCGCGGCTCGCTCGCCCCCAGCGTCCGGAGCGCTTGCGCCCCTCTGCAGCAGGCACGGGGCGCCTCGCCCGCGGGCCACCCTCTAAGGACACGGGGGGCGCCTCGCCCGCGGGCCGACCTCTAAGGACACAGGGGGCGCATGGCCTTTCCTGCTTCAGGTAACGCGGCCTGACCCTGGGCTGTGCTCTTCTGAATAGTGGCTAGGTGCGACCTGAGGCAGCCTCTACGAGACGGCAGAAATATCACCCAACACCCGTAACTCACCCGTTCAGCCCCTGACTTTACAATATTTGAAAATGAAGTCAAAGTGTCAGTCGCTCAGTCATGTCCAACTCTTTACAACCCCACGGACTACAGCCCACCAAGCTCCTCTGTCCATGGATCTCTAGGCAAGAATACTGGAGTGGATGGCCATTTCCTTCTCCAGGGGATCTATCTTCCTGACCCAGAGATCGAACCCAGATCTCCTGCATTGCAGGCGGATTCTTTACCATCTGAGGCACCAGAGAAGCTTCTAACAATATCTACCTCAATTAAATAAACAAAGTGTAAGCTAACCAGTTCTATAATAGCTATTATATTAATCAGAGGAAAAAAATTACTAGTACCCTAAAATGTACCAGGTATGAAGTCTTCCAAGATATACTGCTAAGAGAAAAAAACTAAGGTATATAATAGTACATGGAAATGTGCCAAAATAAGCGCAAAATATAATACATATGCATATTATGAATGCATATGAATATGCTTTCATATACACGGAACTCTCCAGAAATGGCCAATAGTGTCCTGAAGAAGGGTCATTAAGGAACAGGAATGGGGGAGATTTTTAATTTCCTCAGTTATCCCTTTGTATCTTTGAAAAAGATTTTTGTTGAAAAAGACTTTCTTTGTGTGAGTGTACTCAATAGTCACATAAAGAAATACTTTTATTAATTATCCTAAACTGTGGAAGTATTAAGGTTAAATGAAAATACATGTCCAAAACACTCAGTGTCACGTATACTACATGTGTCATTTATATCATGTAACATACACAACACACATGCATAGCACGCTGTATACTGTAGCAAGGTCTGGAAAAATGTTCTCTTGCAAGAAAAAGTTAATCAAGGTGAATCATAACAAAAATGTCAGTCAATATCTTAAAACAATATATACCTTTTATCTACAAATCCTAGTTTCAGTAACTTAGCCTAAGGAAATAATTACACAAGTGAGCAAAACAATATACCAGGTTGTTTATCTAAGTATTGTTTATAATAGTACAAAAAATCAGAAGTGACACAAACATACAGAATTCCTTACATACTTAAAATGGGATACAATGTAGCATTAATATGACTTAGATATTTTTATTAATATTTACTTATTTAGGCTATTCAAATTTATTCATTATTTATATAAGTAAAATAACATTTATTCATAGTATATATTCTACACTGCCATTTTCATTAAAAAAATTTTATGTGTCTACACACTTATGCTGGAGAGCATCTAAAAGTATATGAGAAGCTAAAAAAAGAAAAAAGAGAGGAGCTGTCCCTAAATATAGACATTTAGTACTTTTACTTTTTTTCTCCATACTTTTTTTTAAATTGAAGTATAGCTGATATTCAGTATAAATAACAGGTGTACAATAGAGTGATTCACAATTTCTGAAGGTTCTACTCTATTTAGAGTTATTATAAGATATTGACTATATTCCCCATGTTATTAGTACTTTTAATTTCACTCAGAGTTTTGCTTTATTAGTTTTTTCCTCCTTTTTTTTTTACAATGATGTTTTACTTATGCAACCAAATAATAATTAAATCATTATTTATTGAATATTTCTACATCCTAGGCACAATTCTAAACATTTCTGGCATATTAACTCAACTGATTTTTACAATAACTATCAGTTACTCTGTGAGATCGGCATGACCATGATCTACCTTTTACAGATGGGAAAGAGATGCACGAAGGTTAAAAAGCTTCTCTAGGGACTTCTCTGGTGATCCAGTGGTTAAGATCCCCCTGCTCCCATTGCAGTGGGCTGGGGTTCGATCCCTGGTCAGGAAACTAGATCGCCATGGTAAAACTAAGCGTTTGCATGCTGCAACTATTAATAAAAGATCCTGTGTGCCACAACTACAACATAGCACAGCCAAATAATTACATAAACGTTAAAAAAAAAAAAAAAAGCCTTCCCAAAATCACACAGCTAACAGGTGGTGGAGCCAGATCCCAAGTCAGGCAGACCGGCCCCAGAGCTAAGCCTTTACTGCCTCTCAAACTGAAACATACAAGGTGCCAAAACAGTACATATAGTGGTGGTCCCATTTATATAAAAACTTCTTTTTTAAACTGAAATATATTGTGTACACATTTTAAAAATCTACTGAGATTATAATTTTGATCTACAGAACATATTTCTGCAAGACTTAATTCAAAAAAACTCAGTTACCTTAGAGCAAGGGGCAAAAATTAAAACAATACCCTGCTCTCTCTTGTTGCTATGGGGCAATGTAGAAAGCAGGCTGAGAGTCTGTAGTATGCTTCACTTGTGTTTTAATTTCAAAAACAGACCTGGGACTTCCCTGGTGGTCCAGTGGCTCCCAATGCAGGGGACTTGTGTTTGATTCCTGGTCGGGGAACTAGGTCTCACAGGCCACAACTAAAGATCAACTAGAAGATTCTGCATGCCACAACTGAGACTCGGTGCAGCCAAATAAATATTTAAAATAAAATGCTATCTTAAGGAAGACTACAAATTCTGAAAACTGATCTTAGTGCGGTCTCACGGGATCCCACATCCCCAAAAGAAACAGCAGAGAAGTTGCCTCAGTTGGTACAGAGACAGTCAGAGGATGTAAGAAGCCACCGGCCAGGCTTAGGAGTTACAAGGCTCCCACCGTAAAGTAAGGTTTACAGAACTCTGCAAAGACACTGGGCTTGTTCTTTCTGAATTGAAACCTCCACTTTAGCTGCTTGGAGAGGCTCCTGTTTTGTCCCCCCTCCTCTAACTATTCTTTCAGAGGTGCGACCTTAAGAATTGAGGGGAAATTTAGATTTCGTTCTGACTAGGGTATTTCCGATTTGTCGTCTATGGGAAACATGCTGAAGGAAGTGGTTATACACAGTCTTGGAAGCCAGCTCCTTGCCCCATCTCGCCTGGCCCCTGGGTAGACAGTCGAGCTGACAGGCCAGGCTCTGTGACTGTTCCTTCTCTCTCGGGCTCTCAACATTACTGTGGGACTATCACGGGGGAGGCGGTTCTCATGTCAAGGGGGGTGCCTCACAAGAACTCAACTGCTTACTGCCCTAGCGACAGAAGCCTTAATAAACCTGAAACCACGGAGACCACAAGAATCGCAGCCGGCGACCACAGCCACTGCAAGCACGGTTTCCTAGATCTCCTCCTTGAGCTGCAGAAGAGGAAAAGGCCTTGGAAGGCTTCACGTAAGTTGGGGAGTTGACCAAAATTAGCACTGAAGTGTTCCTTCAGGCTTATGAGTCCTGCCCACTCACCCAATTTGAACATCCTGAACCCCAACTGAAAACTGCATTCCCAGCAGGCCAGAACCAAAGCAGGTCATTATGAGGATGTACTTCCTTACTGTTACACTGGGATGTCTCTACACTTCTGGTCAGCATTAATTATAAACATGTGAGGACTTGGCTGGTGGTCCCATGGTCGAGAATCCTCCTTGTAATGCAGGGGACACAGGTTTGATGATCCCCAGTCCAGGAAAATTCCACAGGCCTCAGAGCAACTAAGCTTGTGTGCCACGACCACGGAGCCCACGGGCCAGAGCCTGTGTCTGCAGCGAGAGACGCCAGTGCGGTGGGAAGCCCGTGTACCACTAGGGGAGGGCAGCCCCACTTCCCACAACTGGAGGAAGCCCACGGACAGTAACACAGCGCAGCGAAAATAGTAAGTCAACCAATTCATTAATTTCAAATAAATAAATAAACACTTGAGAACGTTACTAGACCACTCCCTACACCCTTGTAACTTACTGTTGCCACTGTTTTCACTGGTCTACTCCCAGAGAGAGCTAGGAATTCAAAACAGATTGTTTCTAAAGGAGCCTGAACATTTACCCTCCCTTATTCAGGGTTTCTTGAACCCACGTACCGAGGTGCAAACCATGCACATTCACACGCACACACGTTAGTGCAACCGCTCCCATTTTAGGGTAACTGGGTATGCTGTCACCAATGCTCGGCAAAAACATACTGGTAAAATCCAAGCATAAGCGCTGTCATCGCCTACTCCTCCTCTCTCCTCCATGCCCTGAATACAACACAGGTGCAGAGGGCTGAGAATTCTCCAGCACCAATTAGTACAAATCACCAGACATTAAGGCAAAGAGCCCCCTCACCTGCTCCACCGTAATGAAACAGGTGACTCGTACGAATTTCAACCTAGTGAAGAAAGTAGCTGGTGAAGGGCGCCTCACGGGCGTCCCTAAAACATTTCGTCTTATCTTCCTGTCTCCCAATGAAGAAACAGACGTGGAAAAAGAACACTGAGGTGAGAATCTAGAAACCCGAGTGGCACTCCAGCTCTATCACCGAGCAGTGTGTGACCCTGGGCAGCTGACGTCATCCGGGCCTCAGCTCCCTTTACTCCACAGGCAATGAAGCATCCGAGACAACACACGTCTACATAAGTACAGAAATAGGCTAAATTAGGGGTAATTACATTATAAAAGGTGCCCTGGCTTTATGAGAGTCAACTCTGACCTTCCTCTCTTTAGGCAACTCTCCTGATTTTCTACATGAAAGAAAGTGGTCTTTTGCATCTAAGCAATAGAATCCTTCGAGTTAAGTGACTCCCTCTCTTAGAGAACTGAGCTCTTAGAACTTGGTTTCCTCATTGCCGCTAAGGTTCCATTTAATTCCAGAATTCTGTGATCCAGACTAGATTTAGCACAGATTTTTAAAGTCAGGCTTCTTCAGCACACTTTAATTGGTTAAATTTGAAAGAGAATCCAGAGGGGGACTTCCTTGGTGGTCCAGTGGCTAAGACTCCAAGCTCCCAATGCAGGGGCCCTGAGTTCAATACCTGGTCTGGGAACTCGATCCCACATATGGCAACTAAGATTCAGCACACACAAATAAATAAATATTTTTTTAAAATAAATAAATAAATAAGCATCCAGAGGTCACACAATCCTTCAAAAACTCCCAACTAACAACTCTAATACCTAGGGTGAGGCTGACCAGGCCTCCAAGACCAGCAAGGACCGCCCCCAACCTCATCTTCGTGTAACAGACACAGCGGGCACAATCCTCCTCCTCAAACACATGTGCAGGCTTGAGTTCAGTGAGTGAGCACGCAGGATATAAAACACACAAAAAGAGTAAAACGTAACAATCTATCAACAGGTAAAAGTTAACAGTTCATGTAAGACATAAATACACCATGAAGAACAGACTGACGTGGGTTAATCACAGAAAAGTTTATGCATCAAAGAGTTCTGGGAATCAGGTTTTCAAGAGCAGAAGGAATCCAGAGTAGCAGAGCAGAGGGCTGAGGCCCAGAAGGGGGTTCCGAACCAACGCTTTTTACCTTCCAAGCGTTGGGGGGCAGGTTCCCTGTTCACAAGGCTCCGACCCCCTGATGCCTCCGCTCACTGCCGCTCAGGAGACGCTCCCAGCAACCCATCTTGTTGGCTATTCTCCGACTGAGTCTTCCTTCCTAGTAACAAGCTCCATCGCCAAGGGGATGGGTGTGATGTCACAGTCGGGAGCGCTCTATTAATAGGAACAAGGAAGAAGGTGAGTCAGGAGCAGTACCTGCACTTGGCAATGAAACTAGACAGACTCGGGTCTGACGGTCAGTTGAGGAGGACAAGACAACTCCCCTGAGAGCCGCAGGTTTCAGGGCTCGCAGGCTCCTCCGTAAGAAGTGAGGTCATCTGCTGAGGAGCCACATGCCCGGGCCACGTGATTCAAACACAGCTGAGGTGGGGAGAGAAAGCGACAAGAAGCAAGGCAGGGGAGAGGAGCTGTCTGAGACAGAGAAGATGCTTTAATTCAGCGCCAACAACTGCAAGGAATACCAGCGAACCCAAATCCGTGGCTACGCAACACCGAGGGCCATGACATCTCACGCGCGCAGTATGATGCTTTAATGTTTCCAAAGTGCTTTCACATAAATTATTTCATAGAAAAAGAATTCTGTCCTACTCTCCACTTGGAAAATACTGTTTCACAAGGAGAAGATACTCAAGAATATTGGTATAGGTGTAATTCTACTTTCAAGTCCAGAAATATTCCTGAAGGGATCAGGCTTTCTTTTTTTTTTTTAAGTGAAGAGGCAGTCAATCAGGAAATTACTCCAGGACAGACACCTGGGAAGACCAAACTCTTGTTACTAAAAGGATGAAACCAAGTAGAGGGAGACAAAGCTTCAGATGCAGAACAGAAACTACTCAAATCCCTTTCCTCACCTTCACATCCATCAATATTAAGGGCTGTGTTAGGAAGGATGACAATTTTTATCCACGAAACAGAGACCACCTCATCCTGAGTCTGGTACATGGGCTCATTAGTTTACTATGCTCAGCAGCCATAACACGTTAGTGCAGTATTTAAAAACTAATTGGAGGGTAAAGGTGCCAGGCCGGGTCCACTTCCTCTTCCCTGTAGTTGGGGGCAGTGAGGGGGGAGTTGATAGGTCTCTCCCATCCATCATACAGAGGCGTGTACAATGCTTCTTCCACTTTGACAAGACTATTTCCCAACAGCCTGGCGTCCGCCCCTGCACCTCAAGAAAAGCTTCCAGGAATCCGTGCTGTGTTCAGTCTGCTACAGACAAGTTCCAGACTAACAGTTGTCCGTCCTGGGAAAAGCTGCCCCCCTCACAGCTCTCTTGACCGGGGTTTCTCAGCACGGCGGGGCACGTGGCGTCAGGGGACCTGGGCTCTGGCCCTGTCCCGCCAGCTGCATGGCCTCTGACAAGCCGTGCGCGCCTTCTGTGGTTTCCAGTCTCTCCGCCTGTCAAGCAGGGGCAATGATAACTTGACTTACCCGTCTTACATATTGTGCAGGGAAATCAAATGACGTAAGAAATACGAAAGCATACTGAGCACTGCTATTCATACCACTATTCGTACAAACACCATGAGGTATTTGCAGTAACAGAATGCAAAATAAATTTAGAGTACTGAGGGTCCATGAGGAAATACCTGAAAGAAGCTTGTTTCTTCTTTTCCATCCAGGTGCAGCCACAAAGTGGGCTGGACACCCAGGGCAGTAACATTATTGCATCACTCAGATTCCCTGCCATCCCTATCTGCGGAAAATTAGCAGCCTGCAACAATATCAGCTTCTTGCTCTATTGTCAGACTAAAACCACCTGTACAGGAAAGGATTAGACTTTATCACAGCCCAGTCCCCAAGAACAGTGGTTCAGTGGTCTCATTAACAGCTGCATCTGCTACTAGATGGAACGAAGTCAGTTTCTGAATGAAGGTGCCTGTCAGTCCCTCAAGCGAAACACTCTCACCCCTCTCAGCTTTCTGCTCCTTCTCCAGCTCCCTCCTTCCCAGTCCTCAATTTCCTCTGCGTTCCGACTTGGAGAAGGCTTTCCGGTGTGCGCAGCCTGCGAGGACGGACTGGCTGCAAACCCAGGGCAGGGAGGTAAGGAATGTGAGATTCCTACAGAGAGGGGTGGGAGGGAGAGAGGGGAAGGAATGGAGGAGGAAGACAAGGCTGCCAAAGACAAGGCATGGGAGAGGAGCCAAGCTATGGCGCTTCGAGGGCGGGCGTTCAGGTTCCGCGGCCCCTGCCCAGGCTGGCCCTCAGAATGTTGCCTTCCTCCGCTCCCGGCCTGTCAATCATTGCCTATTTAAACACCACGCTGTTCCCTCAAGTCCCCTCCTCCCCGTCCTCCAGCCAGCCCAGGCCCCCTCCTGCACTTTTTAAGGCTCCCCCATTCCAATGGATCACCCCAACAACCCACCCACCAGCGCCCCTTTATCACCTCTGGACTCCTCCCCACTGCTGCTCCCTTCCTCCATTTTTCATCTTTACTCTCATCCCTTCTCCTGACCTCCAACGTCGCGAACCCCCGCCTCAATCCCCCTGGGACATCGCCCCCTCCTTCCCACACCCTCCTTTAAGTGGGAGCGCGCGCAGGCGCCGTACGCACCGCCCTGGAAGCGGTCTGGACTCTCTGTACCCGCTGCGGCCGAGACACAGCCCGGGTGCCGGGTCCCAGCCTTTTCTGGGAGGGGAAGGGGAAGGGGAAAAAGACGCGAGAGGGCTCCGACCACTCTCCGCCGTGTGGGACGGAACCTTTGCCCCGCCCACCGCTGCTACGCAACCCGGCGGAAGCCCGTCACCAAGCTCCGCCTCTTTGTTTAACTCAGTCCTGGACTGGAAACCACGAGCAGCCAACGAGGAGAGTGAGGGCTAGCCAGGCCTCCGCTCTAGACCGGAAGTCTTTATGGTCCCCGGGAGAACTAGATAGCCACTTGGGAGGGAGGACTCTATGTTCTTCCCAGCGTGAACATCAGGGGCTGAGCGGGAGGCCGACGCTCCAGGAGCGCGAGACTTCGCTTTGGAGGGGTGCACGTGTTCGTGCTCTAAAGCTGATGCGACTTGGTCGCTTGATCGTCGCTAGTAGGCTGGCCTGCAGTGACCTGCCGTCTCCCCGGCCCCTCTCCCGTTTCCAGAGCCGTGGTCAGCATCCCGGAGCCTCCTGATCTTATGACTCAGAGTCGTGGGAGTGGATGTGTAGTCTACAAGGCGACCACTGGGTGGGGAATGGGCGAGTGTCTGGCCGGAAAACTTTGATCTAAGGTTGCCCGCTTCTCTCCCAGTCTCACTCCCGCCGTATGTACATCGGCCTTCGGAGCACTTGTATAGTTGCCTGAATCACCTCAGGGGACAGAAGGGAGATAAAAATGTCCCTCTTTCTGGGCTGTGGTTTGCTTTCCTTAAGGTACAACACCGTGGCTGGGGTTGTGGGCGGGAGAGAACCTGAGCTCCGAGGAAAGTCAAGGTGGAGCCTAAAGCCTTCTAGAAGAAGGTAAGGGATTGATTAAGCAAACCAAGGCATTACAATTGCATGGCCTCATAGGCTCATCTGATAGTAAGCAGTCTTTTTTTACCGATGTTCGCTAGGCAAATGGTAACGCACATGTATGTACATTGTTTATATATATAATTGGTTTATACGCAATACTACAGAGTTAGCTACATTTTGTTGACTGTATCAAGTCTCAAAGGGAACTAAAGGTTCAGGCCTCTTCTTTTTAGTCCTCTGAGGATCCTGAGGTCTAGGGAGTGAGTACTTCAGGAACAGTTGCCTTTCGGACTGAGAGAGGAACTAATGCAAACATTGCTCTCTAAGACCCAGATTCCATCATTTCCAAGGGGGAAGGAGTGAGGCCGCCAGTTGTCTGTCTCTGGTGTGAATGCTACTTTTTCCAGAGATCTTGACCAACCTGGTTACTGCATTAAACTTGAGGGCCCCAAATCAGAAATAAAGATGAGGGTTAGAGCAGTTGGAGAAGAGGAGGAAACTGCCTGTTGTGCGCTAGACACTGCTTTCTACATGTGCCTGCTTTTTCTCGTCTGCAAAATGGAATCACATATTTAAGAACTGTCGAGTAACAAAGTGAAGTGATCTTGTTTTTATGCTTTTGTCCTCTGGATTCCAAAAAAACCTTTGGTCCTATTTCCACTGTGTCACGACTAGGAGAAAATCTTGGAGCCCTCTCTTAGTTCTGGCGCCTCGTCGATTGGGACCTGAGGCGCCCCCTGGCGGTCTTTGCTGTTCTTTGCCCAGTCAACCCTCTCTGAGGCTCCTTTAATACCTAAAATCCCACCCCTTTCGCGGCGCGTGAATCTCGAATCCCGATTGGTCGGGTGGGGACCCGGCGGGACGCAGGGGGCGAGCCGGGGCAGTGCTGATTGGCTGGAGGAGGCCGGCCGGCGGAAACTTCCGGGAATGTTCTGACTCCTGCGTTCCATTGGTCCGCATCCGGCCGCCTGGGGACCTTTGGCTCCCCCTGCGGGCAACTCGGCGGCGTGCACAGTCCGGCGGGCTGGCTGGGTGGGTGGTGGGCTGTGGGTTGGGGGAGAGGATGGACTGAGTCCTGGATTGTCCAGATGAGGGTCCGGGAAGGTGTGGCGAGTGAGATTCCATTCCTTGGCTCTGCATCAGGTTCTCTGCCCCGGTTTCCATCGGCTTCCCCTCTTCGGGACTTGAGACTGAAAGCCTCGGGGGAGGGGGGACTTCCAGCCCCGAAGCAGCCAATCCAGAGGCCCCTTAAATTCTGATCTTGAAGTTGGAGGGCCACAGGGAAGTCCGTTTCTCCCCTCTTCGAAGAGTTCTATGGTTTAGGGCGGCCTGACCAGCCTAGTGTGGTAGACAGGCCTTGCGAAGTGGACACGGGAAGGTCCACGCATTGAACCTTCATCCCCTTTCCGCCCTTCTAGTGGGGTGCTGAGGCTCGGGCAGCATGACGACGGAGACCTTCGTGAAGGACATCAAGCCCGGGCTCAAGAATCTGAACCTCATCTTCATTGTGCTGGAGACAGGTGGCTCTGCTGGGGCGGCGGGCCCCCTGCATAGGGTCTCGGGGTTGGGGAGAACCATTCTTAACTTGCACCCAGAATGGCAGGGCGCATCCCAAGACACTGCTCACGTCCAGCCTCTCTAGGAGAGTTGTGGTCGAGTGTAGGGTAGAAGGAGGGAACTCTTGCCAGATCCGCGCCTCCGGGCCTTCCCCGCCCCACCCCCAGGGCCCGCTCGCTGCCCGGGGGATTCGGCTTTGCCCCATTTGTACACCTCATTCCACCAGTATCTAGACTTCACCCCTCTGATCATCACCACCCCTATTTATCTGACCACCACCACCGCATTGGTCTGTTTCCTCCAGGCCGAGTGACCAAGACAAAGGACGGACACGAGGTTCGGACCTGCAAAGTAGCCGACAAAACCGGCAGCATCAACATCTCCGTCTGGGACGACGTGGGCAACCTGATCCAGCCTGGGGACATTATCCGGCTCACCAAAGGGTAAGCCATCAGGCGACATCTGGTTATTCCAGGGCCTTCTCTGTGACTCTGAACCCTGCTTTCTGTGCCCCCACAGGTACGCGTCAGTGTTCAAAGGTTGTCTGACGTTGTACACTGGCCGTGGGGGTGATCTTCAGAAGATTGGAGAGTAAGTGCTATCTTGGGCCAGTAGAAGCACAGGCGGAGGAAAGCAGCTTGTGTTTTGCAGGAGGCATGAGGGTGTGCATTCCATGTTCTGAACCTGGGCCTTCCTGAGGTTTCCAGGGGATGGGCCTGAGGCTTTGCCACTTTCTCCCCTTGCAGATTCTGTATGGTTTATTCTGAGGTCCCTAACTTCAGTGAGCCCAACCCAGAATACAGCGCCCAGCAGGCACCCAGCAAGACGGTGGGTACCATGACGGTGGCGTGGGGAAGGAGGGCAGGTCAGGCCGAGCAGCCGGGCGGAGAGTAAGGTCTGACTGTCGTGTGTGCCTTCAGGTGCAGAACGACAGTGGCCCCGCGGCTCCCCAGCCGACTACCGGGCCCCCTGCTGCTTCTCCAGGTACGTGTGTTCTCTTCCATTCACTAGTCCTCGTAGTTGCCCTACTCTTCCCAGCCTAGAGAGATGCATCGCCTTCATCCCTTTTCTAAATCTCTTTTCTCTGATTATAGCCTTTTCCACCCCAGTTCTTTTTTTTTTTTTTTAATAAACGTTTGTATATTTATTTACTTGGTTGTACCAGGTCTTACTTGCATCACACAGGATCTTCCTTGTGGTGAGTGGGCTCAGTTGTCCCCACAGCACATGAGATGTTAGTACCCTGACCAGGGATCAAACCTACGTCCCCTGCATTGGCAGGCGAATTCTTAACCACTGGACCACCAGGGAAGTCCCTTTCCCAGTTCTTTTGCAATTCGCTCAGGTGAAGACATGTGGGGATATGTTTCTGTCACTGATAGAGCTCCCTTTTGCCACTAACACTCAGAGCCAAAAATGAGAGCAGTTTCTCTGCAGACTGCCCTCTTTCTTTCTAGCTCCTTCCTCTCTTCTTTGACTTCTTCTTTGGCAGAAACTTGGCATTTTCCACCCTTGCCTATTTTGATTCAGTATCAGTTCTGATACACTATTACTTCCATGACTCAACATGTCCACACTGCACCACTTTAAGCACAAAATCGTTTCTGTTTAGGGTTGCCACTCTTGAAAGTTAAGGTCCTTCTCCTAGGCCTTGACCCTCGGGATTATGGTTCTTCCAACTAAGAAGCCCTTGCTTTTGGTCTGTTGAGAATTTGCCTTCCTGTAGATCATCAACTTTTAATTAGAATCATTCACCAACATCACCCCCTTCTTCCCTTGGCTTTTCCTTAGAAACCCGTGTTTTTACTGTTCTTTTCTCCTGGGTCATCTCCCAGCTGACCCCACTACTCCTGGATGTTTGGCGCTCTTGCCTCTGATCCATGCCTTATGTTTCTCCCGTGACACTAGACTTCGGGCTGCCGCTGTCGTTCCTCAGTCTGTGTCTGCATCCTCAGTTACCGTGGTTTCCTAACCTGCATTAGAACCACTCAAGGTCATGGTGTTTTTTGGAAACACCATGAAATAACAACATTTAATTCCACCATAAAAAGTAGCATGCATATTTTCAACTGAAAATATGACAGTTACATATTCTCCGGTCTCTATAACTCTGTCATTTACAAAAATACTTTAAATAAGACACATTTAAGCCGTTTGCCCCCCGACATTCATTTGCTACATGTTTATTTGCTTTGTCCTCTGCTAGTAGGTACAGAAGGTTTTAAAGAAAAACATGTATGGCATAAAAACAATGACTTTCTACATACTCTCCTAATTATTTCTCTGACTTAAGGAAAGGGCTTTATTCTTCAGTTTTGTCTGCAGATATCTTTGTCTGATGGACCAGCAGGGGTACGGTTAGGGTTCATGGTGCCTTGTGTATGTGAGAGACAGACATCTATCTTCATTTAACAAGCATTTATAGATGAGGAATACAAGGGAAAAAAAAACACAGCACTTGTCTTTAGGAGCTTGAAGTCCATGCAGGAAATAGTCCCACAGATGATGGTTATGTTAATAATACACTGTGGTAAGTGTGGTGATAGTGGTTTTCACGGCTAAGGTAGTTCAAAGATTAAACACTGAAACATACACAAAAGTGTTATCTATTATTTTGGGGGTGTGAGTACGTATAATAGTTTTTTTATTTGCTTATGCTTGTTTATATTTTCTCAAGTGAATGTGATTCATTGTGACACACACCACACTTTTTTCTTCTTTCTAGATCCTTCTTACATTTTAACACAAATTTCAGGCCCTTCCCTTCCCAGTGAGTCTCTAGTTTTATAGTCAGTTTTGGTCAAGAGCTATTTTGTTGGTGATCCTTGAGCCTAGCACTAAACAGCTAGGTGTGACTCCTAATGATAGAGATGAACAAAAAAGAAAAAATAGGAATTCCCTGGCAGTCCAGCGGTTAGGACTTCTTGCTCTGACTGCTGAGGGCCCAGGTTCAATCCCCGGCCAGGGAACTAAGTAAGATACCACAAGCTGTGAGGTGCAGCCAATTTTTTTTTTTTTTTTAAAGAAAATATACAGTGGTTCATGTAGCAACTGTCAAAATGATTGCGTCGTCTCTGGGGCCCCTTCCTGCAACTCACATTTTTGCACGTGGTCACACAGCCTTCAATACGCAGCTGCACTTGGTGGAGACTGTTCTGCCCGCTGGGCTGCAGGGAGGTCTTGGGGATGGACGCCTGCCTGCCTTAGTTCTCTGATTCCTGTGTTTCTCCTTTTTCTCCCGCACCTAGCCTCCGAGAGCCAGAACGGGAATGGACTGAGCACCCCACCAGGTCCTGGCGGTGGCCCACACCCGCCTCACACTCCCTCCCACCCCCCCAGCACCCGAATTACCCGAAGCCAGCCCAACCACACACCTGCCGGTGCCCCCGGCCCCTCCAGCAACGCCGTCAGTAACGGCAAAGAAACTCGGAGGAGCAGCAAGAGATAGCGGTACTTGCCTGCTTCCCGCCACCAGCCATAAGCCAGGCGTCTGCTCGAGAGCACAGCTTTCTCCCGGGCTGCCGTCTCTGGGGGGCCGGGGGGTAGGAGTGTTTTAGCCACTAAACTTCACTGAGGGTGGGTGGGCAGTGGCCTTTACCCACCCTCAGCCCAGTCTCCCCTCCTTGTCCAGCTGAAGCTGCCTGTCTCCTGGGGTTCGGGGCCATCTGCCTCCCCTCCTTCCTGCTTAGAAACGACGGTTAGTCTGTTTCTTGAGTGTGTGATGTGGAAGTCTAATGGAATCTCTCCTTCCTAATAAATGTTACTTTACCACCCTGTACTGGACTCCTTTGCTTTCCGTGGGAACATGAAGAGATGGGCAGCTGGGCATTCCGGAAGGTGGGGTGTCCCTAGGAGGTGGAGGGGAGGAGCAGGGCCTGCCCCTTTAAGGGCGTGCCCCTCCCCTGCCGACTCCCTGCCGTGACCCTTGTCCACCTGCCTGCCTACCCCCCTGCAGCTGGAACCGAGAAGACGGTGTCCCCCTTCCTCCAGGTGTCCCTGCTTCCTGCCGTCAGGTAATGCCAGCCTCGACCCCCGGGCCGATCACCCCGATCAGACTGTGCTCCCCAACCTAAGGCCAGGGCACTCTGCTCCTCCCACCAGAGCGTCCCCTGTCTCAGTCATCATTCCCTGAGTTCTGGCTCTTTCTCTCCTGGGATGAGGAATTGCTAAAAACAATTTCTTCCCCATGCGTCTGGGGTTGCCCCTCATCTGCCTTTTCACCCACCTCTTCAGCTTAGGGACATCTGGGGCCAACTTTCCAGGGAATGTGGACGTGGGGCGTGGGGGTTGGAGCTGAATGAAGCCCAATGCCATATGTAAGGTAGGTGGGGTGGCAGCTTAGGCAGCGAGAGGCTAAGATGGTACCAACTGGCTTGGGGGTGTGTGTAAATTATTGAGAAGAAATGGCCAGGCCCAGGCTCTCCTTGGCCATGTGGCTTTTCCAGGGGCAGAGGGTGGCCCCTCCCTACTCGGGGGGGCCCAGCCAAGACTGACCTTTGACCCACACCCCAGAGACCAGTGAACCATTAACTCCTCTGATGTGACTCTTCCCACTCTGGCACCTCCCCTGGCCCCACCCCCAGGCAGCTACGCTAGGGGCGAGGGCTTGGCCATCCTGGCTTTCTATCTGACGTGGCCTCCAACTTACCTGGGCAGCTGGAGACTGAGCCTGGCTCCCCTCCATAACTCAGGAACCTCTCAGCGCCCACAGCCAGGCCTCATGGGGGCCTGCGGTGACAGCTCTTACACTGCCGTGGGGGTGAGGCCCTGGGGGACAGGGAGGGATGGTCTGGGCGGCTCTGGGTCAGGGGAAGGCAGTGTTCTGGGTCAGGAAAAGTGCTTGCTCTAGGAACTGGTGAACAAGAGGCTGCTCAGAAGGAGGCAATGGGGAGGAAGGGTGAGAGCGAGTGGGGCTGCCGCGGTACTGGGTTGTGGTGGGGTGTGAGGAGTATGGGCTCACGGCAGGAGCCCCAGCCCCTTCCTCCTCCTTCTTCCAGGGCACATTCCTCAGGATGTCCCACCAGGGGGAATAGAAGCCGGAACCAGAGCCTCCGAGCCTGTCCCCCCAGGAATGGGGCCCCCGATGAGTCATCTGCTGGCTGGCCTATGTGTGTGGGTGGCCTTGGGCTGGGTGGAGGGCTCAGGCCCCTACCTGGGCCCTGCTGAGCAGGAACAGAACCATTACCTGGCCCAGCTGTTTGGTCTCTATGGGGAGAACGGGACGCTGACCGCAGGGGGCCTAGCCAGGCTCCTCCACAGCCTGGGACTAGGCCGAGTTCAGGCCCTTCGCCTGGGACACCACGGGCCTCCTGCTGGTCGGGGTGCACCCCCAGCTGGAGACAATTCCACACACAGGTACTAACCCATCTCCCCCCATCCAAAGTGTCACAGCCCAGCTCTTCCCTACTGAGAAGAGTCTCCTCTGGCTGCCTAGCTCTGCCTTCCTAACATCAGACTCCTGGAGTCACACGTTTTTCAGACCCTGACTTGCCGTCCCATCCATTCTAGGACGCAGGACCCCGAGCTGAGTGTGAATGTCTGGGCAGGGTTGCCTCTGGACCCCTCAGGGTGGGGTGACCTGGCGGAGACAGAGGCCCCAGGACCACCCCATGGGCCAGGCCCCTCGGGCTTGGGCCTCTTTCACAGGCTTCTGCTGCTGGACCATTCCCTGGCTGACCACCTGAATGAGGATGTGAGTCTTATGATCTCCCGAGGGGATAGGAGCCACGGGATTTAGATGGCCTGAAATGTTTGAAGACTCAGTAATTAAAAATCGCTACTTAAATCCAGGTGTGATCTTAGGGTACCTTATTCCAGTAGAGAAATATGTTCCCCTGTGCTCACAGTAGGTAGACCCATGCCCCGAGCTCTAAGACTGGGTTTAGGGGCCACACTTGGCAAAGCAGAGAATCCAGAGAAGCAGCCCAGGGTGAAATCTGGGGCTGGTTACCTGGAGAGGAGGCCTGAAGGGGGTGGATGGCTGTCATCATCCAGAAAGTCAGTGAACGTGTTCCATGCACACTGGAGGGCAGCCAAACGCAGCCCTGAAACAGACCTGGTGAGGGTGAGCACCCCATCACAGGAAGCACTTGATCCAAGGCTGGTGGAATGTGTCAGGGCTGCTCCGAGGAGGTTTGAGTGGCATTTTAGGCTCTTCTCCCTTCTAAGAGTCTGGGAGGGAGGGCTCTAGCTGTCTGACCATCATCACTAAATTAATGAGACACCAGAGCTACGGGGGGGGGGAGGTGATGGCAGTGCTCACTAGCCCCCAGTTTGCACTGAATTATTTGCTCTGGCTTGCATAGTCACTGATAATGAACACGTGCTGATTATCAGTAGCTGTCCTGAGTCCCTGACGCACCCGCCACTGTGAGTGAAGGGGACCCTGGAAGAGACGCAGGAGTTCATGCAGCGGAAGGGCAGACACCCAAGATCTGGGTCCCAGGTCCCGGCAGTTGCCCGGTGCCTAACCCCCAGCTCTACCCGCCCAGTGTCTGAACGGCTCCCAGCTGCTGGTCAATTTTGGCTTGAGCCCTGCTGCGGCTCTCACGCCTCGTCAGTTCGCTCTGCTGTGTCCAGCCCTGCTTTACCAGATTGACAGTCGTGTCTGCATCCGGGCCCCAGCTCCGAGCCCCCCAGGGGATCTACTACCTGGTCAGTGGGTGAGAGCAGGAGTGGGGGTGGGTCTCAGGCCAAGGCAGGGGGTTCGCCGGGGTCCCGCCTCCCCCGGCAGCATCCCACCTCTAAGGGGTCCTTGCAGCTCCGCCTGACTCCAGCCCCTGACTTTGCGCAGCCCTGGCTCAGAGCGCCCTGGCGGTCCTGCTGCTCAGCCTGCCCGCGCCGCTCTCGCTGCTGGTGCTGCGGCTCCTGGGGCCTCGTCTGCTGCGGCCCGTGCTGGGCTTCCTGGGGGCCGTGGCCGTGGGCACGCTCTGTGGGGATGCGCTGCTGCACCTGCTGCCGCACGTACGTGCAGCCCCTTCCCCGCCCCCTGCCCCCGGGCCCCCACCACAGGACGCCCTCTCTCCCACCCCGGCCGCAGCCCGCCGCTGCCTTCTGGTGGGGAGTGTGGGTGAAGGCCCCGGGAGAGGGGTGTTGTCGGGCGCGGGGGGCTTCTGGAGCCTGCCCTTGACCGCCTCTCCGTCAGGCCCAAGGGGGGCAGCACGCTGCAGCCGGCGGGCGGCCGGAGGAGGACCTGGGCCCGGGGCTGTCGGTGCTCGGCGGCCTCTTCCTGCTCTTCATCCTGGAGAACGTGCTGGGGCTCTTGCGGCGTCGAGGGCGCAAGCCAGTGAGTGACACCCTATTGTCCTCTTCCTGCCGAGACCAGAGTCCTAGCCGAGAACTGGCCGCTCAAGCCGGGAGGTGAGGGGCCGAGTGCTCCTGGCTCTGACGTCTGCCTGTGTGTGCGGGGCCTGATGGCCAGCAGGGAGTGGGTTCGGGCTCCTCAGCACAGACCCAGGGCTTCCGGCCAAACGGGCTCCTCTCCTGAGCTCGGGGCAAGGAGAAACTGAGGGGTGCCGACCTGGGGAGAGAGCAGAGGCCAGGGAGCACCCCCAAGCGCCAGAACTGGAGCCAGGCTCATTCTCGCAGCCGGCAGCCCGGCTCTCCCTGCCCCCTGGCTCTGCTGCCTCCTCCACCAGGAAGGATGCCCTCCCGTTTCAGAGATGCTGCAGGCAGAAAAGAAAGGACCTCAGAACTCCAAGCCTGGACCTGGAGGATGGCAGTGGGATGGCCCTTCAGCCCCGGCAGGCAGCTCCAGGTGACCGGAGAACCTGAGGGCTGGGCCCGGCTCCCAGCTCACCTGCAGCCGCCAACACGGCTCCTGCCCTCCTTCCTGCAGAGCCGGGGGCTCAGAGCCCAGGGGAGCAGGACAGCCAGCCCCCCGCAGCCCCAGCCCCTCCTGGGCACGAAGGCCACAGTCACGGGTGCCAGGGTGGTGGTGGCAGCAACGTCACGTGGATGGTCCTCCTGGGAGACGGTCTGCACAACCTCACTGACGGGCTGGCCATCGGTGTGTGGGACGGGGGGTGGAGGGCGGGGGTCAGGGAGAGGGTGGGCCCCTAGTTACCGGGTCGGGGGAGGGCGGAGCTCGGGGCTCCTGCCCGCCTGCCTCGGGGAAGACCCCTCTTTCAGACTGCCCACCTCCCATCTGGCCCACCCAGGGGCTGCCTTCTCTGACGGCTTCTCCAGCGGTCTCAGCACCACCGTAGCGGTCTTCTGCCACGAGCTGCCTCACGAACTGGGTAGGAATGGCCGGGAGTGGAGTGGGGTTGACCCCAGAAAGCGGGGGCACGTGGAGGCCGGGGGTGACGTGGGCGCGGGGTGGCCCAGGCTCACTCCCCGCTGCCCTGTCGTCTCCCCGGCCAGGTGACTTCGCCATGCTGCTCCAGGCCGGCCTGCCCTTCCGGCAGCTGCTCCTGCTAAGCCTGGTGTCCGGAGTCCTGGGGCTGGGGGGCGCGGCCCTGGGCGTGGGGCTCAGCCTGGGCCCTGTGCCCCTCACTCCCTGGGTGTTCGGGGTCACCGCCGGGGTCTTCCTCTACGTGGCCCTCGTGGACATGGTGAGGGGTCGGGGGGAGCAGAGCAGCCGAGGGAGGCGGGCACGGGGAGCCGCCAGGGGCGGGGCGGGGCGGGGCCCGGCTCACAGGGGCGGGCCGGAAGCAGGGGCTTTTCGGACCCCCGACGTTCTTCTTTCCTGCAGCTCCCAGCCCTGCTGCGTCCTCCCGAGCCTCCGCCCCGGCTCCACGTGCTGCTGCAGGGGCTGGGGCTGCTGCTGGGCGGCGCGCTCATGCTCGCCATCGCCTTGCTGGAGGGGCAGCTGTGGCCGCTTGTCTCTGACGACTGAGGGGGCGCTGGTGGAAAGGCGTCCGGGCTGCCCGGCCTTCCCCCCGGCCAGAGGAATGGAGGCAGGACGCAGGGCCAGTAGGATCAATAGGATTTTAATAAACAGAACCCATCCCCAAGCCATGACGACGACAGCTGTACTTGCACCAACAGCACAGAAACCCGGGGATGTGGCAGGAGGAGGGCCCAAAGCAGGCGGGCGGAGGGCGGGCCTGGAGGGTGCAGGACGCTGGGTCTGGTCTGCGGGGACAGCGTTGTGCTTCAGCCCGGAGAGGAAGGGGCAGGTTGGGTCGGGACGATGCACCGAGGTCCCCCCTTCTCCCTGCTGCCCTCAGCACCCTGGGGACGCAGGCATCCGGGCAGGGCTGCCCTTTATTGCTGCCCACCGGCATCAAACGCCTCGCCCCCGCCCCCCACGCTAGCACCACAGGTGAATCCAGAGCAGGGAGGAGGGCGGGCGGGGAACACTGCTTAGACAAAGATTCAACTAGAATCCGGTGAATTGTGCTCAGTTCTCTTTACTTCCTACAACCGAGTACATGGGTCACAGGGCGGCGGGAGCGGCAGGGCCTGGGGCGCGCCCCTCACTCCCCCAGCGCACCCCCGCACACAGGATGGTGGTGTCTGCAGCATCACAGGTCATGCAGGGCACGGGGAGGGGAGGTTCACACACAGAGACGCCCGCGGCGGGTACCAGACGGAGAACACCCCTGAATATACAACGCTGTACACGGGGACCCCCCAGGCCCCGACCCAACCCTCTCCCCTGTCTTGCCGTCCCCCAGGCCGGAGGAACTGTATTGCTTTGAGAGAGCCACCCTGGGGGCTGCTCTGCCAGGCACCCTCCCCCCCACCCCCATTTTGGCACATCTGCAAGACACGCGGCGGCGAGGGTAGGCACCCTCCCTCCCAGGCTTATGTGGCCGGGAGCTGAGGAAGGGGGCAGGAGATTTCATCCGCCATCTTTCCCCTAGCCCTTCCCAAACCCCTGGCAAGCCCACACCAGCCAGAACCCACCCCACCCCCCCAACACACACACACACACACAAAGCTGAGCGACCCGGGAACACAGAGGAACGAGATTGTCCGGGACGGGGGCGGGGGGGGGGGCAGAGGCGGGTGGACGGAAAGGACTGGAAGCAGAGACCCCGCCCCGGTGTGGGGTAAGACTGGCACACCGCTACTTTAGTGCAATTGGAGAGGTGCCCAGGGTGAGGGGCGCAGGTGGGGGGCGAAGCCAGGCTCCCCAGGGAACGCGCCTGGCGGGAGGGAGCGAGGGCCCAGGGCAGACCCTCTCAGGCCTGCCCCCCTCGGCCCTCCCAAACGCAGCGACTGTCCCCTCACACCTACGTGGGCAACAGCAGCCTCAGTCAGTACCTTCAAGTAATTCATAGAGCAGACCCTCCCCACCCAGCTTCCTCCTCTCTGGGATTTGGTCGCTTCTCTAGGGGTTGGGTCGGGAGGAGGGGGTCCCCAACTCAGACCCTTCCCTCTCCACCTCCCTCTTCCCAGACCACTGGGCTTGGTCCTCAAAGACCCCTCCCCTCGGCTCTTGCCCAGTCTGGCTCAAGGCTGAGGGCCGGGGCCGCCGCTGTAGACGGAAGGGGCTGCTTTACTCCTTATCCCTCCTTCAAAGGTAGGGTTCACACGAGGTGGGCTGGGGCCCCGCACTGGTTTGCCCCAAGAGGAGGGCTTCTGGGCTAGGGTCTGTAAGGCTATTTTCCTTTGCGGCAGGAAGGGGAGGTGGGGGAATGAACACTGGGTGTGGGGAGAGGGTGAGAGATGGCAGAGGGGGAGGAGGAAGGGGCCGCCCTCAGAGCACAGTCCCCGGAGCCACTCAGACCAAGGCACGCTCACCTACACAAGATCCCGAGCGGGCCTGCTCCCAGTGCCTCCAGCCTGGCCCCAACGCCCCCTCCCAAGACCCCGAGGGAGGTCTGGGGGGGCACGCAGCTGCAGAACCGTTCACTCTGGCCCCACGCCCCCCGCCCCACCCCGCCTCTTCTCCCCTCCTGGGTCCAGGGAGTAAGAAGGTGCTCGGGTGGGCAGACAGCGGTGTTAACAGTATTGAGTTTTCCTTTGGTTACACATTGAAGGCAAAGGTGAGCTGGACTTACAGTCAAAACGGATAGGGGTGAGGAAGGAAGGGGGGCCATGGCTGGGGTCGGAGGGGGAGGCGGGCCCTCCGCAGCCCCCCCACCCCAAGGAACACGTCTAAGTGGGGTGGCAGTCCCTCCGTCCCGTCTCTCCCGCCCCCACAGCACCAAACGGAAGGAGAAGCCCCCTCCCCCCGGGGCCGCTCCCACCCCAGCCTGGGCTGTACATTCAGTGGTTTTCGGCAGTCCGCCGGCTCAGGGGGCCACGGCGCGGGGGAGGGGGCCGTCCGTCTCAGCGGGACAGCGGCGTGACCCGGGTCTGCTGGTCCGTCCAGGGACCCACAGTTTGTGCCACTTGTTTCTCTGATGGATAGTACACAACCCTACCACAGCCACCACCCAATCAGAAACATCTCCCCGAAAGTCAGAGACTAAAAACGCTCTTTCCATCTCGCCCGCTGACTCGCACGTCTGTTTCCCCGTCTCCTGCGTAGCCCTCGCTCCGTCCCCTTCGCTGGGACCTGGGGCGGCTCCCAGGGTCCTCACTTAAAGTAGGCCTTTTCTCAAAAGTGCTTATTACTTGAAGCAAGTGCTTTAGAGCTGCGGTGGGGAGAAGGGGACAGGAGCGGGAGGGTGAAGGGAAGGAGATGATTCCTCCCCGCCCTACCTCCTTAAGATTGGGGGGGGCACTCTGCCTGGCTGATTTCTCCACACCCGTTTAAGTCAAAGAGGTTTAAAACAAAAACCAAAAAACTTAACATTGAAATAAATATGCAGTGGCCATGAGAATGGTCAAAATGCTTCAAAAGACACTAGGGGTTGGGGAGCCCAGGGTGGGGTGTGGGACTTCCTTTGGCATTAGGGAGGAGGCTGCCCGGCCTCCTGGCCTCCTCACGCCTGCCCTGGCACTGCTGATGTGTGTGCCAAAAGCGCGGCAGGGGCCGGGCAGCCTCCAGAAACCTCATCGAGCAAAACCACGGGGCTCCCGACAAACACTCGAGCCTTCCTGTCGTCACCAGACACTGATGAAGGAGAACACGACTGCAATCTCGAGAGTCTAATCCCGAGGACCCGTCTCCCTGCGCAGCACCCCCCCCCCCCCGCCCTGCCACCTAAGTCCCAGCACCAAAATGGGGGGGGGGGGCGGAACAGGAAGGAGGAGAGAGAAGTGAAGTCAGGGGCGGGCTCTGCAGAACCAGGAGGACGGGGGACGGGCGGGGGCTGCAGCCCTTAAGAGAGGTCACGTTGATTGTCGTCTAGGGGAGGACAGGGTGCGTGGGGAGGTGGGCAAGAGGGGCATTGCAAGGCCCTTTGGCTTTGAAAATAAAGATTAAAACTAAAAGCTGCATACTCCTTCTTACCGATAACGGTCATTCGGAAGCTTTGAAATGGTTTAGGAACTGAAGGTTGGGGGAAGCAAGACACGGGGCGGGGTGGGGGAGGAAACGGGAGCAAGACAGAAAGAAGAAGGGCTGGGATGAACACCCCAGGCTCCGGGAAACCAGCATGAGGTATGGCGAAGGGGGTCTGCGAGGGAGCGGGCAGTCCCTGGGATGTGCCCCCGCTCCCCTCAGCCCACCCCAGGCAAGGGCGGCCAGACGTGCGGGGGACACAGCTGCGAAGGGCGTAGAAGGTGGTGAATGAAGCACGCAGGGGCGAGGAAGGAGCCCGAGGGGACCCCCACCCCCGGAGGCCCTGCGGTGTAAACGAAGCCTGTCCAGTCCTCGGGGGCAATACTGACAGCAGCCAGACTGGCGCGGACGCGCGCGGTGGGGAGGGCAGGACCTCTATTCAAGTTCTGTGTCTTGGCCCCTGGCTGAGGTATTGAGTGTGAGGAAAGGAACGGTGGGCTAAGGAAGCGGGTCCCACTCTCCAGGAGGCAGAGCTAGGAGATGGATGGACAGGGCGTCTGAAGGGACCAGGGCCAAATTCAATGCTACATTTAGAGAGAAGACTGCCCCCTCCTCACTCCAGCCCAGTTTGGCTTGTAGGGTGCAACGCCGGGAAATCTCGGCACATCCCTTAGCTTGATTCCTTCTCTCCCAGCTGCTGGGGGGGCAGGGACCAACCCCAGTGGACGCAGGCCTTCCGCCTCTCTCGCCTCCAGGCGGAGAAGACGCCTGGGCCCCCGAGCAGCCACAGTCCCTAATCTGCCCTGCCCCTCCATCTTTGGCTTCAGATCAGGAGTGACTGGGGGCAGTGGGTACTCTTGGGCATCACAGAAGGCGGCAGCAGATGGGCTGGGGTGGGTGCAGAGAGCAACTGGGGGACGGGGACACAGAAGGAAGAACAGGCTCTCCCTCCGCACACATGCAAACACATGCCTGAAACACAGAGGACAGACTAGGGCTGTGGTTTTGAAATGGACAGGAAATTAATTTGTTTCTTCCCCTAAAGGATAAAATGCTTACTTAAAAATTCATGACAAGCCTCAAAGTCAAGGGAGGGGAGGGCCAGAGGGGGAATGGCCACAGGCTCCACCCTCCCAAAAGAAGTTAAAAGAAAGAAGCGGGGTGGGGGTTAAAGTGCGTGGTCAGGAGGCCAGGCCAGCGAGGGCGGGGTGGGGTGGGGCAGGCTGCCGGCCGTGCCAGCCCTCGATTTGCACACGAGGAGCCGGGAGAGTGCAGGGTTGGGGCCCAGGGCGGGGCGGGGCGGGGCAGGCTGCCGGGCCGTGCCAGCCCTCGATTTGCACACGAGGAGCCGGGAGAGTGCAGGGTTGGGGCTCAGGTACAGTAGTTGCTGCTTCAAGTGTTTTGCATTTGAACTTTAGGGATGATGGGATACAGAAGGAGGGGAAAAGCTCCAGGCCCCAGTGCTAAATACCCTCCCCCCTCGTCCGCTAGCTGCCCCTGAAGGGGGAGGGGGACACCCCCAGAGTGCTCACACAGTACCAGAAATTAAGGCTTCTCACTGCTGCGGGGATGGAGGGGCCGGCGAGCAGGGAGGCAGTGCTGGGCATGGAAGAGGAGGCGGGGTTCTGCCTGGCAGGGGCCGGGGGAAGGGGCCTGAGGTGAGTCAGAAGGAAGAGTAAGGGGCAGCTGGCAGCAGAAGGGGGAACTGAGAGAGGGGATAGAAGAGGCGGGCGCCAGGCAGCGAGCAGTCGTGTTGGGACACTTGGCAGAAGGGGGTGCCCTGGGGGTACCAAGGGCCCGGGATGCTCCCTGTTGGTCCCAGAGCCCTGCCAGGCGGGCCGAGCAGCCGCCCCCCAGCGCTTTCCCCTCCACCCCCAGCCCAGTCGCGTTCTCCTTTAAAGTGCCCTAAATGTATAGACTTTTCCTAAATAAATAGAACGAGCAATCGCGCCGCGGCGGGAGGGACCCTGCAGGGGCTACTCGGAGCAGCAGCCGTCTAGGCCGACGGCGCCGGGCCGCTCCTGGCTGTAGGGCCGTGAGGCCCCGTGGGGCAGCGGCCCGCAGCCACCCACCGTCTTGGCTGCCGCGATGCCGCAGTTCTTGAGCAGGCTGAAGCTGAAAGGACTGACAGCGTCCTTGGGTGGGAAAGGCTTCATGGTGGAGAGGATCAAGGCCAGACAGTCTGCCACATCTTTGTTGGGGGCGCAGGCCAAGGCCGGGGTGTGACCTGCGGGGCAAAGGCGAGAACTGAGCCCAGAGTCCTGGATCCCTGGGCCCCGTCCACCCGCCCCGGGCCCTGAGCGCTCGTCTCTGCAGAGGGGAGCCGAGGCAGGCCAGCACCCCACAGGGTCACAACTGGGGGCCAGGCGGCCCCGGGGGGCTGACAGGCAGGCTGTCCGAGTGAGGGCCAGGAGCAGGGCCCGGGGACAGGAGGCTGAGGTGTGCGGGAGGTCGTCCTGAGGACCCTGCGGGCGCCACCTAGTTCCGTCAGACTCCCCTCAGAGACTCTAGCGTATCGGTGTTGGGTCCCTGCTCTGAAGAGTTCCCTTGGGAAGAAAATCCAGTTTATTAACCAGCCAGGTTAAGAAGTCACCTCCTGAAGAACGTCCCTGACCCCAGACCCCACCCACCTTCTTCATCCACAGCCAGCACGGTGGCCCCGCGACTCAGCAGGGCCTGCACCACGGAGGCCAGGCCGTTCCGTGCAGCGATGTGCAGCGGCCTTGGAAGAGAGGAACAAGAGCAGGGTGAAGTCAAGGGGGTGGCCAGCTGCCCCTCCACCCTCGGCCGGAGCAGCCACACTGCCGGGCGAGTACCGTGAGCCCCCGAGACCCAGGGCCCCGGGAACGGGCAGCAGCCTCCGTCCCCCCGCCTGGCCCCCACCCCAGGCACTCACATCTGCAGCGCGCCGTTGGTAGCATTGATAAGGCCAAGGTCTTGGGTTTCTGCCAGGATCATGAGGGCACACTTCTCATGGCCCTGAGGGAGGGGGGCAGAGAGTGAGGGCTGGAGACGTGGAAGCCGACCATGGGAGCTGAGGAGGCGGGCAGGGGTGCACGGAGCTGTCCCACCAGGCAGACGGTCAGGGCGCCCCTGACGTCCCCTGAGCCCTGTCAGCGGACCCGGGTCTCTCCTCGGGCCCTGCCGCATTCAGAGCCCCCGCAGCTGCGCAGACGGTACCTTGCTACAGGCCAGGTGGAGGGCAGTGTTCTTGTTCTCATCCATCACAGTAAGGTCTGCCTTCCCTCGGTAGAGCAGAAATTCTACAAGAGAAGGGAGGCAGAGAAGGGTGGCGCTCCCTTCCAGAGCTGGGCCAGACAGGCTCTCCCCGCTCTTGTCCGCGCATGTTTTGCATCCCCTCTGCAGAAGGTGAAACATTCAAAGACATGCCTCCTGCCTCCTGAGCCCCGCCGGCAGGGCTGACTCATCTCGTGAAAGCCCGGGGGGGCACCTCCCATCCACACGGGGCCCCTACACACCCACGGCCGCAGTCTGCCCGTGCTCAGCCGCTGTCATGAGCGCGGTGCGGCCCGTGTGGTCCGTGGCGTCCACCTCCGCTTGGTGCTGCAGCAGCATCCGGAGCCCAGAGACGTTGTCCGCGAAGGCGGCGGCGTGAAGAGGGGTCCTGTGCGGAGGGGTCGAGGCACAGTGAACCGGCAGGCCCTTTCTCCTGAGCAGAGAGAGGAAGCCAGGGGCAGCGGAGGCGTCTCCCAAGCCTCCTGCCACTCACCGTCCTTTGGCATCTCGGCTGTTCACAATCTTGGCACCCAGAGCTCCCAGCAGCATCTCTGTGGTGCTGTCCTGGTTATTAATACTGGGGGAAGAGGAAGGGTCAGCAGGAGGGGCACGGGGAAACGGACGGTCTGTCCGATGCCCACGTCACAGACCCCGGGGGCGGCTGGGGCGGAGGAAGCGCCTTACACTGCACAGTGCAAAGGAGTGAAGGGGTTTCCTTCCAGATACGAAAACGGGCTGTGTTCAAGTAACAACTCCAGACAATCTTCGTGTCCTGGGGACGAGGAGGGAAGAGTGGCGATGGAGAGGATGACACCACGGCCCCTTTCACTGGTCCTGTCCCATCTCTCGACACCCCGTGCTACTTCCAGATCCGGAGTGACCCACGAGTCCTTGTCTGCCCCCCCACACCCCTGCACCCCCGTCTCAGCTGCCCCCACAGAGGCCCAGAGCCACACCGGTGTAGGAGGCCCAGTGCATGGGCGAGTATCCGCTGTAATCCACCCCGGTGTCCAGGGGGTCCGTGGACAGGGCCGCTTGTAGCAGGGTCCGCAGCACCGCGGTGTGGCCACAGGCTGAGGCCAGGTGAATGGGCGTGCGGCCCTTGAAGTCTCGGCACAGCACAAATGCGTCGTGGTCCAGCAGGGCAGCCAGGCAGTCCTCACAGCCGGTCACGGCCTGCGGGGGGCGTGGGGGTGTCGGTCCTGAGGCTGGCCCAGGAGCAGGAACCGCTTCCCGGGCTCCAGCCCTTGTCCTTGCAACAGTGATTCTAAGGATTGTTTAGTCGCTAAGTCATGTCCCACTCTCTGCGACCCCATGGACTGCAGCACGCCAGGCTTCCCTGGCCTTCACTGTCTCAGCTATCTTCAAACTCAGGTCCATTGAGTTGCTGACGCCATCCAACCATCTCATCCTCTGTTGCCCCCTTCTCCTCCTGCCCTCAATCTTTCCCAGCACCAGGGTCTTTTCTAATAATCTGAAGTATTAAGGACCGGCATCTCCTTCCCTGACTCTATGTCATCAAACAAGCAGGATGGTGAGAGTTAACGCTGGCCCTCTGCAGTGGGAGACTAAGGAGTCAAACAACCCCACGGGATGAGGAGGAGACCGCTTTAGGGCAGGTGACGGTGGAGAAGAACCAGGGTAGTGGCATCGTTATCAAACATGAGTGGGCCAGCTGGGGACCCTGGGCGGTGAGCAAGTGACTATGCGTGATCACAGAGCAAGGTAATCAGGGAGATGAACTGCAGGCATCAGATCCTCATCCTGGAGCAAGCACACTAATGCCCTCTAGGAGTCCGGCCCACCTACTAGACAATCTGATATCCTACTGTGAGCTCCTGTGTCCAAGCCCTTCTGTGAGCAGCCCCACCCCGCAGCCCGCTCACCCCGCGGTGGAGGGCAGTGCGGCCCCGGAGGTCAGCAGCGTCCGCCGTGGATCCTTTCTCTAGCAGCAGGTGTACACAGTCCACATGGCCGTTCATGATGGCCAGCATCAGTGGGGTTCTGCAGAGGGCGCGGGGAAAGGGTGAGGGCCTGGCGGGGCTGGGGGCCCTGCAGCCGCCCCGAGCTCACACTCACTGTCCGTGGGCGTCCATGACGTCCGTGATGTCAGCGCGCTCCCCACTGTCGATCAGCAAGTGCAGGGAATCAGTGTGGCCAGAGGCAGCTGGGTGAAGAGAGGGCCCTCAGTGTCAGGCGTGGTCGGGGAAGCCCGGGCGGAGGGTGGGGGTCGTGGGAGGACACGGGGTGGGGAGGAGTCTTGGGGGAGAGTCAGGACTTGAGGTTTCCATCCTCCTTGCCCTGCCCTGTCGCAACCCCAGTCCCTTCAGTGTTCTGGAGGGAGCTGGGGACCCGTCGCAGAGGAGGCAGGGGAGGGAGCAGCCCAAGGGGCGGCCTTACCAGCAGCATGCAGGGGCGTCCACTTGCGTTTGCGCTCCTTGATGAGGGCAGAGGCGCCGTGGGCCGTTAGCACCTCCACACACTCAGTAGAGCCTCTCTCAGTGGCCAGGAAGAGCGCGGTCCGGCCCTTGTGGTCCCTCACGTCCAGGTTCACCAGCGTCTCGGCCAGTGTCTTCAGGGCTTCACAGTGACCGTTGTAGGCCTGGAGGGGTGTGGGAAATCCGTGGATAAAGCTCCAGACGCGGCCCCACTCTGCTCTTGGGGCCCACGGGGAGACTCTGGGCAGCAGGCCTCTGCGCGAGCTCCTTGGGCCCCTCTCAGACCACTGCCTGCTTGCCACATCCCCACGAGAAGGCAGAAGCAAGGACGGATTCACACGTGCTGGTACCTGTGAGCCGGCCTGGGGCGGGTGGGGGACAGGGAAGGCAAGAGGAAAAGACCTGGGACTCACAGCTAAGTGCAAAGGGCTGACTGGAATGGTGCTCTCTACATCCTCCAGGCAGTTAAAGGACATTTCTAAGAGCTGCAATGGACAGAACAGGAGGTGCTGAGGTTCTGGTATTCCCAAGACATCACCCTTGACTCCACCCACAGCCATCCCCGAAGCCCCTGGATTGAGAGACCACAGTGGATTCAGCCACCCCTCGGCCTGAGAGGGCAGACGCAGACGCAGACTGCGTGCGGGGCCCTGGCCGGCCCGCTCCCCACGCCGGGCCCCGCGCGTACCAGCTCGAGGTTCTGTCTGTTGCCATAGGCAGCAGCATAGTGCACGGCTGTGTAGCCCTGCCTGTCCCGCAGGGAGGGGTCTGCACCGTTGTCCAGCAAGAATTCCAAACAGCTGCGGGACAGGAGCAGACGGTGAGGAGCGGACAGGCCCAGCCAGGGAGGGTGCAGTTTGGGAGGAGCAGAGGAGAGGGCAGAGGGGCCCCCCAGGCTGAGCCGGCCCACGCCCTCCCCCCACTCGTACTAGGCTAACTCCGGCCCGTTTGACCCCAGACCCAGACCCACCGCCTCCAGGCCTGCCCTGAAGCACTCTAGCTCCTAGAGACCCCGGAGCACATCCATCAGTTACCGGCCTGCTGACCGACACACTCTTCCCCACCTGCAGGCACAGTAACCCCTGCCTCCTCCTCCGAGCCCATCGGGAACAGGCCTGCTCATCTCCCACACGCGCCCAGCACCCTCCTCTGTGGGAGGCCCTCCCCAGCTTTCCCGACAGGCGCCTCCTCCCCAGACACCACTCTCACAGACCAGCAGGAACTCTACCTGCAGTAGGATTAATATTGCATTTAACATTTACAACGTGTCAAACACTGTTTTAAACACGTCCCGTGTAGTAAATCACTTAATCCTCACAATGATCCTTGGAGGTAGATACTGTTCTTATCCCTACTGTGTCTGAAGAAACTGAGGCAGAGAGATGAAGTTACTTGCCCGAAGTCACACAGTTACAAGTTAGGCCTCCTAGATTTTAAATATCTTTTTGTTGTTGTTGTTAAATAAATAAACCCTTTATAACAGTCTTCAAGAAAAATTAAGAGGATAATAGAGAGGTCCCATATATTCGTCACCCAATTTCCTCTATTATTAACATCTTACACTAGAAGGTATAAAATGCAGAAACTTGGGGTAATTCATCTTTTATCCTTACCACCTAGAACAGTACTTGGTGTACCTATTAAGTAAACACTCCTTTAACGCTTGAGGAAGAAATGAATTTGTGTTTAGCTTTTCTGATCCTCTCAAGAAGACCATCCATGTCTTTGAAGGAAGGAAGTATCTCCCCTGCTTCCGTCTGACCGCGGTGCCTGGCCCAGGATTAAACTCAGAGGCGGTGGGAGGGCAACAGGACGGCAGCCTGCAGGGCCGGGGCAGGGCCGCCCAGGGGTCCTCCCTGCTACTCACAAGAAGGCCTCCTTCCTGCGGGACTCCTTCAGCGGCTCATCCTCTTCAGCATCGTGGCTGGAGGACGAGTGGGGCTCCGCCCTGGTGGGGGAGACGGAGGAAGTCTGGCGGGGTGCTGCGGGAGGAGCGCGGGGCTGGGGAGGGCCGGGAGGGCGCCTCACCTCCTGTAGGTGTCGGAGGCGGCGGCGTAGTGGAGGGGCGCGCATCCTTTACAGTCGGCCTCGTTGACGCCGGCCCCGGCAGTCACCAGCGTGACGGCGCACTGGTAGCTGCCGTTGGCGGCTGCATAGTGCAGTGGGGTCCTGGGGGGAAGCGCAGGAGTGGGGAGAAAAGAATCAGGGGCAGGTCCAAACGCAACCAGAGGCGCAGCCAAAGCTGCCCTGCAACGCTCTCCCCCCTTGGTCCCCAACTCCCCACCCTGGCCTCCATCACTTCCTCCATCACCGGTCTCTCCGATCGGGCGCCTTCTCTGCATACACACACTCCTGCACATTAACACACCTTCCAAACTTGTCTCTCCGCCTCAAGTCGGCTCCACTGCTCAACAGCAAGTTAAGACATTCAACATTCCTGAAAGGAAGGAAGGTGCCGGTGAACCAGAGAAGGCGCTTCCGGGAGGGGCCCCGGGGTTCTCCCCAGGGAGGGCGGAGGGAGGGCGGACCTGGACAGCCCTTTCTGCTGCCTCCTTCTCACCCGCGAGAGGCGGGCCGCTCTGGGCAGGAGAGAAGGAGGGGTCCAGACTGCGGCCCAGACGCCTTCGCGAGGCCTGGGGGAGAGAGCAGGGACGAGAGCTCACCCTCCGGAAGCAGCAGCATGAAGACAGGTACGGCCAAGGTTGTCGGGTGTGTTGATGTCGAACCCAGCTGAAAGCACGTGCTCGTTGCTGAGTGAGGATACGATGCTGTAGAGCTGACCTGTGGGGCCGGAACAGCCGCAGGTCCCCCCTGAGGGCGTGGCCGGGGCGGGACAGGGCCCCTGCTCGCCCGCCCCCGAGCCGGCGCGCTCCTACCTGAGGAAAGGAGCTTACGACAACAGTCAGAGAATCCAAAGAGAACCGCTAAGTGCAGGGGAAACATGTCGTGGATGCCGCGCCTGGGAGAAGGGGCGGGGCTCAGTCCTCGGGGGCACCAGCGGCAGCCCCACCCCCGGCCAGGCCGGGCGCCCCGCGCTCACCGGGCGGTATCCGCGCCGTTGGTCATGAGGGTGCTGATGAGCAGCTCGTGTCCGTAGCGAGCGGCCACGTGCAGTGGCGTGTTCCCAAATTTGTCGGCGCAGTCGATCTCGCTGCCTGAAAGGGGGCAGCGCACGCACACACTGGACTCACGCCTAGGCTGCGGGCCGCTCCCGCGCGCTAGTGAGCCACCCTCTGTGGGCGCTGGGCAGGCGGAGCAGGGCCACGTCCACGGGCGCCTGGCTCCAGAGCTCCAGCGGCCTGTCCTGACTGGGGATGGCGTGGGAGGTGGGAGGAGGAAGAGGGGGCTCTAGAGGCCAGTTCTCTGAGGAGGGGGAAGAGGTCACAAAGTCTCCCAAGGCCATACCGTTCTGGATGAGGATCTGGGAGCGGGTGAAACGGCCGTGAATGGCAGCCATGTGCAGAGGACTCTTCCCTTCTTTGCTCTGTGGAAACACAGCATTTTTTTCCCCAGGTGGAAAAGCATGGAGCGTGCCCTATTCCCCTTCCCAAAGGACACATCTTTGAAGACAGGGTGACCACATAGGGACATCTTCTCAACCCGCTTTCTCCTGGGACGCTCTGGTCAACCCAGGACACAAGCAGATGACCCCCCAGAGAATTATCCAGAGGGGAAGATATGGTCAGCACCCCCAGAGCCAGGGTCCTCTCCCCCGAGTCCCAGACACCTCCCTTCAGGCACCTGATAGTTGACGTCTGCCCCGTTATTGACCAGCAGCTCCAAGCACAGTGCGCCATTGGTGGAGACCGCAGCCACATGCAGTGGCGTGAAGCCCTTGTCGTTCGGCTGGTTGACATTGGCTCCTGCATTCACCAGCTCGATAGCCACAGCATCCTGGCCCAGGTAGCAGGCGATGTGCAAAGCTGTGTTTCCAAAAGCGTTGGGCTCATCAATCTGGATTTCCAGGGGTGAGGGTCAAGGGATAAGGGAGGTATCAGTTTAAACAAAGTGGAAGCCAGCACAGATAGAGTCTCAGAAATCCAACAGTGGCCTCAGACCCCTCAGGTTCCCAACCCAGAGACTGAAGTCACTTCTGCAAAAGACAAGCATTATTCAGATCCTCTCACCACATCCCCCCAGCCCCCCAAACCACGCCAGGAACCCCAGCACCCTCCCATCTCCCGAAGAGGTGCTGAGCTCCAGCTCCCTGGCCTCACCCCGAGCCCACCGCCGCGCTCTGCACCCTGACCTCAGCCCCCATCCGCAGCAGGTACTTCACCACCTCGATCTGGCCGCTGGCAGCCGCCGTGTGGAGCAGCCCATAGCCCTTGCGGTCCTTGCAGCCGAGGTCTGCGCCGCGCGCCAGCAGCAGTTTCAGGACCTCCAAATGCCCTGGCGAGGGAGCGCATGCTCTCAGGAGCGTGGAGGGTGAGCGCCTCCAAGGGCTGCGACCCCCGTCCCCGCCCGAGGAGCCCCAAGCCCTGCTCGCCCAGACCCTCCTCTCACCCAGAAAGGCCGCCCAGTGCAGAGGCTGCCGCTCCTTTCTGTCACAGACGTTCAGGCTGGCCCCCTTGTTGAGGAGCAGGTTCACCGTCTGCAGCAGGATGGCAGAGACGCCTGTTCAGAGCCAGCCTCCTGCCTTCAGTGTGCCCGAGAGCACCCGAGACGGCTGAGGCAGCCCAAAGTCTCTGCTCTTGGGCAGAGCGATCGGAGAACTAGGCGGAATGGGGAAAGCAGGCACTGAGGAGAACCCAGACAGAGGTGGAAATCTGAGGTAAACTCAAGAGAGTCTCTTCAGGTGATCTGGTGGCTTTTGAACTCTTTCAAAGTCTTCTAAATGTGCTGAAGGACATGGACTCTCCCTTCAGAAAAAAGCATGTAGGCAAACATCTTCCATGCAGCTTCAGAGGTTTGATCAGCCTCTTGAGGTCCAAGTCAAGAATTCCCCTCTAACCCAACCGTTCATTCGGTGCTTGAGCCCAGGTATTTCTATAATCATCTGGGCTGCTGCTCCCCGGGCCTGAGGGCCTGCAGGCAGGGAAGGGGAGCGGGCGCGGCCCTCACCTCCAGATGCCCACTGTGCACTGCGTGGTGCAGGGCGCTGCGCCCGCTCCTGTCGGCCACGTTGAGGCTACTCAGAAGGGGCGCCAGGGCCTCGGCACACTTGGTGGCGCGGTTGGCGGCGGCCACGTGCAACGGTGTCTGCCACAGCTTGTCCCGGGCGTTCACATCCGCCGAGTGCGCCAGCAGCAACCCCAGCACCTTCTGTGGAGGGCGGAGGATGAAGGAGAAGACGGCGGAGCAGGACGCAAGCCAGCGGGAGATGAGGGGCGAAGCGGCCAGCCCAGAGCGCGTGTGCCCCTCTCCCACCACCCCAGCACAGAGCGACTCCGCGCTTTTCCAACCCAGTGAGCGTTTCAATTACCCACTTTCCATCTTCTGGATCTTCTTTGAGCTTAAAATCTTCCCTCACTTGCTGAGGAAAACATACATCTCTTCCTCAAGTCACCCGCTATCGTTTCCCAACTCATACCCCGAAAATCTTCACCCACACATACAGCCACTACGGAGCAGATCCCCACACAGAGGCTCCTGACCTCCCACCACTTTTAGGAAAGATACAAGCTCCCACTACATTAACCCCCGGAATAGCCCCTTCTATCCTTGCATAGGCATCAAAAGCATCTCCAGTACCTAGGTGAGCAGATACTGGCCCTTCTTGAGGAGGACAGGAGCTAAAATGCCCCTCCTGTTCACCACCCACCCCATTCCCATTCCCTAGTGGCTGGAGCCAGGGGAAGTGACTGCCAGGCCGAGAGGAAGGTCATCTTTTCCCGCTCTTCAGGGTTGAGGGGCCCAACTGATGAGGTATGTTTGATTCTTGTGCTGTCAACTTCCAGGCTGCCTAAGGGGCAGGGATGTCACAAACCACTCCCCGCCCACCGCACCCCTCGAGCACAAGGAAAGAAACCTTAGTGCCCAGAGGGGGGTCAGACTCCAAGGTGGCCCCCCTGGGAGGGATGAGTCACTAAGGCCTGGCAGCGGGGCCCCCTGCAGTCTGCCAGCCCAGCGTTCAGCTCTCCCCTGACGTCACATCAGCTGGCAACACTCAGCCCCCACCCCCCTCACCAGCCAGCTCCAGGGGTAGGAGGGAGGGGCCAAGGTCTGGTCTCCCAGCTGGGGGCAGACCAACCTGCGGGGCAGCGACTAAGGCGCTCCACCTTTAACCGCCTCGCCCCCTTGGGAAGGGGGAAAGGGGCGGGGAGGCCAGTACCTCGTTTCGGGAGGCAGCAGCACGGTGAAGCGGGGTCAGCCACAGTGTGTCCTTCGCGTTCACATTAGCACCTGCGGGGACACAACACGCTCTTCCGGTGGGAGTTGGAGGGCAGGTGGGGAAGAAGAGCCGGCATCAGGCCAGGAAGTCTAGATGGAGAGGGAACCTCCCCTGGACCCAGCTGGGCCATCCTTGGCTACAACACAAAGGCTCCTCCCTCAGGCCCCTCCCTGGGCGCCACACCTTCCAGCTCCCCACTTTCACCTGACATCAGTAGCAACTGGAGGATGGGGACATCGCCTACGTAGGCAGCAGCATGCAGTGGGGTTCGCCTCTCTTGGTCCTGGCAAGGCAGAGAAGAGGAGCGGCTATGGGGGTGAACTACCCAGGACCCCAAGTCGGTGCTCCAGGCCTTTCCCCACAGCCTCTTCGCACAGGTTCTACGGCCTCTTAAACCCCAACCCTAGGTCAAAGCCAGGACCTAGGAGGGTGGAGTCAGGGGGTCGGGGCCACCGGCTGCGAAGCAACCTCCTTCTTCCAGGAGGGGTGGGGGCGCTGCAGACACGGATGGTTCAGAAGAGAACACCGTTTCTGGGCATCCTCAGCCCTCCTCGTCTGTGCCCCAAGCCTGCCCTGCTCTTCATCCCCAATGTTCAGCAGTCGCCCATCCCAGGGTGGAAAGAGCTGCGGCCTCCCCCGAGCCGAACAGACACGGAGCCGCCCCACGCGTGGGGAGGGGTCTTGAACGCCAGGGCCGATTACCGGTTCGCCATCCTCCCTGATCTCAACTCACCAGCACATTGATGTTCTCCTTCTGCGAGAGGAGGGAACGCACTTCCTCCACATCTCGGCTAAAGATGGCCTGGACCAGGGGCGGCTGCAGGGAGAACCGGCGTTCAGCGAGCGGGCCGGAGCGGAACCGGGGAGGGGGGCGGGGGACCCCGGGTTTGAGATGGGGGGGCGACGCCGGAGGGGCTCCGCTCTGGGGTCCTGGCTGCAGGGGGCTTCCACGGTGCCTCCGCCGGTCGCCAGGCCCCCAAGGACACCGGCTCGGTTGAGGGGAGCGTGGCGTGGGGCGGGGCGGGAGCCCCGGGCTCGGGCCCAGCCTAGGCCGCACATCCCCGGGCTCGCGTGGCGGCGGCGTCGGGCCCTGGAAGGAGGAAGCGAGCGAGGGCAGGAGGGCTGACCTGGTCCGTGATGCTGAGGATCCCCATGGCCCGGCCCGGGCTCCGTCCGCATCGAGCTCCCGGCGGCGGCAGCGGCGGCTCCACCGGGGACACGGGGCGGCCCAGGCGGCGGCTGCGGCGGCGGCTGCGGGGAGAGCGCAGCCCCGCCTACCGGGGGGCGGGCGAGCGGGAGCCCGCAGCGCTCCCTGGCGGCCGTCGGGGGCCCGGCCGCAGGGCGCTTGCCGCACAGGCCGCCCCAGGCCGCGGCGCCCTCCGCCCAGCCCCGGCGGTCCCCGCGGCCTGGGCCCCCGCAACCTCGCGCCCTGGTTCCCCAGCTCCGCAGGCCGGCCGCGCCGGGCTCTTCGCTCCCGTCTGAAGCCCCCGGGGGATGCTCCACAAAATCCTCGCGGCTACTCGGGCCTCGGCCCTCCTGCGTTGCCTTCCGAACTGAGGACCAAATGGCGGGCCAGATCTCACTCAGCCCACAATGCCTCCGCCGAGCGAACGCCTCCGGTCCGCGATCGCACAACTCGACATTCCCCACTGACTTGGGGAAGCGGGGCGTGGAGATCTGGGGGTTATATATGGCAACAGTCCCAGAGGCAGGGAAGGCGCGTGTCTCCGCTGGCGGTGACAAGACTTGGGTAGAAAGGAAACAGCAAAAGTGCCCGAGCTGCAGAGGAGCGGGGGGGGGGGGAAAAAAAAGAACCCTCAAGGATTCTCAGCTGCAGAAAAACCCCACAGAGAGGATAGGACAGCTAGCTGGCTAGCTGGCAACTGAAGTACTCCAAGCCCAACAGAAGGGGGCTTTTCCATTGCCTAATTACCCCATTGCCAGGCTAAGGTGGTAGGGTGGCTATATTTTAAAAGACTCACCAGTTTCTCCCCAGAAAAGCGTCGAGGTACTTCTCCACTGGAGAGACCAGAGAGCAGCTAATCAGGCAAGATCTAGATGGAGGTCAACCTTCCCAAAAAGGCAAAAAGAGAGAAGAAAAGTAGATATTGAAGAATTTATATACAATTTATAAAAGATGATTCGGTGTCCTGTGCAGAGCTCAGCAACTCAATATATGCATGCTAAGGAACACGTTTAGGAAAAAGAAGCACAGCACGTTGCCCACCCTGTCAAGGCAGGGGTATAAAAGCCCTCCTTTGCCTTCCGACAATCTATGACCCTCATCACTTTCATTGTCCTGATCCCTTGAAAAATACACAAATGCCAGGGGTTTTTCTTGGAGAGAAAAACTGGGGAACAGGGAATAAGGAATGAGAGAGCAATTTACCTATCAGTATATACCTTTAAATTTTAAAAATTTTTACCATTTTGATAATAAAATTCACAGTTTTAGTGAAAACTTACCTCTTCCAGGAAGTCTTCCCTGGTTAACAGTTTCTTCTCGTTTTGACAGGTCTCCTTAACACGTCTATACTTAGTTTACACTGTCACAATCAAGCTGTTGTTTCAAATGTTTTTTTCCCCACTTTTAAAAATTGAGATATAGTTGATGCATAATATTATATGTTGCAGATGTACAACATAGTGATTCACATTTTTAAGGCTATACTTCATTTATAATTATTATAAAATACTGGCTATATTCTCTACATTGCAGTCACAATCAAGTTTAAATTGCAGATCTTTATTGTTTTTTTCACCTTACATCTTTGACATACAGGAATCCAGTGTTTCAGAAGGGATTTTAAGCTCCTTGTTAGCCAGAGTCTTCCAACATTGGACTGTATATTGGTTTTCTTTTCTATGAAAAAAGGATGCTCAAGGAGAGAGGTATATAGGAACAGACACTTAATGCTTGATGATGATAATGAAGATGAGGCTGAAGAAGTAGGAATTGAAGGTAGCTTGGAATCTGATGGATATACGGGTTGGGACATGTTGACTTATCTATTGGCTTTGACAGACCTTCCAGGAAGGGCTAAGCTAGGTTATGGCCCAGAGGATGGGGAGGAGGGGACTACATGGCCTCCATTGCCCAAAATAGCTTTTGGTAACCTGAGGAATTGGAGTCAGGGGTTGAGCTTGGGGTCACGTGCCTGGTCCTGGCTCCTGAGTGGAAGTGAACAAGGGAGTTTGCCAGCCAGGTCCTCTGGGCAGCTGGAAGGAGGAGGAAGGGCTAGAAGAGTTATTTTTAATATTATTCAGAGCACAGAAAGAGGATTTCCCAATAGGGAAAAAAGGGCTATGATGTAGGTAACACAGTTACTTCCAGGGCTCAAGGAGATGCAAGGCGTGGGGATAAGGAGGCCTGACGTGGTCCTCAAGTCCTCTTACTCAAACTGTCCTTCTGGAGTGCACTACTGTATTCGTATTTGGATAACTAAGCAGATGCATGCCTGTCTTTAAGCCTCAATTTTCATTCTTCTAACAAACGACTGCTGAGGCTTCACCATTGAATTCAGCCCTATGCTAACTGCTTTGGAGGTAGAAACTTAGAAGTAATGGTTTCAGGATTTCCTTGGTGGGCAAATCCTGGTTGGGACTTGGTGGGGACTCCATGGGTGGTTGGGACTCCATGCTTTTACTACCAAGGGTGAGAACTAAGATCCCACAAGGCTTGAGGTGCTGCCAAAAAAAAGAAAAATATATGTAATAGTAGGTTTTTTTTTTTTAAAAAAAGTAACACTGTCTATTTTTGTGTTTATAAGGTAGAAAAACATAGACATGAACATGAAACAATTAGAGAATATAGAATTCAAGCTACTTTATGTGGCATTATGTGTTCACTATAATGTTGAGAGATGGATTCAGTCAAGAGGGTCTTCCTGGAGGAGGTGTGTTTTGTCCATACTTGAAGGAAGTTATTGATGTAGAATGACAGGGAAATGGAAGTAAATTGGTTATTTCCAGTACAAGGGGTGAACTAGGAAGAGTTTAAATGGCAATAATTACCTAATCTAATTAGTAGGGGGGGGGCAGCCAGCAAATTCACCTGGTAGGCCTGTTATACCTCCTCGGGGATTCCACAGCAGTTAACTCGGTTAAGGCAGAGTGTTAATGAGGTCACAGTTTAGTTATGAATCCCAGTTAATTTGTCTTTTATCTGACCAGATCCTTACCCCCCACTCTACACAGCTGTCTCACATGTGAAGCCCTTAGTCGGAGGCAGTGGACAAGAAAGTGGGCTTGGAAAGAGTAAATTTGTCCCTCGAGATCATATGCCCTTTTGAGAGTGGCTCCCCATGACCATCTTCAAACTGGAAGAAGATATTGTGTCTTGTTGGCAGGGAGGGTTCTGAGGGGAAAAGAAGAAATGTTAAAAAAGAAAAAGAAATGAGATCATTCCACAATTGGGACTTCATGTGTATATAATACAAAGTTAGGATTGAAATGCCTTCCTTGCAAAATGGCAAATGTAAGCCACAGTTCAAGGGAGGATCCCTCTTCTTGAAATCCAGACAAAATGGCCCAAACTTTACAAAATCAATCCATATCCACTGAAATCCCTCAAATAAATGTCAGTCTCAAAGGGTGGGGAAGTTGGAAGGTTTATATCTGTTTTCAGGGCCTTATTTCTGGACAAGCTGTCTCTCTTCCCTTCCAGTTACAGCAAGTCCCGTAAATAAAAATGAGTTCCATTTTGAGAGCGTGTTTTTAAGTCCAATTTGTTTGTAAGTCCAACAAAGTTAGTCTAGGTACTCAATTAACACAACCAGCTATATAGTACTGTATGGAAACAGGTTTATAATACTTTTCACACAAATAAAACAAAAACAAAAAAGATTTTTAATCTTACAGTACAATATCTTGAAAAGTAAAGTAGTACAATATGACAGCTGGCATACCGGGCTGGCATCATCGCGTGAAAAGCAAGAAGAGTTACTGACTGAAGGAGGCGGAGGAGGTGAGGGGTGGTCGAGCTGAATGATCGTCAGCAACTGGGGGTGAGGGCAAGCTGCAGTTTCGCTCCTGCCTGACGTTGATGGCACAAGTTCTGGTTCCTTGCCAGAGTCAGTTCTATCTACCTTCTTGAAAAAATGATCCAGTGATGACCAGATAGTAGCTCTTTTTTTTTTTTTTGTCTCATCATACATGACTCGGTAGCACTGGATTGCATTCTGAACGGCTGCTGCAACCTTCGTGTACCATTCTACATTCAGGTCCTGCACCTCAAAACTAACAGTGCCTCCTCAGATAAAGAAAATCCCCTTGCTGTTTCCTGCATCGTTGAGTCTCTTTGCTTCTTCAGTTACTTCTTCCCCTTGTCACTCCATTCTCTCAATTACTTTCACTTTTGTTTCCATCGCAATCCCTTGGTGCTTCTTAGCAGTACCAGCTATATCACCACCGCTTTCACACTTGGTTATGGACATCCTGGACTTGAAATAAAGATACTCTATGTGGAGAAGGAAATGGCAACCCACTCCAGTATTCTTGCCTGGAAAAGTCCATGGACAGAGGAGCCTGGTGGGCTGCAGTCCATGGGGTTACATGACTGAGCATGTGCGCACGAGGATGGAGGGAGATGGGTTGGTAGCAATAAAGTGGTAGAACTAAAAAAAAAAAAAAAAGATACTCTGTGGTTGTCCTCTATACAGTACTGTACAGTACACGAAAGCACAACCACTTCTAGAGGGTGCATGCACACGACCTACCTTATGTGACAGGAAGCGTGCACGCACATGTGCATCTTTGAAAGTTCACAACCTGAAGGTTTATATGTCGTGGACCTCTGCAGATCCTAAGGGCAACACCATTATTAACCATTTCATTCTTCCACCCGCAACCCCAGGACAGTCTGGTATGTGCTCGGTCGCTCAGTCATGACTCTTTGTGACCCCATGCATTGTAGCCCACCAGGCTTCTCTGTCCATGGAATTTTCCAAGCAAGAATACTAGGGTGGGTTGCCATTTCCCTCCTCCAGGCGATCTGCCTGACCAAGGGGTCAAACCCATGTCTCTTCTGTCTCCTGCAATGGCAGGTGAATTCTTTACCACTGCGCCATCTGGGAAGCAGCAGCCACGCCACACTACTCAGATAAAGATTTCCTGGATGAGGAGATCATGACTAGATTTACGCTCTCAAGACTATAGCAGGGAAGGGGGTTACTCGGTAATAGTGTAAACATCTTTAAATGCAACAGCAACACCACTGCTCTTTTTTTTTTTTCATTTATTTTTCTTAGTTGGAGGCTAATTACTTCATAACAGTTCAGTGGGTTTTCTCATACATTAACATGAATTAGCCATGGAGTTCCATGTATTCCCCCTCCCGATCCCCCCTCCCACCTCCCTCTCCACCCGATTCCTCTGAGTCTTCCCAGTGCACCATTTTTTTTTTTTCATTACCACTGCTCTTAAAGTGCCCTCCACCGTGGGAGAATTGCAAGGGCTCTTGTACCCACCTAGATCTAGTCTCTAATTGTTGGTTTCTCTTTCTCTTCCATCTGTTCGCCCCACTTTTATCAAGGACACTCTTTCTACCCTTGTATCACGACTGAAAGCCGTGCTGTGACATTCCCTGGCTCATGAGGTCTCACCTCTATCAAGTGCACACTCTCCAGGCAAAGATGGTCTCTGTCTACCATAAAGTAAGTCTGGTCCTTCTCACTTCCACTGCTTTCTGTAATTATTAAGAGAAAATGAGGCAAAGTCTTCGCGCAGATCTTGGAACATTAATTTTCTGTCTCAAAGCACTGCACTAGGCGCTGTGCTGGCTCTAAAGATGAATGGAACTTCTAACTATAAACAAGGCAACATAAAGTACAGGCTCTAGGAGAGGGGCCGAAGGCCGAGGGTCTCTGCTGCTGACGCGGCCGCTAAGCCGCCTCTGTGTTCAAGTATCAGGCGGGTGATCAGACCCCGCGAGCAGCTGGCCTGTTGACCTCGCTCCCCCGGGCCCTGTCTGCAGCTTCTCAAACACCCTCTCCGGCGCCCTCGCCCTTTCTCGCCAGAGGTGTGAAACTACATCTCCCGACAGGCCGCGTGGTCCCCTTCCTTCCCCCTCTCCCGGTCCCGAGCCATGGCAACGGCGTGACGTGGGGGGTACTGGGAGCTGCGGGAGCGGCGGGAGCGGCTTCAGTTCTAGGCTAGCCGGCCGCCCGGGCGGGAGCTGGGCGAGAACAGCCACCGCCCCGCGCCGGCCCTGCGCTCGCGCGTCCTGAGCCCGCCCGGCTGCGGCTAACCTTCCGCTCTCCCTCTGGAGTGAGGAGGGCGCGGCCGCTGTCAGAGCAGAGAGGGCAAGGGAGGGTCGCGCGCATGGCCTCGGCGGGCGCGCGGCGACTCCCTGCCGGGACGCGCGCCGCGGCCCGGGGCTGCTGCGGCCTCTCGACGCGCCGGGCTCCGCCCTCGGGCCCTCCGCGACCGCTGGGACCAATGAGGTGAGAGGGAGGTGCGGGCGTCCGCGCTGGAGCCGAGGGGGTCACCCAGGACCCCGAAGTTCCGCGGCGGAGAGTTGCATCTCTGGCTGCAAGCGCGGTGGGAGGGCGGCGGTGATCATACCTTGGGGTCTAATGTGTTGCTTTGGGGAAATGCTTTTGCAAATTATTCGCGAGGCAGTCCCCGAGGTGTGTCCAACCACACCTTGCCGGTCGCGGGTGCCCTGGCATCCGCCGGCTTGCGAGGCCCCGGGGGCTGTGAGGCATCCCGAGAGTCCTTGCTTTCAGCAGGAGCGTAGCCTCCGGTCAAAGGCAGCTGGCGCTTCGCACGCACCCCTCTTTTTCCCATCTCCTCCCTCGGCACTGTCCTCAGCCGCCCTCGACCTTTCGCACTCGTGACTGCCTGGCCGGGGAGCCTGGCGGGCTGCAGCAGGTGCTAGGGGGAAAGCTGGTTTGGACGACCTTCCTCTGGGATGCGCCCCTCTTCCTCTGCACCTGAGAATTGTTGAGGACCACAGGGAAAGACTCTTGACTGTCTCTCCTTTCCTTTTGGCCTTAGATTTCCGATTTCCTGCAGCTTCTTCTTGCCCCGGGCTGCCCAGGTCTTGGCGACTGAGTCTGGCTTACCTCCCAGACGTTCCTTCATGGGCTTTGCTGCCCCCTTCACCAACAAGCGAAAGGCTTACTCTGAGCGTCGGATCATGGGGTGAGCATCCTTTCCTGTCCAATATCCCTCCACATCCCTCTTCCCGACCAACAAAACACCATGTCCAGGGTAGAATGTAAGGGTAGCCATAGCGGGCAAGATTCACCCCGGCCACCGCACTCTCCGCAGTGGTACCACTGAGCCTTCGCCCGCCTCTGGCAGCCTTCCAACCTTAATTCCCCTCTTCTTGGTTGCCATGCGGGTACTTTGTGAAACGTGCCTAGAGTTGGACAATAACAGAAGACAACAGGGTACTATTTCTTTACTGACCTGACTTTAGGTATTCTGAGCAAATATGAGTTAACACTTATTGAACACTCAACTGCTGCCTAGCAGTTAGGCTGTTTAGGTGTTTTATCACAGGTTTTCTCATTTGATCCTCTCAACAAACTTATGAATCAATTACTATTATTACTTATGATTCACAGAGGAGATAAATGGAGACAATAATTTTCCTAGGCCCGCTTTGTCAAAAAGTTATAGAGCTGGGATCTGCATCCCTGTGTGAATCACCAGTCATCCCTGTTCTCCAGACATGACCCTTTTAAGGATCAAAATAGATAGTAAATGCAAAAACACTCTCAAAATGGCAAGACTTGAGATGCATTAACATCATGGAAATCTGGACATTTGCTTTTGCAAAATCATTCATGGGGGCTTATTTGGGATCTCTAGTTCCTGAAGGTACATGATTGGTGGGCAAAGGTGTGAGGGCAGGGCGCCTATGGCGAGGAGGAACCTGAGCCCACTGGCAGCTTCTTGGCCTCTGTGACTCCTTCCCCTAGGTACTCAATGCAGGAGATGTACGAGGTGGTAGCCAATGTCCAGGAGTATCGTGAGTTTGTGCCCTGGTGTAAGAAGTCTTTGGTGGTATCCAGCCGCAAAGGTCACTTGAAGGCCCAGTTGGAGGTTGGCTTTCCACCTGTGGTGGAACGTTACACTTCTGCCGTTTCCATGGTCAAACCTCATATGGTCAAGGTGAGGCTGATTGGGAGTGATTGATCAGGAAGTTTTTTCTGTGTTCTGTGGAATTTTTACATTCAAGGGCTATTTTGGCTTTCCTTATGATGATTTTTCTATCTCCATGTGTCAGATATTTCCCTAATATTTGAAGGAAGGGAAAATGGCTTCCAGTTCCTTCGTATAGCTTCCTACACCTGATATAGGTCTCATTCCATTGTAATATTCTTTAACTACCTGTCCTGTTCTAGGCTGTTTGCACTGATGGCAAGCTCTTCAACCATTTAGAGACCATCTGGCGATTCGGCCCTGGGATTCCTGCCTACCCTCGAACTTGCACTGTGGACTTTTCGGTGAGTCAGGAGGCCTCACGGGGCTGCAGCTGGGTTGCGGGGGCTGAGCCAAGGCGCTGTGACAGTCACTTCCCAAGCCAATGACACTCTCCGCAGGGGTGAGCCTGCATCACACTTGTAGCTTGTACTCGGTCCTAGGGCTTTTGAGATCGAAGGAACAGGAGTGGGGGGAGGAAAAGGCACTGCATAGTAGCCGTGCACCGGTCAGGGACTATCCAACATGGTTTTGAAGAGTTTCTGACTGTCTCTTACCCATTCCCAGATTTCCTTTGAATTTCGCTCTCTGCTGCACTCCCAGCTGGCCACCATCTTTTTTGATGAGGTTGTCAAAAAGAACGTCGCTGCCTTCGAGCGCCGGGCAGCAACCAAGTTTGGTCCAGAAACAGCTGTCCCCCGTGAACTGATGTTTCATGAGGTGCACCAGGCTTGAGGCAAAGGATTATTCCCTAGCCTCGCCTCTCCTCCCCCTCCTCACCCAATCCTTATTTATTTGGCTCCTGGTCCAATCTGAGAGAAGAGTCCATGTTCATATTACTGTTCTCCCTCTCAAACCCCCCGAAATCGGGCTCTGAGCTGGCTAGAAATGCTGGGGGAAAGAAAAGGCAAGGAGGTATTTCGAGACATGCCTAGGCAAGGGTCAGGGTTATCCTGAGAGCACCATATGTCTGAAGCCTGCCACCTTCTCACACTGAATTATAGTCGCGGCTGCGCGGTCGCCTCTGAGCTCTTGTCAAGGTGCCTTAGTGTCTGACCGGGGGAAGAAAGCAGCTTTTCTTAGGACTGAGGAAACTGAGCTCTTTCTTCTGACACAGAGCTACTGGGTAGTCAATAACCTTGCCTGCCTGCAATGCCTCAGGAGGTGCCTGAGGTCTGGCCGCAGCTTGAAACCCCCATGGCCTCACTCCCAGGCTGCCTGGCCAGTGGAGCAAGGGACTGTCTCAGCCATCAGGGCCCAGGGCAAGGAGCAAGAGCACTGAACTGTATCCCTGGGCTGTCTTCTGCTTGGCCTGAGTTTTTATAAAATGTCAATAAATTAATTGTGACAGTGTGAATCTGGCTTTTTTATATTGATTCTTGGGGGAATAATGTAGATATAGCAGAGCAGAAGAAAGTCATGGCTTCCTTCCCTAGGGGAGTGAAGGTGCAAGAAGGCCTCTTGGACATAGCGTCCCTGCTAACTATAGTAGCACATTCTACAAGCCAGGACCTAGTACCCACTCCCTTGCCTATTTATAGACTTTTTCAGAAGGTCAGTTGCAGCAGGAGTCTCAGGACAGAGTAATCTGGTCTCAGACCTCCCATGTAACTGATGCCCTCCAGACCACCTTGTATTCTGGGGGATCTGTAAGGGAGGCAGCACAGAAGGATCGGCATTCCGCAAAGCTCCAGAGTCCTCTGGAGGGTCGGACCCTGAGTCAGCTGTCCTACCCTCACTGCCCTTGGTGCCATTTCCTTTCACCCACCGGGCTGGACCAGCTTCCTTGGATCAGTCACCTAAGCAGCTGTGAGGTCTCGGCTCTAGTCCTTGCCTGTTCTACTTTACAGCAAATTTAGGAAGGATGGGGGCTAAAGGTCAAGGACTTCTAACCATTAAGACAGCAGCAATCTCCTTTGGAAATCTCACAGGGAACCTGTCTTCTGATTAGGCTAAGTGAATGCCAAACATGCCTAAAGATAAAGAGAGGCACAGGATAACTTAAAACCTACTACGTCTAGGATCGTGCTAGCCAGACTCCTTACCTCAGAATGGAGACTCTTGCAGGCCTCATTTAATAGGCTCAAGCATTGTTAATAAAAACATTTATTTTGCATTTTATACAGAACAACCTGAAGTCTGCATCGTGACAGTTACCGAAGGGTTTACAGACAGTATTATCCATCTCAACAGCATGGTTCCGGGGATTAGGGACCCACACAAACAGGCAGGAGTTGCAAGGGAGGAAGGGGGCACAGCAGGAGTGTATTTCTAATCCTTTCTTAAAAAGGCAGTAGAACCTTCTGAGTCACTTGAAACCTGTCCATATGGGGCTTCTAAAACAGACAGTGTACTGTGAGCTCTTGGGGAAGGGACAGGATAAAGACCTTGATAAATAAGGGATATTGGCTTGTGGCAGGGGATGAGGAGGGAGTTTTACTATTTTTAATGTCCTCAGCCCCAGCACCTGATAGTCAAAAGAGACCATGTCCAATCTTAAAAATCATTTCCCTGTTCAGAAAGAGGTACTAGTACTCCTGGGATCAGGCCATGAAAATATCATGCTGGTCATTCCTAAGTCCCTGTTTTATAGCCCACAGCATATTAAAGGGGAAAAAAAGGTCAGAGGGTAGTGGTCTGTGTTCCAAGGAAGCAAAAACTTAGTTCACATTAAGCACTGATAAAGCCAAATAACTAGGAAAGACCACACATTAGACAGTGCTGCATATACCTGCTGAAGAGAGGTCTCTAGGAAGGAGCGAGACGGGAAGGTCTGCAGCAGCCTTGGCTTGAGGTGCAGCAGGTATAGAAAATCTGGAAAGAGGTGAGTATTCAAGTAATGGGGAATAGAACACTCCTAGATCTTAATTTTAATAGGATAATTAAAAAAAATAAAAACCAAATATTGGTTGCCAGTCACAACAAATACCATGGCCTTTATAATCATCTGGTAGCTTAAAAAAAAAAAAAAAAAGCCACAGCATCACCAATAGACCTTGCTAGGAAGGGTCTGTGTGCATGGGGAGGTTAATGGGGCTTAGTGCAGCTGACAACCCAACATGATTCCTATGGAAACAGAGGGGCAGGGTCCTGGTTTGCTGGCCGAGTAAAGGGTGGACACAGTAGAACCTAAAGCTCTGAAGTGACGGCAGATTCTCTGCAGCCAGCTTTGACCTGGGGAAAGAGGAGCCAGATTCTCACTCCGAAGGTGGGGCTGAGGGCAACCTGGCCCACACTACATGCATTAGTCCTGGTCATCCTACAGCTGATGGGCAACTCATACCAGGCCGGGTAGAGGAGTGGTTGGGGAAGAAGGGGTTACTTTTCTTCTTTAAAAAAATCTTAATTTATATTTTAACCTCAAACTTATCATCAGTGCCTCAGATACAATTTAAGTTTAAATCTTTAAAAGCCCCGAAACAAAAGTATACTTTTTTTTTTTTAAAGATCCCTCACTCTCTGGTGGATACTTTCCTCCCCGCCTTCAGTTTCACCCTGACTTAGAGTCCACAAACTTCATCAGACCGTCTGTGCTCATGGACTTGGGTCTCTCCAGAGGGAAGCCTAGGGCTCGGCTCCAGATGAGCTGTGCTAACACGCCCAGTGCCCGTGAGACCCCAAACAGGACTGTGTAGTAATTCATCTCCGTCATGCCGTAGTACTGTAAGATGAAAGAGAAGAAAGTGGTGTTACAGGCCCACAGGCAGTTGCAGGTACAAGTCCAGGGTGATTAAAAGCCTTAACCCAGTTAGCCTTAAACAGAAATGACTGGGAGAAATACAGCAACTGGATTCTGAAAGGAAATCCTCATCCCTTCCCTCCAGCCCACACTTTCTACACCACAGGCAACTTTATCAACAGGACTAAGGAGGTGTGCGAGTCCTGGCTCCGACTAGCGAGTGATTTTGCGCCTGGCAGAGAACAGGAGGGAGTGCTGTAAAGCAGAGGCAGGCGGGGAGGGAGGCTCACCTGCAGCAGCACCCCGCTGTGAGCATCCACATTGGGCCAAGGGTTCTTTGCCTTGCCCTGCTCCAGGAGGATGTTGGGCACGATCTTGTACAGCTGCGCAACCAGCTTGAACATGGGGTCCTGAGGCAGGTGCTTCAGCGCGAACTCTCGCTGACAGGTGTACCGTGGGTCAGTCTTCCTCAGCACCGCGTGGCCGTAGCCGGGGACAACCTGCAGAGGATGGGGTCGGGGGAAAACCAGTCGTATTCTCAGGCAGAAATCTTTGCCTTTTCTAAGTTCTTCAGGGCAGACAAATGGAAAAGAAATCTCCTCTAATTTAGGGAATTATCTCATTGTTTTCGCCTTCATTCTTTTCAATTTATTGGACTTTAGTCTTGGCTTCTTTCTTTTTTTTTTCATTTATTTATTTATTTATTTATTTTAGTTCTACCAGTTTATTGCTACCAACCCATCTCCCTCCACCCTCGTGCACACATGCTCAGCCATGCAATCCCATGGACTTCAGCCCGCCAGACTCCTCTGTCCATGGATTTTTCCAGGCAAGAATACTGGAGTGGGTTGCCATTTCCTTCTCCTTTGGCTTCTTTCTTAGTTGCTAAGTATCTCTGCTCACCCGTCCTGAGTTGAGTGTGTTCCAGATGTAGTCCCGTAACTTCTCATCTGACACATCTTTGCCAACTTCCTTCTGAAGTTGTGTCAGCCAAACAAGCACTTCCTACGGGGAAAGAAGGTTTAGAGAATAAGAGTGTCAATGTATATGCCAGGAAAGAATGCCAGGATCAGAAACAAAAGCATGCCAGTGAGAAAGACATGGAGCAGGAGGGTCTCACCTGGTTTGCCAGTCCATGCAGGGGCCCGGCCAGCCCATTCATGGCTGCGGCGAAGGACAGATAGGGGTCTGAAAGGGCGCTGCCCACCAGGTGGCTCGTGTGGGCACTTACGTTGCCGCCTTCATGGTCACTGTGGGGAAGGGAGAAAGGAGAGTCAAGGCCCAGAGCAAGGAGGGAAAAGGGCAGATGATGCCAGCAGGGAGCCTGCTGTCCTCTTTCTGTCACGGACTTGCCTGGCGGTGGGTTCACACCAGCCCAGAGCCAGGCATTTATACATAAGCTCTTGTAAGAGACGTCCCAGTGTTCTTGTCGCCTTTGCTCACTCACCCACGGAGCTGAGAGGTTACTGGCTGATGACGCCGGCCGTGTGCCGCGCTCCGCTCCGGCTTCCACGCGAGCTTTAACAGCAATGGCCAGAAGAGGGCGCTCCGGGGAAGCCAAGGGCCCCTCGAAGGAACAGCTAGTACCTGTTCTGGCTGGAAGCGTTAGCTTATTCCTGGCGTGGTTACAGTAATTTCACTAGACCTCCCGTGCCTCTGCCAACCCCTCTCATGCCTGGTATCAGTCCATGTTCTGCACTTCCGTCTCCTTGCTGCCTACCACCTCTTCCCAAAAGATGAGAATGTTAAGGAGCTTCTTCCTTTTTCTCTTGGTGCACCATGTGGCATGCAGGATCTCAATTCCCTGCCCCGGGGCTGAGCCCACACCCCCTGCAGTGGACGTGCCGACTCTTAACCACTGGACTTCCAGGGAAGTCCCAAGGAGTTTCTCTTCATATTCACCACCAATCCAGCAACCTGCTGGCTGCATCTCCCTCACCTGTGGATGGTGAGGTACAAGCGCATGAGCTCCGTGAACTGGGCGTCAGTATAGCCCAGCATGTTGGAGAAATTGTGGGACCAGTCCAACTTAGGGTCGATGGCCCCAATACTGCTGCCCTCTCGGTACAGGTTCCGGTAGATCTTTGCTGCCACACAAGGAAGCTTTGCGATCAGATCCATACAGTCTTCGTAAATCAACTGATGGGGAGAAAAGGAAAATGGAGAAAAAAGAAGAGGAATTATCAACCAAGAAGAGTCAGGCAGGGATGGTGTCTCTTCTCCATGGACTGGGCTTTCCGGATGGATACGGATATTTGGATTATATGCTGGGTGGTTACAGATGGAGTAAATAATAACAATGACCATGTAACTGAGAAACTGTTATGACCCAGGTACTGCGTCAAGGGGGTTACACATGGTATCCCATGTATATTAACATATTATTCCCAATTTTTCTCCATTCTACAGACCTTCATTTTACAAAAAAGGGAACTGAACCTCAGAGCATTCAGTCAATGTCAAAGTCAAATTTCAAACCCTTACAGGTTTCATCATGATCTTTTCCACTATATGACTTTGCACTCAAAGAATATGCTAAGATACTAGGTTTTAATAATTCTATGTTCCATCTTTCAAAGAAAATTCACCATATATGCAAAGGGTCAAACAGTGACATTCAGTCATTAGTTATTAACAAAGGCTTCCATTTTTAAAGCACTTACTATGTAAAAAGTACTGTGCTAAATAGATTATTTTCAGTTTTTGCTTTTCTTACAATAGTCCTGTAAGGTAACATATCCCTCATTTGTAAAACTTGGGGCACAAAATTACCCACTCAGCTAACAAGCATCATCTACTTAAATTATTAACTCATGGAGATGCTTGTTTCATCTGCACCCTTACTTTCCCCTCTCATCTCCCCAATTATTGAGTGAATCCCAGATATCATATATAACATGTAAATATTTAAGTATGTATCTCTAAAAGAGAATCCAAATCAAAAAACCATTATCCCACTGAAAAAAAAAATTTTAACAAATCTTCAATATCATTAACTAATCAGTACTGAAATCCCCCCCACCTCATTCATTGATTAAAGTTCCCATGTTTGTTTTACTGAAAAATAGCCCACATTACAATTGTCTGATGTCTGTGAAGTAGTTTTTAATCAATTTAAGTTCCCTCTTATGCTGTCCTTTTTTTACTTTGCAATGTACTTGTGGAAAATCAGCCTCATTTGTTCTGTAGAATTTCCCTTAGTTTAGATTTTGCTGGTTATATAGTTGTGATGTCATTTAACATGTCCCTCTGTCCATTTTATTTCTAACAAACTGATAAGAGAAGGGAGGCTTGAGCAGATTCAGGTTCAATTTTTTTTTTCAGCAAGACTTTTTGATAAATAGCGCTATGTTCATTTATTAAGAGAAACATATAACATCTGGTTGTCTTTTTGTGATGTTAATGGTTTGTTCAACTTTTATGTCTCAATTTTATCTTCTAACAGGGATTTTAAGTTGCCCTAGGGAGGGGGACAGGGTTTTTAGTAGTTTTCTTTTGGCCATGCTGCACGGCTTATGGGATCTTAGTTGACTGACCAAGGATGGAACCTGCGTCCTCTGCAGTGGAGACAGAGCCCTAACCACTGGATTGCTACGGAATTCCTATTTCTTCTGTTAGTAACAAAAAAATTCGGGAATTCCTTGGCTAGGACTTGGGGTTTTCACTGCCAAGGCCTGGGTTCAGTTCCTGCAAGCCGTGAGGTACAGCCAAAGGAAAAACAAAGAAATTTCTACTTTCAGTCACAATACATAGGAACCATGGAGAAAATACTTGCTGAATGATATTATACAGTGCTGTCCTATCAAGCTAACTGGCTAAATGTTACTGTAAGAAGTAATGAGGTTTTAGTAGTTCTGCTGGAACAAAGAACAAAATTTATAATAAGTATCTTAAATGAGATAATCTATGTGAAGTCATCTAATACTCAAGTACTCAGCACTGAATTTTGTCAATGCCACCAAGATTCAATGAGAATACTGCCAAAACTAAAAAGCTACTTGAAGCAAGAAGTACTTGGCTAACAAGTTCTCAGGAGATTACTTACAGGATAATCATACTATTGACCACACCTCCTTGCAGATTTACATCCCCCAAGGAAGTAGATGTTTTCCAGAAGTATGCATCAACGATATGCAGCTCTAAGGGACCTGGATTGATTACCGGAATGCCAACAACAAGATCCTTGGGCTAGGCCAACTGGCATCTGTGGACTATGTACTAATTTTCACAATTATTTGTGAAGTATGAACAACTGATTCATAAAGAAACTACAAAAAGAAGATTGTTTCAACTTCTACCACTGAGGATGAAGTTTATGAAGCAGCAAGTATCAGACCAGGTCTGACAGTGCGATCTTTACCCTGCTTTTCGCAGTGGAAAAGCTGCACTGTCAAGAGGTTCAATAAAGAAACACTCTGACAGAGAACTCCTTATTTCTTCTTTAATAAGCTAATAAGACTGAGGTGCTACTTAGCTACTGGTACTAACTCATTCTTCATCTTTAAACCCTCAGGAAAAAAAAAAAGGACAAAACATGCCACCACCACAACTGCCTGGAATAAAGGTAACAACGCTGGCCATAATCATCACTGTGATCCAGCATCTCTAGGGCCAGAGAAATTCTGGCCAAGTACTTAGCAAGCAATCATTTAAAAAAATTTTTTTACTGGAGTATAGTTGATTCACAATGTTGTATTACTAATAGCTATCAATCATTATTAAGAAGACACAGAAAACGAAGAGTCAGTATTAATGGTGAAGAGACCCTAGAGTGAAGCAAACTCAAGTCTCAACCTGGTCTCCACCAGCTACTAGCTGCATGACCCTGGGCATCCTACCTTACTTCTCTCATCTTCAACTTTGCCATTCAGTAAAATGAGAATAAACAGTAAGGTCTACCTCATGGGGTTGTTCTGACGATTAAATCAGACAAGTGTAAGCATTCAAGCCGATATTTGCCATGCTTTCAAGAGCTGTTTGTTAGGTGTTGGAATGATGATTTTACTATACAGTAAATAGCTTCAAACCCTACACATACCGTTCATACGCCTTACTGCAAAAACCTGATCTGTCAGCTACTTTGCAAATTTTACCCAATCCAACAGTATCTTAAGGCTACCTCACAGTTAAACAGCTTGTGCATCAGAGTAATCTAGTCATAAGTGAAGTTAAGTCAATTACAAACAGACCTAACTCTTTCACCTCAAGAGATTACACTAGTTATCTAAAGTCATGTAAACTGCTATGGAAGGAAAGCTGTAGGCAGATCATCCTTTTGCAATATATGTAAAACAGCATGAACTGATGATTCTAGAAGAGACTTAGATCACATGTACTCTTTAACATAAATTTTTAAACAGAAATAAGCAGTTGAATGCTGTCATGTAATTCTACTTAAGCAGAATGGTTAAATTAAGCAAGAGAGAACTAAATGGAAATAGTGCTTCAGTGGCCTTTGAGAGAGATCCAAGACGTGGCAGCAGCAAAACAGCGCCAAGTTCCACTGCAGCAGTTACTGGTGCTAACTTTTGTTCAGTATGAACTTTATTAGACACACATCCCGAGGCTGACAGATAAATCAGTAATGCTTATAAATACTCTCCAGGTTGGTAAAGTCCTGAAATACAATCTTTACCTCAAGACAGCCACCCTCAAATGACATCTCCCAAGAGGTGGCAGAACAACCAACCAATAGCTGTCCACCGAATTGGAGGCAAGAGCAAGCAGAGAACAAGATTCATCTTCCTGATTCAATAAAGGACAGTGAGAAGCAATGCAGCCTGTTTGGATACCTGGGAAATATCTTACAGGTATTTACTGCAAAGTATGAAGAACTCTACAACAGTCAACACAACCGCATCGTAAGTAGCAACAGGCACTCCTGAGTGGTCAATTTCTAACAAACAAGTTTTAAAAGAAATGTTGGGCTTGATTTAACCTTTTCTGCTATGGTGACCCACACAGATAACAATGACTTGAAACAGCATTTTAAAAAGAAAATGAAAAGCAATATATTCAGGTTACACAACCTTCTGAATCTGCTGACTTGTGACTTCATAAATGCCTTTGGATATGTTCAGTCTGCATCATTCCTACACCTTTCTCCTCAAAGCCAACCAGACTGGTATCAACTGCACACTTTCTCTCCCTCTTTCCCTCAAGAGCACTCAATTCTGTATACACAGCTGGCACTGAGTAAATACTGACCAATCAAATGGAGTGGGATATGCCAAAACCCACAGAGATTTCATCAGACAAGTGGGCCATACTAGTCTATGAATAGTATGAACTCACAGTGAGCTCTTTAGGGGCTTTCTGGTCAAAATTCCTTTAGTGCATCTGCTTTGCCAAAAGGGACTTTTCCATTCCTATACTACCTGTCTCTAAATAAGAAACAAACAAACAAACAAGAGATGTCCTTCTGTAGACCTAGCCAGATAAACGGCACTTCACCCAGTATTTGTGAGGCACTGGAGAGAAGAGGGAAGGAACTGTGTCCTACACACGAGGACAAGGCCCAGCAATCTCCTCATGCTCTCACGACAGAGTTCAGACTAGGAAAGTCACATTGTGTTTTCAGAGAAGAAAGCTCATTTGCTTTCTGCATCCTAATTCCAGGATACTAGCTACCCTTCCACTCTTGACAGGTATCTGGAGTGGGTTAGCCCAAACTGGCTGACTGCAATTGGTCCTTCCTAGACTCCAGAATTGCCTTAGGTGCCATTCTTCCAACTTAAAAAAGGTTCTCATTTGAAGAAGAGGAGAAAGGATCTTTTGGGGCCAGGGTATGTCTACTCTGTGAAACCTTCCTCAGGGAGCCTGCAATTAAGTCACAACTTTTTCAATGTTCCAGCTGTGCTGTGTACATACCTCTATTATAGCAAGATTACGGAACTGTAATTTCTTTTTTACATGTGTATCACCTTTACTAAAATCAATAACCTTGGTGATAGAAAGCATGTTTCATTCATCTTTGTAATTCCAATGACCAATAAAAAGCAAGCCTACAATAAAATTTTGTTAAACGAATCTCTGGCATAAGTCAGGGTAGTAATTTTCCTAAGGATTTGTCATTCTTTTTTCTTTCTTCACACTCAGGTCCTCTGAATCTCTATCGAACATCAATCGTCACAGCAGTTTCCTACCTCCCAGTACTTGGCTCGGTTGATGCCCTCTGCGTACGCTCGGGCAAAGTTACTCTCGCTGTTGAGAGCTGTAACCGCTGCACTCAGCTGAGACATGGGGTGCAGGTTCGTGGGAAAGTTGTCCAGCATGGTGACCACGTGGGAAGGCAGAGCTGCCCTCTTTGCCCACTCCTGTGAGAGCCAAGATACCTGTGAAAAGGAAGACATCGCTCATTACACCAGACAAGGAAAAAGAAGACAAATAAAAAGACAGCAGGGGACTTCCCTGGTGGTCCAGTGGTTAAGAATTTGCCTTCCAATGCAGGGGACATGGAAGGGAATTAGGAAACGACACGTTACTGAGCAACAAAGCCCACCCGCTGCAACTGGAGAACAGAGAAGCGATGTGCTCTAGAGCCCGTGAGCCACAACCAGAGAAAGCCTGCGTGCCGCACAGCACAGCACAGCCAAAACTCAAAGGAGAAAAGCAGACAGACAGTGAGTATTCCCCGGTGGTGCAGTGCTTAGGACTCGGCGCCTTCACTGCTGGGAGCCTGGCTTGAATCTCTGGCTCTTCAGTAACTTGCAAAATGGCAACTAAGATCTTGCAAGCTGCCTGGTGTGTCCAAAATAAAAAATTAAAAATAAAGAAAACGAAAAGACTGACCTCAAGTAAATCAAATCCAAGAGATTTCAATCCAGTCCACTTATAAAGCAGAACTCTGCTGATTTCCCTCCCCTCTATAAACCACCACCCATAACCAGAACAAGATTAAGTGCTTGAGATTAGAAAAAGGCAAAGGAGGGGAATGAGAAGGGCTAAGGTCCTTCTGCTTACCTGTTCCTCTGTTGGGATCTGTCCAGTTACCAACAGCCAAAACAAGCCCTCTGGCAAGGGCTCTTCCCCACCCTTAGCCTTTGGCAGCAATTTCTGGCATTCAGGAATGCTGTAGCCTCTGAAACGGATGCCCTTGAGGGAGAGGAGTAAGGATTACAACTCAAAAATCACACTAGTTGACTGATCTCACTTTCTTCATAGCTGTCAACAAATGTAAATCTCAGGCAGCTCACTCGTGCGTCATGCTTCCACGAGCTGACATTTAAAAGGTTGAGTGACCCTGCAGCTGCCCCGTGCGCCTATTTTTGCCTTCCAAAACGCACAGGTGTGCGCCCCAATTTGTTCTCCTCGCCCTCAGAGACTTAATCCACGGTGCGCCCGACTCAGTACAGTCAGTGATCACCAGCGATCGACAGGAGGTCTCTTACCTCATCAGGATCGAGAACTGATGTTTCATATACCAATCCCTTCATGCCTCTCATGCCACCGTACATCTAAAGAAAAGAAGAGGATGTAACAAGTTGTCCAAATAATTCAGGCAGGAGCTTCTTAGAGCTTCATGGGATCTGGGGGAGGAAATTTAGTGTCTAACTTGCAAAACTTTGGGAGATTTCTGGGTTAACTTTCTATAGAATGTAATTTTGAAAGGAAGACTGCTAATGCTGGAAATGAATTTTGTAAGTTGAGAAATCATTATCTTTAGTTAGTGTTTTTGCCTGTGCTCCCTTTTGTCATTTTTTTCTCCTGCCCGCTCTTCTCCCCCCGTCATTCCCTCCAACCAAAGTAAACAGAATGGGATTGACTATAGGGAAAGAAGATGGAGACCAATGGCTAAATATTGCTATGAAATTATCATCTGAGCTGCTGAGATTCTCAGAACTGAAGAAAAAACCATCCTGTTCTATAAGGCCAGCTAGAGCTATGGTCTAACTGGATGATCCCCACAGCATCAACTCAGAGACAGAGAACCTTGGGCCCAAAAGCTGAGGGGTTGGGAAAAGTAATAGAAACTTCATTCATCTTTTCCCATACCTAAATTAGGTTAGCCTCAACTATTAAATCTGTAGAAAAGAACAGTCTATTTCTAACAAACAGCATTAGCTCCCGCATCTCCCCATATGGGACAGAATGCTCTGAACGGTCAGTGAAGGGAGTGGTGCTTCTGGCAAAGCACGCCGCCAAGCTCCTCTTCCAGGCAAGAGCCGACCCCTTACCATGTCCACCGTGATCTGGCCCACCACTGTCTTGCCATGTTGCTGCCTGAAGGTCTTAACTCTGGTCTGCTCCTTAGGTATCAAATCAGCCAATATGTCTTTCAAATTCTAAAAAGAGGAGTAGAAAGGCTACATGATGATCAAAATATTGATTACATTTCTGCAAAGTTGATATGTTAAGACTGCTTTTTAGAATTTGGCTTTCTCTGTCAGGGAAGCCTGGTCAACTACTCTGTACAGATGAGGGTAAAAGAATTAGGCAGAGGAAGAAGGGAATGGGGAGTTGTTTAACGGGTACAGTTTCAATTTGGGAAGACAAAAGTTTTGGAGATGAATAGTGATGATGTTTGCACAATAATGTGAATTACTTAACTACCCCTAAACTATAAACTTGAGAATAGTCTACTTTCTAATGAATACCATAAGCTCCAGCATTTCCTTTTATGAGACAGAACACTTTGAATAGTTGGTGAAAAGAATGGTACTTTCGCTGAAGTACATCATAGAGCTACTTTTTTCCAGCCAAAATCCCAGAGTCCTTATCATGTCCACAGTGATTTAGCTATCTTAAAATAGCAGTAGTAATAATGGCCATAATAAGAGTCCTGGTCACCTCCATGAGACACTCGGGATAATGCTAAGAGCCTGGATGGCAGTCCACCCAGGGTCCAGCTGCCTCACTGACCCTCAGTCCTCTTTTCCAAACCTTACCGTGGAAGAAGCACTCGCATGCCGGGCAGCAAGAACAAGACAGGATGCATTCTGCAAAAAAACAAAAACACAAACCTTATGCCATCATCCTCCTTCCTAGGTATTAACAAGAAATTGCAATGACTCAACTTCTCTCTTTATTTTAGCCTCTATGGACAGTTTGACACATGAAAGCTGTATAAGGCCTTGAGCGACCTGGAAAAAATTTCCAGTCTGGAGGCAGCAGCTTCATCAGCACTCCCCGAAGAGCCTCTCCCATCACCTGGGTTCTAAGGGCTGGGCTTTGTGAGGCATGAAGCAAACGGCAGAGAGGCAGTTGTTAAAGTACCCAGCACTTAAAAAATCCAGCTTTCCGTAGCTCTGAGGAGCGCTGAGAAGAGCAACGGGGACACGGATCGACCCCTTGACCAGGCTGGTCACCTCCCCTCCGCGCCGAGTCCTCTGGCAGCGCTTCAGCCCCGGTCTAGGAGAGTCCAGAGGGAAAAGCAGCCTTTACAGCACCACCAAAATGCTCCTGGAAAAAGCATGCGGAAGACAGAACATCTACAAAGTGACAACCGGACGGCTCAAAAGCAGCAATGGAAACTAGAAAACTGGTGAATCAGCTTTAACATACTGAGAAAAATTACTAGACTTGTGTCCCCAGGTGAGAAAGAAAAAACTCTTAAAGGAGGTGAAATAAAGACATTTCAGGTAAACAAACGCTGAGAGTTATCACTTACACACCTTACCAAACACATTTTTTTTTTACACTGAGGTATAGCTGATGCACAGTATTCTGTAAGTCTCCGGTACACAGTGTGACCCACACTGTTTGAAGGTCACATTCCATTTACAGTTACGGCCCCGCTCCCCTCTCCCCACCGGCACCTGTGAGTTTATTCTCTTATCTGTATTTTTCTTGTTTGTTATATTCACTAGTTTTCTTTTTTAAATTCCATGTAAGTGATTCACAGCATCTGTCTTTCTGACTTATTTCACTTCACATGGTACACTCCAGGTCCACCCATCTTGCTGAAAATGGTAAAATTTCATTCTTTTTATGGCTTAGTAGTATTCCATTGTGTATCTAACACACACATCTTTATCCATTTATCTCTTGATGGACACTTAGACTGCTTCCATATTTTGTAGCTAAGCTATATTTTTCTATATTTAGAGATAGTTTTTTTCCCCCCAAGAAACACAACTTTCTATGAAGATTGCTGAGTTGCAACAGAAAGTTCAACACTGCCTTTGAAAAAGACAACCTGTTGTACTACTCCCAAGTTGTAAGGACTTTAGCCAAGGAGGCTGACTTTTCTTCACAAGATTATTTTGAGCCCCAGGGTCCTCATCTATAAAATGGTGCTGATACCCACTATATGCCACAGGGCTGTCTTGTGATGATTAAATTACAATGGATGTGGAAGCACTTTGCAAACACACACACACACACACACACACATACACACACACACACACACACCATGCAGCAAGTCTATACGTCTCCTTTTGCCAAAAGGTCAGACACACTTTTTTAAGTAACTACAGTCATCCCTCGGTATTCAAGGGGGAATTGGTTCCAGGACCTCCCCACCCTCAACAGATACCAAAATCTGAGGAAGCTCAAGTTTCTTAAATAAACTGGTGTACGATCTGTATATAACCTATGCATATTTTTCCATATACTTTAAGTTAACTCTAAATTACTTATAATACCTAAAGCAATGTAAATGCTATATAGTTGGAAATACAAAGTAAATGCTATGCCAATAGTCAGCACATGGCAAGTGCAAGTTTTGCTTTTTGGAATTAAAAAAATATGTTTGATCTGCAGTTGGTTGTACCCACAGGTGCAAAACCCATGGATACAAAGGGCTGACTGTATTGCATTGCTGTCTGATTGTGCTGGAAAGCATTTGAACTAGTGGTAATGTATAAATTCCCAACCACCACATGCTTAAGGTGAGGCTGAGTAGTGCCCGAGGCTGTTAGAATTTCATGCCCCTCTTTCTGTTGGGGCAGGAGGAAGAAATGAAAAGGGAAGAGATCCTTCAGAAAACTTTATTTTAAAAAGAATCAAAAGAAAGAAAGAGAAGTCACTCAGTTGTGTCTGACTCTTTGCGACCCCATGGACTGTAGCCTGCCAGGCTCCTCATCCCTGGGATTTCCCAGGCAAGAATATCCAAAGCTAAACTCAGAGAGCAGGAGGCAAGCTAATGTGGCCCCAAAACAAAGGGGCGAGGCCTCAGATCGCTGACGAGGACTGCTCAAGACCCTCTCATCAGCTTTCTAAGAGCCCCCTCCAGCTCGCTGAGCGCCGCCTGGGCAGAAAGTGCACAGCACAGGAGCCACTTAGCCTGCTCATCCGACACGGGGTGAGCCTTACTAGTCATCAAGAGCGAGCGAGGGAAAACCGTGAGTGGGCTCCAACTGCTCTTCCGTGTTCAAGCTACTCCACGCACCACGGTCCCACAGACCCCCTATTCCAGAAGCCCCGTCTCCTGGAGACCACACCAGGACTCAGCAGACCCCTTAATTGTGGGTAGTTGGTATTTGTGGTTTGCTCTGAAAGAAGCTATAGGGGAACATACCATCTGAGAGAAAAAAGAAGTTGAAATATCTCCACAATGATAATTTTTTCACTTCTAAAACATCTTTAAGTTTCTATAATGGCTGGCTGCTTCACTGGCAAGAGGAAGACATTATAAGAATAGTCTAAGGTTAAATCTTAGGCAAAAGAAAAAAAATCTGTCCAAGCTAAGTTGACAGAATAAAAGCCTTATCTTAAGATGAAAATGAAATTCTCTCAGAATGGAGGGCTCTATTCCACCAATATGCCTGTATAACAAAAACAGTTTTCCCCTTAGGAGAGAGAACTACTAGAATCAATGAGCTTCCCTCTCTTTTTACTTCACTTAAGGTTAAAAAAAAAAAAAGAAGAAAATCAGAAAGAAAAGGATGATGGAAAGCCTACTAACATGGCTATAAGAATGCGAAATCATTTAAAGGCATCGGATGGAAATATCACCATGCTTCCACCACCAGCAAAGCCCTAATTTCCTCTGTAGAGAGTGTCTTTACCATTTAATGAGGCACCGCAAAGTAACTTGAGTAGAGCTGATCTCAACTGTCCCTATCTCCATCTGCAACACTTCTTAGCCAGATCTCCAACTGGCAAAAATAATGCTAGTGTGTGAACAGCATGGCTATGTAGCTCCAAAGTGAAGGTAGTATATCTGTTCCTACTATACTTCTGGTTGTGTGACCCTAGCCAAGTCATTTAATCTTTCTGTGCATTAATTTCTTTATCTCTAAAATGCAAACAATCTACCTGAAAAAGAATTCAGAGTAAAGATAGTAAAGATGATCCAAGGTCTTGGAAAAAGAATAGAGGCACCGACCAACACACTATAAACGTTTAACACAAACTGAAGAATGATAAAGTGTAAGTGTAGCCGTGCCCCACTCTGAGACCCCACAGACTGCGGCCCGCCAGGCTCCTCTGTCCATGGGGATCTCCAGGCAAGAATACTGGAGTGAGTTGCCATTTCCTTCTCCAGAGGATCTTCCTGACTCAGGAATCGAACCCGCACCTCCTGCATTGTAGGCAGACGCTTTACCATCTGAGCCACCAGGAAAGCTAAACTTAAATTAAAAAAATACACTAGAAGGACTCAATAGCAGAATAAGTGACACAGAAGAAACACATAAGTGAGCCTGAAGACATGAATGAAAAAAGTAAAAAGAAATGAGGACAGTCTGAGACCTCTGAGACAGTATTAAACGCACCAACATTCGCATTACACAGGTCCCAGAAAGAGGAGAAAGGACCTGAGAAAATATTTGTAAAATGGAAATAATTGAACCTACCTCAAAGCACTGCTAGGAGGATGAATTAAGTCAATATTTATGAAGCACTTACGATCACGCCTGGCACACAGCACAAATACGCCTGTATTTGTTATTTAATAAACACAGAAAAGTAAATAGTATGGCTACTTTCCAGCACTCTTCAATGTCAAGTTTAGTCATATTTAGCTCACTGTGCAGCCTAGTGGGAAAAAATTAAAGAAATATGAAGGATTTTAAAAACAATCCATATGGACAGAGGAATTCAGGTTCGGATAACTTTACCTGACGATGCAGAAGACAGAGCACACGGCTTGGAATCAGGAAAGGAAATCTGGGCTCCAGTCCCAGCTGCGTCACTAAATAATGGAGACATCTAAAGCAAAGCTACTCCTGTTTCCCTTTCCCTCTCCACATCTAGGATAACACTCAAGCACTTGGCTCCAAAGTCTGACCCTAAGGTTCCAACAAGGACATATATATAAAGGTACATAAAAACCTTGCTATTTAAAAAATATGACTGCCTGGCCAGCAATATTACCATTACCTGGAGCTTGTCAGAAATGCAGAATCTTGGGTTTCACCTCAGACCTACTAAACCCAAATCTGAAGTTTAACAAACTCACTAGGTTGATTCCTATGAACAGTAAAGTTTGAGAAACATCCATGGTTTAAAGTGTTAAGCAAGGAAGCAGAAGGGAGAACACCGAGTCTAGGACGTGGTGTTATCAAGAGTCAAGTCCTAAATGCAGGTCCTCTATGACCTAACTTCTAGTTTCAATTCTGACATCTCAAAATGGGTAATAAAGCCAATTTCAGGGTAGACAAGTGGACTATATGAAATAATTTGCATGAAAGCATCTAGAACAGTGCCTTCTGCATAGCTGAGATCAGTAAACATGTTTCTTAGTTATGTGTTGGCTTATTACCTACCAACTTGTGTCACAACTCTCTCATGGAGCTGGATCCCAGGAAAGAGACAGTCAAGTCTGAGGAAGGGTGAGTGAATAATTCCCTCTAGTTGAAGAACAGGAAATAAAGCCCCAACTTTCTGAAGGGACTCCTGACCAAGAAAAGAGTCTCAGGGAGAGGAAACAAATTTAACTAACTATAATCTAACACCAGCAAGAGGTGTTAGAGGGCTGTCATACCTTAGGCTACATCCCTCATCTCATCTACCTCCTGGCTGCCAGTGAAAGCTGCTAAGCGACTTTTGTACAGTGCATTCAGGCTACACTCATAGATAGAACAGGCAGCGTACAAATCTCTGAGTCATCCCTGAACTTTCAACTCCTAGCTCCTCCCCCCAATTCTGAAGGGGTGGCAACTGAGCTTCGGCTTCGGGTTACATGCCACGTGTGGAGTCATCCCACCCAAAAGGCAGCGGTCAGGTGAATCAGGGCATCATCTCACTCAGTAGGTCAGCTGCTTCATGGGGAGAGATGGCAAGAGCTACTTCCAAAGATAAGGGCCAGGCTCACAGCTTCTGTCTGCCAGAATTCTCTATAGGCTGGTGGGAATTACCATCACTAAAAGGCTTTTTCAAACCCCACATGCTGCCATCCCATGCCAGTAACTTTTCGTGAGCTGGCTATTACTGATAGAAGTGGGCTGCAGCTGTCAAATATGCTATGCTAGGATGCAAAAATACAATTAAGGGAACCTCTATCTTAAAAGGCCAAGGGAGGAAAAGGACAAATATAACATGCAGGAAATTCTGCCAAAGACTTGCTTATAATACTGTAGGGTACTGGCCAAATCCCTTAACAAAAATCAATTAAAACTACTCCTTTCTCCCCCAGATTCCCCAGATTCTGCACACAGTAGAATCCCATTTGGATAAGCACTTACTTAATAATGTAGTTACTTCTCTCTTACTCCTCTTAGCCTATTATCATCATTGATCCACATCTAGGACCCTACTCTACAAGGGAAAAGCCAAATTTCCTTCAATACTCCAAAGACACATTCAGAACATGTCCTGGCACATATCCAGGAGCTCCAACGTCAAATCTGTAAGCTTACAAACTACTGTGTATAAAATAAATAGGCTACAAGGATATGTTGTACAGTGTAAGGAGAATAGCCAATACATAATGATATTTATAAATGGAATATAATCTACAAAATTGTGAATCACCATGTTGTACACCTGAAGTACTGTAAATCATCTACACCTCAATTTAAAAATTAATTTTTAAAAAAGTTGTGAGAGATGCTCCTGATTTTATTAGAGCCCTTGTCCATTAACAAAAGATGAGAGCTTGCCAAGCCAGCAGAACTGGCTTAGTTGGTGAAACAAACACAATTCTCTAATAACTGCAAGAAAAATCTTGTGCTACGAAGGCTTCCAGTGCAGAAGAAACAACTTGCATTAAGTAAAAACGAACACACACAGGACAAAGACTCCTCTCTCCCCAGAACCAGGTCAGAGAACTAAAGCCATTTAACATCTGTCTTTCACAAGACTAATACTGGAAGTCCACCCGCACTACTTGGTCAGGCCATTTAATAGCCTGGGCAGAGAAATCTTTAGATTTTGTACTCTGATGCCCTTCATACTCCCAAGAATTCCCTTAATAATTATGCCCAACTCCCATTGTCTAACAGACCCTTCTTTAAAGGTTCGCTGATTATTCAATGAAGAAGACTGAAAAGGACACCAATTCAGCCTCAGGAAAGAACTGAGTCCTAATTTTTCTTTCAGAGAAATTCTTATTGCTCTTTAATAGTTGCTAAACACCTATTTATTATGTGCATACGAAGCCTATACTACTGAGTAAAATATATAGGATCTGTCACTATTTTCTCAGGAACTAGAAACTGTTTCCTCACTTCTACTAGGAGTTCTTACAATGCTTTGTTTCAGGGATTTACAAAAATCTTTTCCTAAGTCATTTGAAAAAAAGACATAGGACGATAAACCTAGAGAAAATAGTCTATAACAGACTATAGCTACTTTTGAAGTCACTTAAAAATAATCACTAGTTAGGCACTTCCCTGGTGGTCCAGCGGTTAAGAATTTGCCTTGCAATACAGAGGACGCAAGTTCGATCCCTGGTTGAGGAACTAAGATCCCACTTGTCAAGGAGCAACTAAGTTCATGTGACACAGCTCGAGAATCTGTGCTAGATCCTGTGGACTGCAACTAAGACCAATGCAATCACATAAATACATATATATATTTTAAAAATCACGAATTAAAAAAAAAGCCCAAACACATACACATATATATTAAATACAGTTACAAACAAAAAGGACTGCACACGGCTTTACTGGCCCAACAGGAGGGGCTCACCAAGCAGTCAACTGAGACACTTGAAAAAATACAAATTTCCAGACCCACCCCACCTCTGCTGACCCAGAATCTGCATATAGGTTGCATAAACGTGCAGTGTGAACAAGCCACCCCAGGTGATGATGCTCACTGTGAACTTACTTACAGATCTTTTCAAATGATAACATGCTAAAAGAAATTATAGGAATTCAGGCAAGTTCAGCGAAGAGCTGGAAAACAGATCCTAAGATCTGCTGCTAAAGTTGTCTCTACTCTTTTTAATTTCACTCAAATCCTATTCAACTCTACTACATCAGGCACCAAAAACAGGGCAGAAGGAATTACTCTGTGGCTTTAGGGAGCTCCACCAAGTCTGGTTTCCTGCCTTCTGCCCACATGGAATGTCAGCCTTCCCTTCGGATTACCTGCTTATCTCAATGCCTCCCCACACCCACACATTCAATGGCTACCAGTCTAAAGACCACCAGAAAGAACAGTACAATCACTCCACCACTAGCATCGGGTGAGGCATCGCTCTCCACTGTTCATCTCTGATTCATCTAGTAAGCCATCAGGGAGTTGCCATTACTTTGGGTAGCAAAGAATCAAAGAAGTTCAGAGAGTTTGCCCTTAACAAGTTTTGGTCTTTAAGCTTAACTAATACTTCAAAGGACAAAACTGACTCAGTTGTGCAGAACCCAGTTTCAGGCTTAACTTTACAGAAGAGATGTGTAGTGGTGTGGGCTTGCTGTAAAGTGTCTTGAAAAAGTCTAGAAATAATCTAGAAACACTTTTGGATTGACTTACCTAAAGTTATCAAACAGCTTAGAGGAATAATTCTCAAAGATACAAGAAGTAGGGCTGTCCGTCACTTTGGTATTAAGAATGCAGAAGTTAATTGGTGGATCTACTCTAATTCCCAACTCAGATCACCTATGAAAAGACAGTATTTACAGCACAAAGCGAAGGCACCCATAGCTAAAACTAAAACCATTGCTTACTAGAAATTCATTCAGATAAACAAGAAGTCAAATAACCTTAAGGCTCTGAATGAGGTGGTCACTCCAACTCATGTGCTCGTTAAATTACCTGACAGTGAGCAGGGTAGAACAGAACAATGATTAGCTAGTCTCCTAGCAAGGTTAAAAAGTTTTCTCATAAAAGCGAATTACACCTGACTTTGAGAATCAAAGTGGTAGGCTAGAAGACTATTTTTGCCTTCTAAAGCCTACCTTAATAGCAAAAGAAAAACTGAGCACCATTATTAAACTGTAGGCTAACCCGGAAAGTTCAGGCAGGTGCTAGCAATGCTGTCAGATTGGTATTCTGGCTATACTGCTTAAATCTCAGGAAGTTTCCACTCCTCGGTCTGTTGAGCTTTGTTATAAGGGTCGAAAGCCTTAGAAGGGCTTCCAATATACAGGTTTCAAGGATCCTCGGGTCCAACAGGAAAGTAAACAAAACAATAAAGATCACTACAATTAGGTTGCCTTGTCAATTCAAAAACTTTCTGAGTTTCCTTCCCCAGAGGTTTAAGAGAAAAACTAAATTCAAATGTAAATTCCAAAGGCTGTTTCAAATTGTAGAGTTAGCAGCCCTGGAATGAGCTAATTATAGTATCTCCTATTCAGCCAAAACACTATCCAGAACTTGCTTCTTTTCCCAAGAGGCTTCCTTTCCCTGTTCCCTGGTAGTGGAAGGAACTGTCAAGTAAGACAAGTATCTCCTAAATGGTCAGCCTCCATCATGCTGCTGAGTACCTGGAAAAACCTGTAAGTGCTACAGGCTTTACCTTATCTGCCAACCATTCAAGATAACACACTGTAAGACAAAACCTTTCTAGGTTTTCCCTTTCCTCCCCTTAGGTGCTGGCAGCTTTAATTTGTCTGCAGAAGAAAAAAGTGTAAGTTCTTTGCAAAAGTCAAGGTCACTTGTGGGACTGTCCCTGCTTGGATTAGAAGGCTGGGACCCCTCAGCACACCAGTCTTTCTGTTTAAAGTACCCAGTTACCCAGAGACAAAAGTAATTTTGGCAATATAAAATTGAAAACATTGTGTAAGCAACAACATTCCTTATAATCCCAACAACAACAAAAGTCAAATAAAGGGCCTCTCATGGGACTTCCCTGGTGGCTCAGACTCCACGCTCCCAAAGCAGAGGGCCTGGATTCCATCCCTGGTCAGGGAACTAGATTCCGTGTGCTGCAGCCAAATAAGTTTTTAAAAAGTAAAGGGGTCCCCCCAAAGAGGAACCTTTCTCGGGTAGAGCAGATTTAAAAGCAACAGTAAAACTTAAGTGAGCAAGTAGTAGGACTGGTCATGTAACCTTGGAATTACTATCTACCGCCCAGTTATCTTCACTTATCAGCCTGCGGTTTATAGGGACAAGTTTTCTCCAATCACATGCGATAATCATGCAGAAGGTTCTACACAAACCCTCCACCCCACCCAAGCTCCTCCTATATAGAGTAACTGCAAAAGTCCCAAGGACAAAGAGGACCCGAGTCGCATTCCTCCAGAAGGAACTAGTATGCTTGGTCACTAAAGGTTTTAAGTATCTGGGCTGGAGAAATGGAAGCCGGCAGTTCTGAAACTGACAAGGACCTCTCTACCTAGTCGAAGCTGAAACTAGCCACGGCTCCGGCTCCGGCCCAGAATAGAGTGAGCACATCTGCTCACCCTCGCCACTTCTCTTAGCCAGCCCCTTCTTCCAAACAAGCTCTTTCCCTAGTCCCAGTGGAATACATCTACGTTCTTCACTCCTTTTTCCAAGGCCAAGCACCCCCGCCTCTTCCACCCTTGACACGCGGGGTGACAGCTCGGTCCGGCCTTCCCACCGGCCCAAGACCTCAGGCCAGGGCGGGCAGCACTCACTTCACCCCCAATGGGCCGGAAGGCACATAGCCCCGGGAGCTCCAAGCAGGGCAGGCGGCCAGCCAAGCGCAGGGCCCCTTTAAGACGCGCTGGGGTGCGCCTGGGTAGGGGAGGGAGACCCCGGGCTTGAGGGCCTGCAGTCGCCTCAGCCCCACCCTGGAACCGCGCGGTCCCTCCTAGTTGCTCACCTTAGCTCCGAAGAGCCGGGCGGCCGCAGTGAGTAAAGCCATGGCGGGCGAACTCGGGGATCTGCCAGGGAGGGAAGAAGGGAAGAGAGCTGCGGCAGGGACGGGAGGCGGCGCCGCTGCACCAGAGGCCGCGCGGACGAGGGGAACAAGGTTGAAAGGAGGAGGCTGAGGGAAGGGGTAGAAGAGCCGGCGGCGGCGCCCAGCCCGGGGTCCTCGGTGAGGCCCCGCCCACCGCCCGGAACCCGCCCCCGCCCCTCCCGCGGGGACACGCCTCGGGCTCGGCCATTGGCCCAGTGTGCGTGGGGGGGCGGGCCCTCAGCCACTGACAGCAGCTGTGGCGGGGCGGATTGGACCGTCCGGGGTCGGCTAATTGAGGGCGGGTGGGCGGGGGGAAGCGTGTAGGTGGTTAAGTATGTGCCTGAGAACTCAGTTAACTTCCTTCTTAGGCTTTTCCCGTGCCCTTAACACGTTTAGGGTTCACTGTAAGGTGGCTATTAGAAAAAAAAGCTCCAAGGACTTTGACCTTTGAAAGGTCCTCGGAAGCCAACCCCTTAATACTATCACGGCAACTGGTCCCACTCCACTGGCATGCTTTCTTGATCAATGTCATTGGTTAATGACTTAGTGGCCATAGAGGTGACATCATGTGGACACAGGCTATGATGCCAGAATTAGCTACTTGGAAATCATTTGCGGTAAGCAGAAGCCGTGGTATTATAGATACCAACAGATCCCAAAATGTGGAGAAGGAAAGCAAAGGCAGGAACCTGAGTATTGGGTGGTCTTTGCCGGCAGGCAGTTCCGTGATTACTGCAAGGAAACCCAAGTCTTAGGAAGGGTTATTTGCTCAGTCCTGTTCCAGTCTTTGTGACTCTACGGACTGTAGCCCGCCAGGCTCCTCTGTCCATGGAATTCTCCAGGCAAGATACTAGCGTGGGTTGCCATTCCCTCCTCCAGGGGATCTTCCTGACCCAGGGATCAGAACCCAGGTCTCCTGCATCGCAGGCCAATTCTTTACCATCTATCAGACAAAGCAACTCTTACAAAGGCCCCCTTAATGTGAGAGCTTCCAGAGCAGTCCAGAGCCTCTGGGTTCTGGGCATTAGCCTCATTGCCACTCCCGTCACATAACCCCACACAACCAGTCCACACCACATACAACCAAAAGATCAGGAGCTGCGGAATAACCCTTCACCCCAAATCATTTCCTTTTTTTGTTACATCACTCCTGTTACTCTCATACGGCCTTTGGGCCTTTACACGTACTTGGCTGTCTTCTATATACTCTTATCCTGTGCTCCCCAGAGACCGTTAAATGAACCATGGCACTGAAGTGATCTTCTTGACTAATTCTTCTGGGTAGACAAGAACTTAGAACCTTTCAACCTCTATGAGCTATCACTGTCATTGACCCGAGGGCAGGGAGGAACTGACCCACACCCCAGATGAACAGTCCTTTTATCTCCTTACATAGAAGTAACAAAGTTCAGAGGTCCAGTACCGTCTAAGCCAGGTTTAGCTAGATCCCATTTATAAAGAACCTAGTTTATAGCTTGAACTTGGAAAGAGAGAAAAGTCATTTTCTCTTGCCAGGTTTATTTATACTTAGCTTTACACCTACCAAGCCATGCTTCTTCGGCTTGGGGGTCAGACCCTAGGAGAGAGCTTCACAAATAGTGCCCCAGAGGAGCGCTGAACTTAGCTGTCTCCTCGGTGACTTCAAAGCTCCACTGATCGATACTTGCTCCCAATTTAGCATCTCACAGAGGATTTCCTCCTAACCCTAGAATAGTTTGACCTGGTTTCTTCTCTCCGGTTAATCATCCACAGAGACTAGCCTGCAGGCCAGAGGACTGAACTCCAGTGCCCCGACAGACAGAAGGCATTCTTAGGGTGAGGCGACCCAAGGGGTGATTACTGAGTGCCCATGAGGGTAACCTATTTTGGAGCTCTAATGATGAGAGGAAGAGTGGGGAACAATAATGCTTATAGTATCCTGGAGCCTAGTGTCATGAGGCCTTTATGGACTTGTTAGGGGAAACACACTGACTGAAACCGCCGACCCTGGCCAGAGACCATAGTAACTATTTGTGTGAGTTATTTTACGACAGGAGGTCCTACTAAGGAACACGGAACTAAGCCATCACCAACCAGAAGAGTTCAGGAAAGGTTAAAAGGAGGCACCACATGTCCGACCACCTCCCAGAAAACTCGCTGGCATTCATCTTGGCTGAGCAATGTGTGTGCCACCAAGATGAACCCTGACTCAGAATGATTGTCCAAAGACAAGCCAGAAACTGACCCCATCACCATAAAACCTGAGACTTGGAGCCACATGGCAGAGCAGCCCTCCTGGGTTCCCTTACCCTACGGCTCTCCCCCCAGGTGCCCCTTGCCAGTAAGGTCTCTTGCTTTGTCAGCATGTGTGTCTCCTCAGACAATTCATATCTGAATATTAGACAAGAGACACTTTTCGGGCCCTGGAAATGGTCCGCCTTCCTGCAACAGACTTATTTTGAGGTTGTTCAGGCCTGACATCCATTACTATAAGATCAATGGGAAAATCCAGGGATCAAAGGGACTGAATGGTATTTTCCAGGAACTGGCTTAGAGTCTTTTCTCTGAAGCTATTTGGGATCTGGGGAGGTAGGGAAAAAAGTTAAAGGAGAAGGATTAGCATGAATAAAGCAGCCAAGTGAATTATAGGTCCAAATACAGCTAAGTGTCTGAAAAAACTGGAGGGGACAAGGGAGAGAAGACTGAGAATTGAGGTCATCTTGACCTTGGGAATGACCTCTTTAAAATGGACAAGGGCAATAGTGCCCTCTGGTGGTCAAGGATAAGTAGAAGCATGCACCCTAAAAATTCATCAGTAAACCAAACTGCAGAAAAACATCTGCTTAACTGACTATGCTAAAGCCTTTGACTGTATGGATCCCAACAAACTGTGGAAAATTGTTAAAGATATGGGAATACCAGAACACCTTACCTGCCTCCTGAGAAATCTGTATGCAGGTTAAGAAACAACAGTTAGGACCAGATATAGAACAACAGACTGGTTCCGAATCGGGAAAGGACTATGTCAAGGCTGTATATTGTCACTCTGCTTATTTAACTTATATGCAGAGTACATCATGAGAAACGCTGGGCTGGATAAAGCACAAGCTGGAATCAAGATTGCAGGGAGGAATATCAACAACCTCAGAGATATAGATGACACCACCCTTATGGCAAAAAGCAAAGAGGATCTAAAGAGCCTCTCGATGAAAGGGAAAGAGGGGATTGAAAAAGTTGGCTTAAAACTCAACATTCAAAAAACTAAGATCATGGCATCCAGTCCCATCACTTCATGGAAAATAGAAGATAAACAATGGAAACAGTGACAGACTTTATTTTCTTGGGCTCCAAAAATGACTGCAGATGGTAATTGCAGCCATGAAATTAAAAGATGTTTGCTCCTTGGAAGAAAAGCTCTGACAAACTAGACAGCATATTAAAAAAAGCAGGGACATTACTTTACCGACAAAGGTCTGTATAGTCAAAGCTACCGTTTTTCCAGTAGTCACTTATGGATGCGAGAGTTGGACCATAAAGAAATCTGAGTGCCGAAGAATTGATGCTTTTGTACTGTGGTGTTGGAGAAGACTCTTGAAAGTCCCTCAAGAGTCTGCAAGGAGATCCAACCAGTCCATCCTAAGGGAAGTCAGGCCTGAATATTCATTGGAAGGACTGATGCTGAAGCTGAAACTCCAATACTTTGGCCACCTGATGGGAAGAACTGACTCATTTGCAAAGACCCTGATGCTGGGAAAGATTGAAGGCAGGAGAAGGGACAACAGATGATGAGATGGTCGGATGGCATCACTGACTCAATGGACAAGTTTGAGCAAGCTCCAGGAATTGATGATGGACAGGGAAGCCTGGTGTGTTACAGTGCATGGGGTCTGGGTCGCAAAGAGTTGGACATGACTGAGCAACTGAACTGAACTGAAACCAAACTCCTTTATTTAATAGGTAATAACTAAAATTTGTTGAGTACTTACTATTTCCAGATACTGTGTAAATGTGGTACATGCATTACCTTAATTGATTCTCACAACTCTAAGGGATGTAGGTAATACTAGTATCTTTACATAGGAGGAACGCAAGGTTTAGATGAAGTATCCCACTCAGGATCATAGCTTATAATTGGCATTGCTGGAATTCAGACCTAGGTTAGCCTCACTCCAGAAGCTGTATTGTAACTACTAAGCTGTATTGTTGATATGATGATGACTGTATATTATCAGCTGCAACTGAGGAAGGGGACTTTGAGTCATTGTTAACTGTCTCTTGGGCACATTAGCTCAGTGGTATGTTTAAAGATATTTTAAAAGATAAGGAACTGTAGGGAACTCCCTGGGGTTCAGTAATTAGGACTCCACACTCCCAGTGCAGGGGGCAGGGGTTTGATCCCTGGTTGGGAAACTAAACAAACAAAAAGATAAAGAACTCTAGTCTCATTCACCCTGTAAAACCTTCGTACACTCACACCTGAAATACATAATAAATGATGACCTTCCCAGAATACAGGTAATAAAGGTGGAAGGGGCAAACATTTAGCACCTAAAGAGACCAGGGAGATAGAATGGGCTTCTTACAAGGAATAATCAGGCTGGAAAAAGGCTGAAAAGGGGATCTAGTGCTTTTCCACTGTACATTGTTAGATTCAGAGGATGTGTGTTCAAACTTGAAGGTAGTTTTCAAACAAATAAAAGAAGTACTACTTTACAGACCCACTAGGGACTATCTGAAGACCCCCACTGGCCTAGGCATAAGCTGATCACTGGGGAGGAAGCCTTGGCTACCCCGCCCCTCTTTGAGCTTGTTTTCTGCATCTGCAAAATGGGAGTAAATATCTAGTATTTCTTAGAGTTATAAAGAGTAAATAATTGTGTTATGTGAGTAAGATATTTCTTTTTCCCTTATTATTCATTTTTGTTTTATATTTAAAGGATTTTTGTTCCTGCTCAGAATCCTTTTACAGCAAAAAAAAAAAAAAAAAAAAATCCTCTAAAACATAGACTAGATTTTCACATAATACATTTTCCTAGTCACCCTGGATCTCATTTAACACTGTCTTTGGGAATTCCCTAGCAGTCCAGTCACTGCCAAGTGCCTGGGTTTGGTTGGGGAACTAAAACTCCATTAGTTCAGTTCAGTTCAGTTCAGTCGCTCAGTCGTGTCCAACTCTTTGCGACCCCGTGGACTGCAGTATGCCAGGCTTCCCTGTCCATCACCAACTCCCAGAGCTTACTCAAACTCATGTCCATTGAGCCGGTGATGCCATCCAACCATCTCATCATCTGTCATCCCCTTTTCCTCCCACCTTCAATCTTTCCCAGCATCAGGGTCTTTGCAAATGAGTCAGTCCTTCACATCAGGTGGTCAAAGTATTGGAGTTTCAGCTTCAGCATCAGTCCTTCCAATGAATATTCAGGACTGATTTCCTTTAGGATGGACTGGTTAGATTTCTTTGCTGTCCAAGGGACTCTCAAGAGTCTTCTTAAAATCCCATAAGCTTCACCAAACCAAAAACAAAAGAAACAAGGCTATCACACTCTCTTTGGGAATGTTTCATTAAATGCTAACATTTTTCTGATAAACTCATTTAGAAGGCATGTAAAATTTAGGGTGTAACCATATATAGGAGGTTGAGTATGAAAGTGAAAAGTGAAAGTGTTAGTCACTCAATCGTGTCTAGCTCTTTTTGCGACCCCCTGGACTGTAGCCCACCAGGTTCCTCTGTCCATGGAATTCTCCAGGCAAGAATACTGGAATGGGTTGCTATTTCCTTCTCCAGGGGATCTTCTTGACCCAGGGATCAAACCCCAGTCTTGTACACTGCAGGCAGACTGTTTACTGTCTGAGTCACCAGGGGAGGCCTGGGTTGAGTATATGCTCTACCAAATACTAGGCTAGAATAATTTTAGTACCCTCCAGAAAGGTTCAGAAAAATTCATGGATTCCTTGTGCTAACCTGTGGTATGAATTGAGAGATAAGCAAAGTATATCCTCCTGACCTTCTGAGGATCAAGTCAAGGATGATAAGGTCCACTCTTTCCCATATAAGACACATGCCTGTGTCCCAGTGGCAAAAACTCTTGGTCTGGAACATTCTTAACAGCTGCCCCTTGACAAACTAATGAGGCACATCACAAGTAACTTGTTACTGATTAACATTAAATTTGTTTTATTTATTTAAATTTGTAAATATCTTTCTTTTGTGTAAATTAGAAGAGTTTTGAGTTCCCCATAAGAGTACTCTCACTTATGTTTCTGAGAAACTTTCTGGTGGAAGAGTAAGAACTTTTAGACTGTAAGCAGACAATGGACATGCTCATAAGGACACGGGGTATACTCCTCGGGGAATGGAGCATGTGAACATTATTCACCTGCATCACAGACGACATAACGCTCAGCAGTAACAGCTGGAAAAGTGATTTGACAAGGCACATTTCTTATGACTGATGGAAGAAAGAATCAGCACTTGACCCTGAATTTAGTTGTCAACTAGTATCAGGGTGCTTGCTCTGAGCTAGTTAGATTTCACAGGGATTTCTGGTACAAGAAAGCTTTGCTGAACATATTCGTTCCAGCCAGGCTTAGTACAAGGTGTGAAGAGGGGAAAAAAAGACTTCATACAGAAGCTACTTCACAGCTATCTTAGATCAGTTGACACTTGGGAACATTAGCTTATAGATTCAGTTTTGCCACTAAATACAGAACTTGAGGACCTGTGGATTCTGTGGGCCTCAGTTTCTTTATCTGTAAAATCAGTTACTTCATCTGCAGAAGTGAACCTGCAAGATGACCTTGGGGTTATCTATGACCTCTAAGGGCCCTTAGATTCTAAAGTGCTTAGTTTAAAAAGTCTTTGAAATGGGGCCTTTCCTGGTGGTCCAGTGGCTAAGAGTCTGCGATCCCAATGCTAGGTACCCAGTTTCAATCCCTGGCCAGGGAACTAGATCCCACATGCTGCAAGGAAAAGTTCCCACAACTAAGACCCTGCACAGCCAAATAAATAAATAATTTTTTTAAAGTCTTTGAAACGTAATAAACCTTAGTAACAGGTATTTCTCCCAGGGACAGATGTTCCATTCCAAACCCTGAGACAGCCACACTTCAGGATCAGGGTGTTTTAGAAGCTCCTCAAAGAAGTATCCTTTACATTTTCATCCTGTGTCCCAGGCCAGAATCTCTACACACAGAAAGTGTGTGTGGTCCACACCGTAGTGTACTTATAGTCCAACTGGCCAAAGCTAGGGATGGAGATGACATGTTGCTATTGGCATGGAATCTGAAAGCAAGATCTTTCCCTCAAAAACTATTCCTTACCTCATCTCTCCCTATCTGACAAAGCCCTTACTTGTCCGCTGGGATGACCACATCCATTTGCCGTTTCCTGTCTGCTCTTGCTGACCCCTCCCTCTGGAAGGGTACAGAGGGTAAAATAATCCATTTCCTTCAGGACTGCGCTCTATCTTATGTTTCATCAGAATGAATACACTGATTTCTAGAATCCTATACTACCATGAATGCGTGCATGCATGCTGAGTCCCTTCAGTCATGTCCAACTCTTTGCGACCCCATGGACTGTGGCCCGCCAGGCTCCTCTCTCCATGGGATTCTCCAGGCAAGAAGACTGGAGTGGGTTGCCATTCCCTTCTCCAGGCGATCTTCCCGACCCAGGGATCGAACCCGCATCTCCTGCAGCTCCTGCAGTGTAGGTGGATTATTTACTGCTGAGCCAGCGGGGAAGCCCTGTGCTACTATACACTTATTCATGTTCCCTAGCTTATGCATAGAGGTTGCTCTTCTCACAGTTAGACTCTAAACACATTATATTGAGTAAGCACTGAATAAATGCTTATCTAGTTTGTTAGTCCATGAGGAATTTCAGATGACAAAAGAATTATGGTTTAGGCTCCTTCTACCTTCAGTTCAGTTCAGTCGCTCAGTCGTGTCCAACTCTTTTCAACCACATGAACTGCAGCACGCCAGGCCTCCCTGTCCATCACCAACTCCCGAAGTCCACCCAGGTCCAGGTCCATCAAGTCGGTGATGCCATCCAACCATCTCATCCTCTGTCGCCCCCTTCTCCTCCTGCCCTTCTACCTTAGCACTATACAATTCCCAAAGCTTTTCCTTTCCTTCCCTTTTTTTCTTCCTGTCTGAAATCTCCTGCTTTCAAGCCTAATGTAAGGGCCAATTCTGGGCATGAAAGACAACACAGTTCATACTTTTGGTTTCATATTTTTTCAGTTCATTTCAGTAAAAACATAATATAAAAGGCATTGCCACCCTCTTCCCCTCCTGGGGGTGATCCATCAAGCTTGTCAGTCTGAGCCGCTCCAGTGGTTCATAGCTCATCGTGGGATATGTGCAGGGCATGGTCACATAGATCTGCAAATAGCACAGGACAGTTTCAAAGAAAACGCCACTCACGCTGATCTACGCCACTATCAAGGACATACCCCCAAACAAATCAACACACACCAACCACCATTTTTCAGATCAAATGCTTTTTTTTTTTCTTGCCATACCTTGAGGCATGTGGGGTCTTAACTCCTGACCAGGGGTCCAGCCCACGCCCCCGGCAGCGTAAGCGCGAAGTCCTAACCACTGGACCACCGGGAAAGCCCCCCACCCCCAGCACAGCCTTTAAAATGACAAAGCTTCCCCACCATCCTCTCGCCGTATGGGTCTCAGGTGAGGGAGCCACAGACTCTGAAAGCCGGCAGGAAGAGACGGAGAGATGAACCCAAGTCCCCACGCCGTAAGTGAGCTCTTAAGCTAGCTTCATGGATTAGGCCGGAGGAGGCGGTGTGAGGGGGCGCCGGAGGACAGGCCGTGGGACAGACAACAGAGCATGTGCCAGGTCCGGAGATGTGAGGACAGGAGGGAAAGCGACAGAAGCTTACCTGTCCGCTTACTGCAAAGTTTGTCTTTAACATTGTCAGCCTCTCGGGAAAAGAATTCAATGAGTTCATCCTCGTACTCCTCCACGATGCTCTCACACTGTCAACCCAAGGGAGAGAGCAGTGAGAGAAGCAGCAAGGGCACGCCTCTGGTCTCCACCTCCAGAGAGGAGGACAAGGATGTGAACCCAGCTTTCCACTTGGGCTCTCCAATAACCCCCCTAATTTTCAAGAACCAGCTACCCATTCCCATAGCTCACCGCGAACTTGAGGGTGCCACTGATGTCTGAATCAATTCGAATGCCCTGTAGGTCCAGTTCACTGGATTCTCCATTCCGGCCCACGACACGTACATAGTTCTTGCGGTGTGTGGAAGGGTCGATCTGTTCCCCATACTCCTTCATCCGGTCGCATACCTCCTCTAGTAGCTCTGTGAGGTGGGCCTCTGAGCGAGCATAAGGCACCTAGAAATGTCCTCAGCCTTGGGTCATATTCTTCTACCTCTGTACATTAATAATTTATACCCTTACTTTTCCTTCCAAATCTAGCTTGATCAACCTATTCTAACAAGTCTTCTCCAATTTAAAACCATTATGATTTGTGAAATTATGAAGCCCTACTGGCTCAGCAGTAAAGAATCTGCCTGCCAATGCAGGAGACCTGGGTTTGATCCCTGGGTCGGGAAGATTCCCTGGAGAAGGAAATGGCAACCTACTCCAGTATTCTTGCCTGGGAAGTCCCATGGACAGAGGAACCTGGAGGGCTACAGTCCACGGGGTTGCAAAGAGTCAGATACAACTTAGCAACTGAACAACAACAAAGTCTATTCAAATATGTGACCTTATCTCACCTCATTATACCAGCCTAAGAAATAAAACAGGTGTCTTTCCAAATTATAGATAGATGACCTCTTTGATTAACCCTGGTCACTATGTGTTGTCTTCCTTTGAATTTCTTTAATTCTTATGGCTGTAAGGTAAATTTTTTTGGTATTAAAATGAGGCTAATACCTGCCCTTAAAAGGAGAGCATCAGACAGATGCATGCATGCTAAGTTGCTTCAGTCAGATAGTGTAGGCTTTGAAGATAACTATTAAAGCATTTCACAAGCATCATAACATTTCCCAAATACTCACTAGGTACAGCTTTCTGTCTGCATGTATTATGTTTTCTACTAAAACAAATTTCCTAAATATATAGATAAGACCTATATATATATATATTTTTTTTTTGAATGAATGTATGTATACCATACTGTCATAGTGAAAACACAAGTCACATGGATTAAGGATATGGAAAGGGGGGCTGATCAAGGTTCTCTGTCTACTAACAACTTCTACAAAGTATTAGGATTTCTGCTGTATTAGGGAGCCAGGGAAGCAAATGTATGGGGTACAAGCCTCCAGCCTCTTCCAAATGCAACAGCCCAATCTTTTAGATATCTCATTAGTTGAGTTCTCATTCAAAGTTAGAGTGAGCTATTTGGGGGAACAGTCAAATTACCTCCACCACTGACTGGCTGCCATCTGGATTGATTCGGAAAGAGCCCATCTGAATGGTCTTCTTGGGATCCACCTGGGAAATTTCCCACTCAAGTTCATCCACCAGAGCCCTGCAAGCTGATGCAAGTGGGGAGGGGGAGAAAGGAATCAACCTAAGGGCTTCCAGTCATCCTTCTCCCAGGCCTTGGATCCCATCCTCTCCAAGACTTCCCCATCCCACCCTGCTTCCTCCCATGTCTTCTTCTGTGCCTTTACCTCCACAGTGTAGATCCTGGCTCCTCCGGGCCCAGGCAGTTCCCAACAGGGCCCCCAGAAGCAGGGCCAGCCAACCCCAGCCTCTCATCTTTGACGCGATGGGGTTGCTCCACCTGCGTTTAAAGCGTAGGTGTGAGAAGCCGACTCCATTCCTCCGCCCGCCGGGCCGCCACCATCACCCCTCCCCAGCCCTCATCCCAAGCCTACAAAGGCCGCAGTGTGATCTGGCTCTACTTTCCAGGAAATGGCCTGGACACAAAGGGGCTCCTCTGTTCCGGCGCTGGATGTCCCGGAGGCCCGGGGGCAGCGGGCGAGAGAGCGAGCCTGGGGCTTGGGTCTCAGTCCCAGATACTACGTCGACAGGTGAGCCCTCAGATGTTGGTACTTAAGCGGCGGCTGCCTAGGATCACAGGGCTATGTGGCAGCCATGGGTTGGTGGCTGGGATTAAGCAAGGACGACAGGCTTGGAGCTGCTGCTGGCAAGGAGAGTAGCTGACTGGGGCCAAGAGGTGGCGAGGGGGCTGGCTGGCGAGAAGAGCGCTCAATAACCAGGGCCTATTTGGACCCAGCACCGAAGACTGCTGCATCCCCAACCTCCAGCCTATAAGCTATTCCCCCGTGCGGACCAGCCCCCTTGGTAAAGACCCCACCACTGCCTTCGCTCCCGTCCAACCCCGACCCTCAGTGCCGCTCGGATCCATCCCACCTCTGCTCCCAGGGCCGCCGCCGTGGCCCAGGCACTGGAAGACAGCCGAAGTCTCACTTTAGCTCCCGACCCTAGCACCTGGCTGCGGGGCAGCGGGGCTGTCCAGGCGTCTCCAGAGCGCTCCTGCGCGCTCCAGACACGGGGTGCCCGGGTGACTGCCTGAGCTAGCTCCCCGAGTCCGAAGTGGATTCCTAAGCAGGGCTCAGGGCGCTGCAGTACGCGCCCCGCACCGGAGACCGACCCCAAACCCGCCCCTCCAAACTCTCGCGCGAACAGGCAGCTCAGGAGCGGCTCCCAGACAGCAAGGACCCCGGTGGATCGCAGGACCCAGACTTGCGTGGCGAGGAGCTCCACGTGACCATCAGGGGTCAGCCGAAGAATAGGAGTGGCTTGAAGCAGGGTCAGAGCCTGACGTCGTGCGCGGAGGCGGTCGGGCTCACACACGCCAATCTAGGTGGGCTCGGACCTTCTAAAAGAAAGGTATGCGGCTAGCCAGTGAGAAGCCCTGGTTTTAATACCCGGGAAACTACATCTCCCAGGAAGCACCACATCGCCACGCTGATACTTTGCTAGTAGCTACAGGTTTTAAGGTTCCTGGGACCTGTAGTTTGTCAGGTTCTCCAGCTCACATTTTACACAAACCGGGGAAACCATACTGTACGTCTTGCAAGAATCCGACCCTAGGGTTCTAGGCAGCCACACCAGAGGCCGAACTGCCCAGGAATGACATACTTCTCCAATATCCTGAATTTTGGACTTGAGAATTTTATCTTCATTTCTGGGTGAGAATTTGACTTAGTTTTTTCCAGTTGTGATATTGGGTTTCCAAAAGAGTTCCTTTGGCTTTTTTCATGTAAGATGTCTGTAGTGGTGTAGTTGTCTTTTAACTTCATTCGAAGCGATTTTGTTAAGACTGTAGTGTGACAGTTGTCGTATCAGCATGCACTAAAATACTTAGAAAATTGGTTAATTATTGTGTAGCCATTTTACTATTTAAGATGAAAGAAAAAAGCAACATTTTTGGCATATTGCTTTATTATTTCAAGAAAGAAAAAAATGCAACTGAAAGGCAAAAAGATTTGTGTTGTGTGTGTAGAAGGCGCTGTGATTGATGAAATGTGTCAAAAGTGGTTTGCAGAGATCTCGGCTGGAGATTTCTTGCTGGAGGATGCTCCACGGTTGGGTAGGCCAGTTGAGGTTGATAGCAATCAATCAAGACATTGAGAACAATCAGTGTAAACTGTGAGGGAAGACAGCTGACATGCTCAAAATATCCAAATCAGTGGAGATTTTTTAAAAGAATCCAAATCAGATGTTGAAAATAATTTGCAGCAGCTTGGTTATGTTTTGTTGTTTGGGTTCCACGTGTGTTAAGTGAAAAAAAAACCCCACCCACCACCTCCTTGGCTCTATTTCCACATGGGACTCTCTACTAGCCCTAACGAAAACGTTCCCTATTCTTTTAATTATTTTGGCCACACTTGGAGGCATGCAGAACTTCCCTGGCCAGGGATCAAAACTGCGCCCCTTGCAGTGGAAGCGCAGTCTTGCCCACTGGGCCACCAGGGAAGTTCCAAAGCGCCGCTTTTAAGACAAAGTTGACGAGCAGTGCAAAGTGAACACTGCAGTAGCGGGACACAAACGGACCACAGCGCCGGCAAACCAATCGGCGCCCGCTGCGCCAGAGGCTGGTCCTCGCGCAAAGAAGGTGAAGCTGTGCGGGATGGGGAGCTCTCTATCATGAGCTCCTTCCAGAAAACCAAACAATCAATTCACACAAGTACTGTTCCCAGTTAGATCAACTGGCAGCAGCTCTCAATGAGGAGTGTCCCAAATTAACAGAAGTACACAATCTTCCACTGGGCTAACGCAAGACTTTGATGACCAGGCAAAAACTGTTCCAGCTTGGCTGGGAGGTTCCAACGCAGCTGTTGTATTCACTGGACATTGCACCTTTGGATTTCCATTCATTTTGGTCTTTACAAAATTCACTTAGTGAAAAAAATTTCAATCCTCTGGAAGACTGTACGAGGCACCTGGAGCAGTTCTTTGCTCAAAAAGATGGAAAGTTTTGGGAAAATGGAATTATGAAGTTGCTTGAAAAATGGCAGAGGGTAGTGAAACAAAATGTTGGATACACTGTTCAAGTTCTTGGTGAAAATGAAAAATGTGTCCTTTATTTTTACTCAAAAGCTGAAGGAATTTCTTGGCCAACCCAATAAAAAGCCAACACAGAGGAGAGAAGGCTGAAGTCAGAGAACCCCATGTGCAGATATTTCTAATGAAATAGATGACACTCAATAATATTTTTGTTTTTATTTTACAAAACATGCAGTTTAAAACAGACTTTTTAAAAAATAGCAAGAAAACAAAACTTGGGACAGGAGAGTGGATGGAAGACAGATGCTTCTCAGCTGTCAGCAGGAGTGAAGCCAGCAGCCAAGCTTTGTCTAGGACCCAAAGGCCCTTTTGGCAATGATGATGTTGGCAACACTGGTTTGCTGGGACCACCAGACTCTAAATGCTGGCCCCTCTGGGCAATCCTCAAGCAGCCAGACGTAGGCTAGGTCTTGAGTTACTGTTGTATCCTATCAGTGTCTGGGACTTCAGTAGGAACTGAGCGTTTTGGTTCCAGGAGCTTCTTTACCTGTGTATTAATTACCCCCAGGATAATTATTAAGAACACAAATTACTTTCCATCTGGGTCAATTCTAGGCTGCTCTGGCCCACTGTTTTGCAAAGGATAAAAAAGGAGTCTGGCTCCCAGACCTTTTGCAACAGTTCTGCTGCATTCCAGTTCTGTTAATAGCACCATCTGTAGACCCTGAGCAAGTCCAATCTGGAAGTAGACAGGGTATAGCCAACTCGGGGACGCATCTCCCAGTTCTGGGGCCACAGAACGCTAAAGGGAGAGGGAGCTGTTCGCTGGGAGAGCACGAGGTCAGAGCGCCAGCACCGAGGAGAAGACAGCCGCATCTGCCAGGGACAAAACCAAGGGCACCGACTCCTAAGGTGAGTCAGGAGAAAAAGCACCTGGGACGCCTCTTATGAAGGAAAATGCAGGAGAAAAGGAGGCACGGACCTCCCCCAAACTTTTTAGAACTGGGAAAGAGAAGGTTAGGACCAATAGAGAGCTTCAATAATAAAACTGATTTCTGATTTCACTGAATATTGGAAGGAATAAGTGCTTTGTAGACCGTTAAGTGCTTTCTATCACAAACAGAAGGCTGTGGGGTGGTACTGTTTTAACATCACCATTGTTCTTATTTGGAAAAGGAAAGAAATGGCAACCCACTCTAGTATTCTCGCCTGAGAATCCCATGGACAGAGGAGCCTGGCAGGCTACATACAGTCCATGGGGTTGAAAAGAGTCGGACATGACTGAGCGACTTCACTTTCACTTTCATAGTTATTATGGTGGCTATAATCTTCACAACCCACCCAGACCAAAACCCACCCAGACCAGTTTCCCCTGTCCCATCCCAGGCCTTACTCTTGGGACTTGTCTGGCCCTCAGGCTCGGGCACCTTCCAGTCCATCTTTCGACCTTTCTCGTAAAGGCCCTTGAGAACTTTGTGGAAGGACTCAGGCTCAGTGCCATTTTTGCTTAGTTCCAGATACTTTCGGTAAAGCTGAAGGGCTGTGCGGGCATCCTCAATACTATCATGGGTCTCCCCTTGAATCTTCAGGTCTAGGGGAAGCAGAGGTGGAATAGTTTGGGACCCAGCAAAGGAAGGTAAGACCATGTCCTCTACTCACATCCCCACTCTCAATCAACAACAAAAGATCCCTGACTGCCCTTAAGGGAAAGGGCCAAACACCATCCCCAGTGCACAAAAGGGATACTGAAGCCAATTAAATCCACCTGTAACGCTCACTAGTAATTCAGGGTTATCCCCAGCCCCTTGGCCTCTCACACATTTTCATGCTCTTGCTGCACACGAGGATGTGCAAGGCAGGGGAACTCACCTAGAAAGTACCAAGCGAGGAATCGCAGGGAAATCATTCGTTTTCGGGGCATGTGAAATAGATAAACAGTGTCAAGGACTTGGTCCTTGGGCACCTGCCAGGGATAAAAGAGTGGGAGACTGAACGCAGGGGATCCATAATTTCCCATTTTCCCAAAACACAATGTATACCCTGGGGGGCCCACACAAAGAAAGACTCCTAAAAGAGCCCTGCCCGAACCATGAGGTTGATGACCCGGAAGTCCTTTTGCAGACCGTGACCCACAAACTTGACTCCAATGTCTATGAGAAAACGAAGCTTTAAGTAGGTAGACTTTAGAGTTGTGAGGTGCTTAGAGGAAATCTTGGCATCAAGGTCTCCTGGCTTTATCCCTGAGTACTGAGTCAAGTAATCCACCACCTAGGGGTGCAGAAAAGGTGAAGTCACACAAGAAGCGAAATGCACAATCCCCCTGCCGTTTGTCGCCAGGTTCGAGGGCCTTCTGTAAAAGCGCAGGGTCTGTCACATTTGCACGCCTGCCCCCCGATACCTGCTCCTGGGTGGAGATGTAGTCATCGATGAAGGGGATGCCCTCGTTGGGCCCCTGGCCCCTGACGCAGGTAATCCTCGCCACTGACATCTGGCTCGGCTTGATGGTAGATTTGGTGCCGTCGCTGCGGAGCTCTGCTTCCTCCTGTGTCAGAGTCCACAGGGAAACCAGAGAAGTGCCCGCGACCCCTGACGCCCCCAGAGTTCTGTCCTAACACCCCGCCCTTCTGGCCTTGGTTACCTCGTTGAGGGTGACAAACTCCGCGTCCAGGCCCACCAAGTCCCCAACCTGTGGCATCTCATTCAGCATCAGGGGAATAAAAGTAGTATGTGTTTTCCGCTGCTTCCGTGCTAATGAGGCTTCAGCCAGCAGAACGCTTGCCTCAATAGGATTCTTAACTGGAGGGGAGAATCCAGAAGACAGATGGCTGGGGAGAGGGGAGGGACCAGGGGAGGGAAACCAGGGTGGCTGACTACAGACTGGGTCTACACCGTGATCCCAACAATCGAAGCCTGTGACTAAAAAGATCACATCTGATGAACAGAACAGGCCGACAAACAGGTCAAATCAGAAAATTATCAAGAAATATGGTAAGAAAAAAACACACACAAAGGAGTGAGATTTTCACTTTGGACTTTACCGTAGAAAATCCAGAATTAAAAAAAAAGAAAAAAGAAAGCCCAGAATAATAAAGTTTATTACCACACACACAAAAAAGAAGAGATCCTTACTTGGAGAAAAGCTCAAAATTATAACCTTAGCCATTTTCAGATATCCCCCCCATCACCTCTTCTAACTACGCCCTCAGGATCCTCAGCTTCTAAATTTAAGGCCTGATGAGCAGAATCACTCTGCTGTCCCTGGAAATACTAACACTGGTTGCCAATCCTAATAAGCTGTTTTCCAGATCTCTTCCTGAAGATGAATCTTATTGCTCACACCCTTGGATCTATGCTCTGCTACTTACTGTTCAGGTTGTATTTGGAATTAAGATTCCTTTTGATGTAATAAAGGATAGCAGGCACTTTCCAATTCATGTCAAACTGCACAGCTTCATGCTATAAAAGAAAAAGCACCTAATGGCCGACGTATATGCCTTTCTTCCCCTTTATCCCAAGTCAGAGAGAAGACAGGACTCAGGTGCTATATTTAGCTCTGCTGATGCTTTTTACTGTTCAGGACCCATCCCTCCCTCCTGAATCTGCCTGGCATCCTCCTGGGTACTGAGGATGAGGATGCCAGGGGAAGGGGAGATGCAGGGGGAAATGGAACATGTTACAACTAACCTTATCGATAGGTTCAATGAGAAAGTCATTGAAGAGATACCACTGCTGGTGGGTAACTCCCTGTGGAGATACAGAGGATGCCCAAGTGATGGCTGGAGCATTCCTGCCCAGACTCAAGATAAGCATGGAACTGGGACTCCACTGTGGCTACCACCAGGAACACCCCTGCCCTGGGCTCCCCACTCACCTCCTTGCGCTGGTGGTAGGTCTCCCCAACTTTGATGTGAGCCACCAGGCTGCCCCCTGCGCGTGAGTCCAGGATGTGTACCACAGTTGCCATCAGGTCATACACATAGACACCATGCGCCTCCTCTGCCCTGGCTGGGCCCCACTGTGAGGGGGTACCCAGGCTGCTAAGCTAAGTTTAAGGGCGGGGAAGGAAGGGGGGTGGGGATAGAGGACAGGGGGCCTGGGAGACGGGGACAGGGGACCAGGGTGGGTGCTTTCCATCCTAGCCCAACTATGACTCCCAGCACTGAACTGAGTCACTCTCGAGAAGCCCGGAGCTGGTGAATACGAGGCCTTACTCGCTTTTTCCCCTACACTGAGTTCCACCTGTCCCCTGTCCTGCTTCTGCCCCATCTCTCCCTTCTGTTTTTCGGTCGTGCCGCAAGGCTTACGGGATTTTAGCTCCCTGACTAGGGAACTGGACCCAGGGCCCCGGCAGTGAGAGTGCCGAGTCCTAACCACTGGACCACCAGGGAATTTCCCAACCTTCTTTCCCTTATTCCCCCTCCTCTTCCCAGTTTTTCAACAACCTGCATCTCATCCCCATCAGTCCAATTGCAAACATCCAGCCCTTTGTTCTTGGTCATCTTCATTTGAATGGAGAAAGGAAGCCAGACATTCTTCAACTCCTCAATGGAGGGACACATCAGCATGCCCTCTGGACTGCCTAGTTCCTTCCTATCAGGACAGGAGAATCGGAAATTTGTTCTGAGGAGATCTGACCAGTGACAAGAGGGGACACTGGGTAGCTCAATCCTTTGACCACTCTACAGACAATACCTACCAATCAGCCAAAGCAAACTCCTTATTCTTGGAGATTTCTCCACTATGCTTCTTTATTGCCATCTTGAAGGCAACCTGCATACAAGGAGAAAACATCCAGTTCCTCGGAGAACATGAATCATATATGGAGGTTAAAACTAAAAAGTGCTCCTAGAGCCCTATTTCCAACCTAAGTCCTGACCTCAGCCTGCATCCTCCAGAAGTCAGCTTCTTTCAAACTGTTCACCTCACAGTTGATGACAAGAATATCTGGCAGGTGGCGGATGTTGCGGGTCTGGATCTGAGAGGATGAAACAACGGAATGGCAGGCAGCCCACAGGGGAAGAAACCTGGACGGGAACTTTTAAGCCTGGGGCTGCTTCCTCCAGCTGGTGTTCTTCCCACCCACTAGAGATCTCTGGACGGTGGTGCTGACCTCCTCTGTCCCGGGTGAGACCACAGCCTAGCCTCCCACGTGGCAGGACTCTGGCCCAGGGAAGCGCCCACTCACCGTGGGCTGGTACTTTTCACAGTTGTCACACCAGGCCTGCGTATTCTGCTCCAGGCAGATGCTTCGCTTCAGCACCTGAGCAAAGTCACAGTTCTTCCCGGTTTTATCTGAGGGGAAACTGGATGCTTCACTCCAGGTCCTCCCTGTCCCCACTGTGAGCCCCCCAGCACCCTGCCCCTTGATGTCTCAGGACACCGGGCAGAGCACCCCCACCCCAGCTGCAGGGTATACCGCTGTTGCTACCCTCAGGGTAAGAGAGCGTGAAGAGCAGGGTGGAGGAGGCGCGCACGGTCTCACTGCCGCAGCGGCAGAGGCTGCAGTTTTCCATCTCACAGCTGAACAGCTGCCCGATGACAGAGTCCCCCGATGAGCAAAAGCTGCTAAGAGTGGACAGGGCAAGACATGCACACTGAGGGAGGCAGGACACCCCTCAAGTCACCGGGGGGCCTGTCGTGGTGGCTTTAACTGTTCCATACCTGCCTCCAGCGCCTCGGTAAGCCTGGGGTACTTCCAGCTCCTGCAAATCTTGATGAAGTTGCGTGAGGATGAAGCGGTTCCACCTCTGAATGAGCCTGGCCAGGTTGCCCTTGCCTGAAGCCTCATCTGAGTCAGCCAAAATCAAACCGAGGGCTGAGGCCTCAGGAATGGTGCGGAATGCTCGAAGAAAATTACTGCCCTGGAATCCAGGAAGTGTGTCGGTTTTGAAAAAGGGTTATTCCCCCTTCTGTGATTACTGGCGGAAGTGAGAAAACTGCCTGCTACCCCCCTCCTCTCCCCTTTTATTGCCCCAGGCCTCCAGGCACTGACCTGACAGGGGTCACCTCGGGAGAGGTCCAACATGTGGAAGAGGAAGCCCAGCTCGCAGGCCAGGCAGAACTCCTTCTGGCAAAGGTGGTTCTGGATTAGACAGCGCACAGGCTCCAGGAAATAGAGCACCTGGAGGGAAGAGCAGGAGATCTGATGCAGACAACTGGTACACAGAGAAAGAGCGATGGGGAGGTGGAGAGACGGTGGAGAACATAAAGCACAAGCCCACTGAAGAAGCAGCGCCCGCGGGGGAGACGTGAGGCTGTGGGGCAAGAGAGAACGGCAGGGGAGACTCAAGTGGACTTGGCCATGTGGCGAGGGAGACCTGGAAAAAGAGGGGTCGAGGGGCCCAGAGAGGAGAAGAAAAGCAGCCGCCATCTTCCAGTCACGGGAATACCCAGCCTTACCTGGATCATGCAGTTACAGTAGGCATTGGGGATGTGGGGCTCCAATCCAGCAAACAGAGTCTTATTGTAGTGCTTGAAGTCGAAGTCCTCCAGCCCGAGCTTGGAGTATTTGATGGTCACCTGAGGCAGAAATAGTCTGAGCAAGATGATGTCCTCAGAGCCTCCTAAATCTTTGCGGTGACCATCACCTTCCCTCAGGCCCTTCCCAAGTCCAGAATGATAGGTAGAGGCTTCTTGAAGGAGCCCTCCAATCCTTTCTGCGATGACCCCCTTTCCCAGGAACCTGTCCCCACATCCCAGAGGGCCCCCTCCTCGGTATCCCCGGCACCTTACGGTACTTCTTAGAGACCATGTGGAGATGTGGCTCCTCTTCCCGCCCTACTGGTGACTCAGTAACCTGGCTGAAGCTGTCAAATTCACTGTCAGACTCCTTGAGTCGGTAAGGAATCTAGGGTTTTTAAAAAGAGATAGCCCTTGTTGGATGGATAATGATCTTTGGTCCCACCTACCTTCTATTCCAACACTGAAGCCATCACCCAGTCCCGAACCCAGTAATTTCATGGTTTTCATCCTCCACCGCTGCCTTTTCATTCCCACTGCCGTCACCCCACCTCATCACAGCTGGGCAATGCCGAGGCGGCCACAGTGGGTCCCGCACCCGCCCCCACTCCATCCAGCGCACTGCCCCCGAGCTGAGCCCCCAGTACGGCCTTTTTGGTGCCTCACTTCCGCTGTACCCTGGTACACACAAGGTTTCCCAACCAGGCCCCTTCCAAACTTCATTTCACATTGATTCCCAATACTAACAGCCGGTCCAACATGGTCCCTGTCAGTTAGGCCTCCTGAGACCTCTGCTAACACTGTTCTCTCATCCTGAAAGGCTCCCGTTACAATCTACTTACCCATCTTTCATCCCTCCAGCTCAACACCCACCGCGTGGAGTATGCCCTTCCTGACCAGTCTAGCCCAGAGTACCCTTTTCTCTCTAAACAGCTCTGGCACTGACTGCTCCTGACATTCCTTTAGCATTTAACGATAGAACATAAATAATTGCTGCCAGTGTATAGGTCTTATCTCCAATAACCAAACACTAAACTTCTAAAGAGCAAGGACCCTATCTCCTATGTATTCAAACCCTAACACCTAGTATAATACCTTCAATTCAGTAGGCTTCAAAAACCTTTGTTGACTAACTAAAAACAAAAACTAGGGAGAACTACTAAAGACAAAGGAGAAACACCAATGGGCTGGGGCTGGGGGCACCCTCCCCCTCTGAACAAACCTGATTTCGCAGCCTGGTGCGGGGATTGGGTGCGTAGCCAATGAAGCCCACCTTCTTCATGGTGCGCAGAATCTCTGCATCCACAGGGGGTGCTCGCCTATAATGTAGAACAGCTCTAGGGCTTGAAGGCTGCGGTGTCTGCCCACCCAATCCCCAACACCCAAGGGGCCAGAAAGAAAGGAAAATACTGAGAGTAGACAAAAATCAGGAAAGAAGCAGAATACTAACAGGGCTTGCCGAGAACTCTGGTCTCTTGGCCCTCGCGCCGCCCCCCCACCCCCCCCACCCCTTGGCCTGGATGTGAGGTTCCACCTGGGAGCCGGAGCAGAGTTGGCAGCAGGCCAGTCGGAGAGCAGCGTGTCAGTGGTGAGCGGGACGGGGATGAGGGAGAGGGGCAGCAGGTCCTGGCTCCAGTCCAGAGGCGGCAGTGAGTCCACGACGCAGGGCAGAGCAAACTCAGTTTCACGGGAGTAAGGGTTGAAGGAAGGCTCAGGGGAGTCAGTCCAGAGGTGCACACAGCCCTCGGAATCCCCGAAAGCGAGGGCCTGCTTGCTGGCTGACACATCAAACGTCATGAGCAGAGGTCCCACAGGATTCACATGGAAGATGTCTGCAGGGTTGGCCAGGCCTGTGGGCTCACAAAACTGGCACTGTCCTAGGAGGGAGGAGAAGGCCGCTGAGCCCTGGGAGGTGACAGGCAGCCATCCTGTTACACCCTTCCTACCCTCTTCCCCTGGTGTCAAGGAAAGACGGGCCCCAAACCCATGCCTAGAGGTGAGAGGAAATACCATCTGGGCCCCCATAAATCACAAGGAGGTTTGCTACGCGCCGGGGGCCAGTTCTCTAGCTGTCTGCTTGCGCTACTTGTCTTCTTTGCATATGTGTTCTTCACATCCAGGGAGAAAATACAAGCTCTAACCTCTTACCAAACCTAAGTGAGATCCTGAGACCCCTTAGAATCGTTACTTTGGCCCCAGCAAAGAAATTTCAGGGAGTACACTCCTTCTCACTCCTAGACCCCCTCTTTCACTCATCAACTCTTATCCCACCCTATATCCCCTTCATACCTGACTGGGAGATGATAGCGAGACGAGAAGTATATGTAGGAATGAAGCGTAAGAAGGCAGGATCCACGTGAACTTGAAGTGGTGTGATGGCACGCATCATGCGCAGATCATAAACTTTGAGGAAACGGTCACAGGCCAGACCGGTAAGGCGGCTGGAGAAGCCACAGGTGGCCAGCAGGTTGCCATGCACATCGAAATCCGATAGGCTCCCTGAGAAGGCATCAAACTCATGCTCCACCTTAAAAGTACGGAGATCTCGCAGAGAAACCTGAAGAAAGGACATCTTCGTTATCTGCCAACACTGTTATCAGGAATAGGACCCACCATCTACCTCACCCTGTGAGGTCCCTGCCGAAACAACTAAGGCTCTACAATGTGTGTGCGCTAAGTTGCTGAGCTCATGCCTGACTCTTTGTGACCCTATGGACTGCAGCCTGCTAGGCTCCTCTGTCCATGGGATTCTCCAGGAAGGAAGACTGGAGTGGGCTGCCATGCCCTCCTCCAGGGGATCTTCCTGACCCAGGGATCGAACCCACGTCTGATGTCTCCTGCACTGGCAGGCAGGTTCTATACCACCAGCGCCACAATACAGGCAATTAAAGCACAAAAAAAGCAAAAAGAGAAGCCAAGAGCTGGAAGGGACCCCAAAGAAAACCCCTTTGCCTCTAAGATACCCCATTTACCCCAGAAAATATCAGGCTCAAAGATAATCTCATAGTATAACATGGCTGAGTAGGAAACTCAATTCACTCCTCCCAGTTCCCCAACTACAGCCCCAGAATTGAGTAAAAGACAGAGCCCAATCACCTATCTGGTGAAACAGAGCCCCAAGGTGGGAGGAAAAATGGAACTTGGGTCATTCACCTTGCCAGACGTGTGGCCACAGAAGAAGAAGCGATTCGTCTGTCTCATGATAGTGACTCCAGGTGTCTCAACTGCGTACTGTGAGGGAAGCGGGAGAAACCCGTGAGAATGATTCTTCCCACAGACCAAAGGAACAGAAAGGTCACACGCGCATCATAGGCATTTCCCGCTCATGCTGCCCCCAGTGACCTCAGGCCCTGCCTGCGTCCCGCCTGCACCTTCTGGGTCTCCTGGACAGTGTTGAGGTCAATCTCCAGCACGTGGTTCTGCAGCCCCCCAACGAGCAGCGTGCTGCTCTCGGTCAGCAGCAGGCTGTGCATGTCTTCACTCTCATCCAGCCTGTGGGGGAGGCAGAGCTCAGGGCCAGGGTGTCCCACGTTTCCGATCCTTCACCCTTCCCACTCTGTGAGGGATCCCCTTCCCCAGTCCAGAGGTAGGAAGCCACCTACAGGTAATCAAATATAATGAGGCCCCCTCGGGCCATATACTTGAGGTTGTTCTTGGTAAGAAAAAGGATGCCATTCTCCAGGCTCTGGATCTGGCGGATGTCATCACTGCCATTGACCTGAAATGATGAGTACCGCTCCAAAGTTGGGCCGAAAAATGATGTGGCATGGCCCTATAGTGGACAAAAAAGATGACAGATACCCTAAGTGGAGGGGCAAGGCCATCCCAGATACAAATCAGAGAACTAGACATTGCTCAGTTTTTCCTCCATTCTTGCCTGGCCTTTCTGGCTAGTAGTGACTTAAGGCTTAAGGGTGGGCACCAATCTTCTATGATATGATATGATATGGTATCTTATATTTATGATAAAAACACTGAGAATACTATCTTACATTCACATAACGCCTTACGAAGAACTTTTATAAACTCCACCTCATTTTACCCGCACAGTGACCCTGCTGCAGAGGTCACGGCTCAGCTGACTGGAATAGCGCTCACAAGGTTAGGGACGTGGGTCCGGTCCTCCGCGGGCCAGGTGGCAGTCTTGGCCCCCAGAGGCAAGTCCTCACCCCTACAGGCCATCTGGGAAGTGCGTACTGTGGGTCACAGGCTGGAACAGAGAGACTGAAACTCATGCCACCCTTGGCTCCTATGACATCATCCACTCCTGGTTTCTCTCCTGACTCTTAGCTCATAGCTCCTGCTTATGACCACTCCTGAAACATTATTCCAAGCTCACCATCTTCTGAGTCTACTTTTCTTCCTAGATAATTTTACCCACTCTTAAGGCTTAAACATTCAGCTTAAACCAGATGAATCCTAACTTTTCCCCCTAGCCCAGACTGTTGCCTCAAGCCTCAGACTTGTACATCCAAATACCTACCACATGCCTCTCTTTAGCTATTCCATGAGAACGCAAACTCATTACACCCTAAATCAAACTCACCATTTCCCCCCATTTCAATTCTTAACTATATTCCCTATGGTACCATGATTTACCCAGTGGAATAAGTCACTGGTAGTCGACTTAAATTTCATTTACGTTCCTAAATACTTCCCAAATCTGTTCTGAGGTATAAATCTCTACAGTGCTTCATTCAGGCCTCCATCACATTTTAGGTGAACTACTACAAAATCCCGCGCACTGACCTCACGGAGTCCTGTCCCATCCCCCTTAAATCAAACTCCATACTACCACCTCAGCACTCCACCTGAGATGCAAACTGGACCTCGTCATTCTGGATAAAAACCTTTAGTGGACTAAAGAATCAAGTCCAAGCTCTTTTAAAAGAGCTTATAAGGCTTTCTAGAATGTCCTCCCACAGATAACTTGCATAGTTTCTTCCCTTCCTTCCAGGGAGATTAGAATGGACATCCTGGCCTGCATCCAGGTCTCCACTCAAGTGTGACTTTAGCGGAAAACCCTTCCCTTGACTATATATCTAAAACAGCAATACCTTACACCCTTCAATACCTCAACCCCTAACTCCACGGTACTTTTCTTAGAGATTCTATTTTTCTTAAGGATATGTCATAAATATGTTTCTGTTGTCTTTTAAAATGCTTATTCAAAATCTAGACTCCAGAACAAGGTCTGGCACCTAAGGTGCTCAAAAACACTGGCTGAAGAAAAGTCTGACTCTTCAGCTCCATCTTCCATCTCAGTAAACCCTACTTGCTTGCAGTTCCTGCACTGTGCAATCGCCAAGCTGGGTACTATCTTGGGAATCATTGTTTATTCCATTGCTTTTGCCAAAGTGGAATTTCCCCCTCTTCACCTGGCTCCTGGGCATCTCTCAAGACGAGCTCAGGTGTCACTTCCTTCTGGAGATCCTCTGATTCTCTTCTGTGCTCACCAACATCCAGTACATATTTTCACACTGGCATTTATTAAGTTCATATCCCAAATTCATAATTATTAAGTTAAACACTTTAGTTTCTTTTAAAATGCCATAAAATTATGTTCATATACTTGGGTTTTTTTCCCTCATTGTCCTGTGACCTCCTTGAGGGCAAAGAGTATGTTTTATTAAGCTTTATTCCCTGAGCCTAGTCTAGTAGTAGACACTGCCTACTGAAATGAATGTATTACCAAAAAATTCACTCTTTCCAACAGAAAAACAATTCACACCCTATGGAAGGTAAATTAATAAACCATGGACACCATGTTATTTCTTACAAAATCTTTGGGCTCCCAAGCATATTGGCAATATGGATACATTTTTAAAAATTAACAATGATAACTGCTCCCAGAGAAATTAAAGTCCGCCAAAGACAAAATGATTCCATGTAATATGTGCAGACACAGGAGTTAAACATTCTGTAATCAGAGAATTCCCTGCCTGTCCAGTGGTTAGGACTCCATGCTTTCACTGCCCCAGGCCCGGGTCTGATCTCTGGTCAGGGGTACTAAGATCCCACAAAGCGGCTGGCATGGTCAAAAAGAAAACATCCTATAATTATAAAAATGGAAAACAGGAAGAGCATTAAAGACTGTTTTCAGATGGCTACAGACTAACTGAATGGCTACAGTTATTAAGATTAATCCGGGCATGGGATGGGCACATGGTGGAAGAAGTGGGATACCTTCTGAGTAAGAACACCTATGTAGCCCATCTCTGCGTTCTGACTCCCGCCCCGCCCCTCCCCGCCCTCACGGGGGGCACGGCTCTTACCCCATGGCTTCCCACCCACAGCAACTCCTCATGCAAGTCAAAGTGGGAGCCGGAGACAGGCGCGCCAACGTCAGCCACCGCACTGTGCAGCTCAGAGTAGACGCCTTCCATTATGCGCACTGACTCCTGGGCCGGGAGCGCCTCGAGGGCCACTCCCTCCGGGTCCAGCTCCACGTTCTGTAGCAGGCTCGGGTTCAGGTGGGCATCCAGGACAGGGTCCAGGGCAGAATGCATGGCCGGCGCATACTCTGCCAGTCCAGGGTCCAGCCCCTCGAAGTTCATGATGCTGGCGATGACGACGACAGCAGCAGACTGACCCGTGTCACACACCCTCCCTTGCCACAGCCCCTTTGGATGCCTGACCCAACCTTCAGCAGGACATCAGTGGGCCTAGAATGGACATCCTGACCTGCAAAGGGAAAGAGCGAGCTGAGTCACGGGTAGGCCCAGGTGCTCGCATTGAGTGTGTTCTAGGTTTTCACTGGCAGGACGGAGGTGAGGCAGGCAGAAGATTTAAGAATACAAGGCAGGGGGTGAAACAGGCAGGAAGGGAATGGACACCGGGGCAGAGGTGGGAAAAGGTGTGGTCCCTCGCCCTTCTCTTCTAAGGTACTCTGAACTCCCAGCGTCCCACCAGTTAACTGAATCCCTGACTTGCTTTCCACCCTCCTTCCGGGCTGCTCACTGGCCTGGTTCATCCCTGAACCATCAATGTTAGGAGCAGCAACTGCGGGGGTAGGGGTTAGGCAGAGCGGGGCAAAGTGCTTGTTTCCTAGAATTAGGGACAGGGGTAGACGGTTGAAAGGGGAGAACAAGATAAGTCAGTTTCCCAGAATCCTCTGCAATGCTACCCAGGATTCGCTAGGGGAAAGTAAGAATGGCCAGTTACCCACAGTTGGGGCGGGGGGTAAGGGGGACGTGAAGGAAATAACTAGTTACCCAGAATTCTCCGGGGGAACCAGAAAAATCAATTACCCATAATTCTCCCCCGGCGGCGGGGAGGGGAGGGATTAGGGCAGGGGTCAGATGTGTTCCTGGGATGCTTACGGGGATTAGGTCATTACCAAGATTTCTCCATGGCGGATATTTTGGAGCGCGTGGAATTAAAACGAGTAGGGGGAGAGCAAGCGCCGTCAGCTCCGCGGGAAATTCCAGTTTCCCCACTTCTCGCCCGCGCCTCAGGTTCAACCAAACTCTAGGACGGAAAGGGCGGTGCACTCCCAGTCGCAGCTTCCAATTAGGAAAGGCGAGAGGCTTACCTCAGCCAATCGGGAGCAGCCAGGTACAGCCGGACCCGCGAGAAGACGTGTGACGCGCGCGCTGAGGAAAACAAGACCTACGGGGCGCGGATAGGGACAAACGGGTCGGAACCTTGTCCCTGTTCGGTGGAGTTAGAGTAACCTTTGTCTTATTTAAGCCTTCTTTAAAAGAAATTAGAAAGCCCCAGGCTTGGAGCCCGAACTTTCAAGCTCCGTATAGCTCCAGACTAAAGTAAGGGGAGCCCAAAGCAAAGCAGTGGGAATCGATTGCTGGATATTCCCAGTACGGCCCAGGCCACCCCCTTTCCCCATGGAACTCTTGTGAGCACTTCGCCCCCTCCGACCCTGTTACTCCGGAAACCTGCCGGCAGTTCCTATCATTTTCAGGCATGGGAGAGAAAAAAGGAAGCGAGAGGCAGTCTCCTAACACGGCCCAAGTAGCTGCATCTTCTACGATTCTGAAGGCAACCGTCTGAAACTCCCATCTGTGATTATTCCCTCCCCAGAGTCGCCGGTAATATTTCCAGGGAGCAGGACCCCTCAGTTATAAAATCCCCTAGCTCGTGGAGCTGGACATTATTCCTCAGGGGGCAAGACACGGCAAATTGAGACGTTTCCCTTCCCCAGAATTAACAGATTTAGTGTCGACACCTACTCAAGGATTCTTGGGGTGTAACTCTGAACTTGAACTGCTTTGGAATAGATCCAGAATGTTAGATGTCTGTAGCGTATTTTAGTTCAGTTTCTAAAGGCCACATCTAGGGCCACGTTGATGGGATTCCTTATAGAGAATACAGTTTTAAAGCATCTCAGTGTGGTGGTGGTGGTGGTGGTTTAGTCGCTAAGTGCTGTCGGACTTTCGCGACCTCATTGACTATAGCCCTCCAGGTCTCTCTGTCCATGGGATTCTCCAGGCAAGAATACTGGAGTGGGTTGCCATTTCCTTCTCCAGGGGATATTCCCAGGCCAGGAATCAAACCCAGTCTCCTGCACTGCAGGAAGATTCTTTACCGACTGAGCTACAAGGGAAGTCACCATCTAGGGACCTCTGAAGTCAGATCCGTTTGAGAGACCCTCTGAGTTAAACGTGTTTTTCTCTTGGTCTATGACCTCTAAGTCTAAAACCCCTCTGATTCAGGATTCTCTGAGTCAGGATTCTAGGCTTAGAGGTCATAGACCGAGAGAAAAACACACAACTCAGAGGGTTTCTCAAACTGATCTGACTTCAGAGGTCCCTAGATTTAAAATCTTGTTAAAAATATGGGTGCTGAGTAATAGGGACAGTTCCTACACTTTGAGAAATTTCCATATTTAGGTCTCAAATTAAGAAAGACTTAACAGGGATTTCCCTGGTGATCCAGTGGCCAAGACTCTGCACTCCCAGTGCAGGGGCCTGGGTTTGTTCCCTGGTCAGGGGATCCCAAGATCCCTCATGCCACAACCTAAGAGTTCTCATGCCTCAAGGACCTAAGATCCTTGCCAGAACTAAGACCCAGTGTAGCCAATTTTTTTTAAAAGACTTAACAGTGAGAATTACAAGGCCTGAGATACCAGCAACATCAGGCTAAAAGAGCTACTTTATTATGATGCATAGTGTCCCCTCACAGCATCCAATGTAATAGAATGAGAATGCAGAATCTGAAGTCTATGCAGTAATTCTGGCCACTTAATAGTGATTTTAGGTAAGTTACTTATCTTTGCACCTCAGTTTCCTCATTTGTACCCATCTCATTGGGCTGTTGTGAAAATTAAATGGGTTAATACATGAAAAGTGCTTAAACCAAGTATTTGGTGTAAAGTGAGAGTTGGATGGAAGCCATCATTACTAACCACCTGGGGAAACCAGCTGGATTTGGTGTCCAGGCATCCAACTGGAAAGGCCTGCTTGGGAGTGTCTTGTCAATATAATTTGCATAACGGTTGAGGTCTTGCTGACGTCAAGGTCTCCTTGCAGCTCCAGGTCAGATATAGTCCTGGAAGTAGTTCCTGTCACACAACAGTCCCACAGTCACCCCACCAACCTTGCTTCCTACCCAACTCCCAAAGCACCAGGAAGTGAAACAAAGCCCCGTGCTTCCAACTCATCCTTGTCCCTCTCATCCCATCCCCCAGGGTTCCACTTCCTCCTCCTCCTCCTTTTCACCTTCCATCTCCTATCCTAAATGGCTCCCAGAATGGCAACTAGAGGTGGGAAAAGCATGGGAGACATTATACAAAAGTGAGGTGAGCTCCCCTACCCCACCCCCAATTTCCTTATTTCATGCATATCCACCTTTCTCAGAAGGCAAACCATTTCTCACTCAAACTGAGATAGCATCTCTGAGGCTGGAAATGTTTTATCCCAAGGGTGGATTTACCACAGAGTCACATTTTAATCAGAAATTTCTTTGGGCAGTTTTGAATAGTCCTAAGGGAATGGAGACGTCTGTCGAGAGTAAGTTTCTCAGAGAAAAAGGATCAGCCTCTTGGAAAGGCTTTGGGAGCCATCTCTGTGGTCATCCATGGCCTCGTTCTGACGTCCAGATTGTCCTGGGACCCTCCACTGGGGTGGGGACAGTCCCCGATTTGGGCCCCCTCCCACTCCCACGCCCAGCCTCACAGTCTCAGCTGTTTCACTGACTGTTGCATCAGGGGTGGTGATGAAATCAGTATCAGCGGATTTTACCCATGGATGCAACAGGCTGAAGGACCAGCCAGGGTCACTGACACAGTGTACCTTCAACTACCCAGAACGCTGGACTTTCTAGCCATGGCGAAGGGCTTGGTGGTAGGATATCTCCAGTTGGATTTCTAGACCTCACTTACACACTGATGTCCCCTATCCCCAAATCACCTGAACCCCACAGAGCCCAAGAAACTTGGGCCACTAAGGCTGAGGAATCAGATGGTTCTTAGCAACAGCTCTCTCCTCCCAACAGCACCCTCAGCCTCTAGAGAGGCCTGAAGTGAGGGAGCAGTAATACCTTATACTGAACAGATGTGGCTTCCCAGTTCACAAAATGCCTTCATGTCCATTCTCTCTTAGTGAAAATAACACTTCTCAACAGAGAAAAAGAAGCCCTCTTATTCTTGGATTGAGGGCATCAGGTGGGAACCCAGCTTCATTCCAAACTGAGCTTGCCATCCTATTGGGAGATAAATGAATGCCTCTGTTTTGGTTTTTCCTCAGGCAGGAGGTGAGGAAATTAGGTTTGAAGGGAGGGCTAATATAGCTTAGAGACACAAAAAGATGAGAAGGTTAAACAGGAAGGAAGTTGAGACTAGATTCATTTAAATATTTGCTGTTCCCACCCCTCCCCCTGTCTTCGGCCACTCTGATTCCTGGAGAGCATTACACAGAAGTCTCATCCCAGGCCTCCAGCCGCCACCACACGACTCACTTCCCCTGGAACTGAGGCTACTTACCTGGGCGCCCCGCGGAGGGGATGATGCAGGAGGGGAATCCCACCTGCTGTGAGTCACCTGCTAGTTTAAAGGGCGGGTCTCCCAGTGCAGGGACCTTAAAAAGAGACTCGGAGACAAGGGAGAAAATCCACAGGAAGCAGCTCAGAGCACGGTGAGCACAGAACAGACAGAGTCGGATTCAGAGCAAGGGGAAGTGGACAGAGGTCCCGCAGGACTGCAAGGCACGGGGCCGGCTGGACTGGAGAGGCAGGCAGCGAGATGCTGGGGGAAGGAGCCGCGCTGCTGCTGCTCCTGCTGCTGCCCTGGACAGCTCAGGGCCGGGCCGTGTCGGAGGCCGGCGGCCCCGCTTGGGCTCGGGGCCAACAGCTGTCACAGCAACTCTGCATGCTAGCCTGGAGTGCACACCTACCAATGGGACATGTGGTGAGTGGCAGCCCCTCAGCCTATCTGAGCCCTCCAAGGCTATAGTGGAAGATGCTGTGGCCTGGGGTGGAAGCTGGAGGGTTGAAAGCCATCAGTGGTAAGAGAACAGTGGTTGAGAGAACCCCTGGAGAAGGGATCCAGGGAGAGTAAGGACCCAAAGGTCCAGGTAGGATTTGAGAGTACTTATTTCTCTACTCTTCCCACCCCTCCCCCCATTTCAGGATCTACCAAGAGAAGAAGGAGGTGATGAGACTACAGATGATGTCCCCCGTATCCAGTGTGAGGACGGCTGTGATCCACAAGGACTCAGGGACAACAGTCAGGTACAAAGACGAGGCTGGGCCCCCAGGAAAAGGGGACTGGAGACAGAGCTGGACACCATGGTGAATAAGTAAAGTTGTATCTGTCCTTGTCCATTCAGCCTGCTGTAGCAATAAACCATAGACTCAGTAGTTTATAAACAACAGACATTTATTTCTCACAGCTCTGGAGGCTGGAAGTCTGAGGTCAAGGTGCCAGTGTGGTTAAGTGAGGGCCCTCTTCCAGATCAGACTTCTTGTCTCCTCACATTGTGGGAAGGAGTAGGGAGTTCAGTGGGTCTCTTTTATAAGAGCAATAATTCCACTCATGAGGGCTGCATCCTCATGACCTAGTAACTTCCCAAAAGTACCACTTCCTACCACCACCACACTGGGGGTCAGGATTTCAGCATATGAATTTCACAGGGACGCAAACATTCAGATCACAGCCATGTCTTAAGAATGGTAAATATCAGGTGAGTCTTTGGTGGAGTAATTAGAAAGGATCTGTTTTGTTTTTTTCATTTTGATTTTGGCTGAGCTGTGCTGTGCCCAGCCAGGGATCAAACCCATGGCCCTGGCAGCAGAAGTGTGGCATCTTAACCACTGGACCGCCTGGGAAGTCCCCGTATCCATTTTCTTTCATGGTTTTCTTCCCCCACCCAGTCCTGCTTGCAAAGGATTCATCGAGGTCTGGTTTTTTACGAGAAGCTGCTGGGTTCAGATATTTTCACAGGGGAGCCTTCTCTACTCCCAGATGGCCCTGTGGACCAGCTTCACACCTCCGTACTGGGCCTCAGGGAACTCTTGCAGGTATGAACTAGGGGCCTGGAGGAGAGGGGCTTGCAGGTGTCAGAGACGGGGCCTGGGGTAGGGGTGGGATGACGACTATATTATACAGTCCTCTCTGATGGTGTCCTGTGTCCTTTCAGCCCGAGGGTCACCACTGGGAAACTGAGCAGACGCCAAGCCCTACTCCCAGCCAGCCATGGCAGCGCCTCCTTCTCCGTCTCAAGATCCTTCGAAGCCTCCAGGCCTTTGTGGCTGTAGCTGCCCGGGTCTTTGCCCATGGAGCAGCAACTCTGAGCCCCTAAAGCCAGCAGCTCAAGGATGATACCCAGACCTCCATGGCTCAGTAATGCTAAGATCAATCTATCAACCTAGATACCTGTGAGCCAACAAGTTCATCAGTCCATTAATTTTAATGAGACTTATTCTGTTGAAAAATTACCAAAACTGACTGACTTATGATGTTGACCTAGGAGAGGCTGAATATTTATTACATGGGAAGGGAAATTTTGGGATTATTTATAGTGGCAGGAGCTTGGGGATGAGGATTATTTATTATATTTATACTGAATTATGTACTTTTTTCAATAAAGACTTATTTATGTGGATCTCTAAGTCTAGGCTTGTCAGTAAAAAGTAACAGAATGGAAAAATAGGGCCAAAGCACTATAAAATGCATCTTTCTGCTCTGCAGGGCTACCATGGAAAGGGGTCTTACCTCATGACCCCTTGGTATATAGAGTAACTGGGATCTTTTTGGCCATAATCCCTGCTCAGGCTGAGCAAGCTGAATGAGGTTACAAGGGACTGCAGCTGGGAAGTATGGCTCCTAAGCTTGGCCCTCTCTTGCTCCTTGGCCCAGGGCTTCCTTCCCTGCTTTCTTGGCCAAGAGCGTATTTGGCCAATGACAGGAGTCCCCAGGCGCTGCGGGATCAGAAGTCAGAGCTGCTTTAAGCAGAAAGGGCATTCCAGAAAGATGAGTCAGTCTTATCAGTCACTAAAATGTTGAAAGCCTTCTATACTGGAAAGAAGCCACTGCCCTGAGCCTTACAGGTGCCTCCTGACTGTCCTGGCCTGCCCTTGAATGCCTGTAGCTCCCAGCACAAAGGCAGCCTCCAGGCTCCTAGTCGGAGCCATGGGTAACATCTCTTCTGATGCATTGCTGCCTCTGCCTTACCCATATTATGCTTCTCCCTCACATTCCTCCAGGGTTAACCCAGTTTAGAAGGGGCACGTGCCTCATGCCCCATCCTTGGAGAGCAACATCCGGATGTGAGGAGTAGGAGGGGCAAGCGCACAGAAAGATCTGAGGAAATGTAGCTCCTAGTAGTCAGAAGGGCTCAAGGGCCCACCTGCACAGAAGTGGCTTGGGTTGAAAACGTCAGCTTCATCCGTGGTGTTCTGGCAAGGCAACAGTGGATCACCATTGGGCATGATTTCTTCAATCCTCATGCTGTTCCTGAAGACTAGATCGTCCAGAGAAAGAAGTCAGGCCCTGATCTCAGACTAGGAGTTCCCGAACCAGCAGGGAAAGTGAGGGAAGATGGCAGCAGCGGCCCAGATAGGGCCTGAGGGGGGCCTTAGGTGGGGTGGGGGAGGCATGTGCATTTCCTAATGAAATGAATCGCAAGGAAATCGGCCTTTCTCCAATGAGGAGCTTAGAACACAGGCTTTCTCTGTGGCGAGTAAGGGAGGGGAGCTGGGAAAGGCAACGTGTCCTCTCTTCCCTGCTCGCACACCGTCACTTACTTTCCATGTCCTCGGTGTTCAAGTGTCTCAGGTCATAAGGCAAATCCGGTTCTGGCATGGTCTGTAGATTGAGCTCTGGAATAGGCTCCAGCTGCAGTTCTGGTCCCAGGTGTGGTTCTAGGACTCCCGGTGACATCTGGCCTAGTATGGGCTCCAGTGTGGGCTCCATGCTGAGATCCAATCCTGCCTCCAGCAGTGACTCTAAGTCCAGGCCTGGCCCGAGCTCAGGCTCTGATGCAAGCCCCAGATCCAGCTCTGGCTCCAACTTGAGCTCCGGCAGTTGCTGCAGTTCATCCACCTGTCTGGATACCCAACACAGACGAAAGAGCAGGGCTCAGTTGTTTAGGTGAAGTGGGGAATGGCAGAGAAAGCAGAGGCTATCTTTCTAGTCTAAAAAGGCATCAGAGCAGAGGGCTTAAGACCACAGGCTCTGGGATTAGGCTTCCAGAGTTTAAATCTTATCATTTACTAGTTGGGGGACCTCAGGCAAAGTGACCCAACCTCTCTGAGCCTAAACAACCATAGTTCGGAATACTTGAGAGGCAGTAGGATGGTTCAAATCAGGGCTCTGGAATTTGAGAGACTTGGACTACTGATCAGCCATGTACCCGAGGCATGACACTTCTTCACATTAAACCTCAGGTTCCTCAGCTGTAAACAGTAATAACAGTATTTTCTGCCTCACAGGACTGTTATGAAGTCAGTAAATAAGAAAGTGAACACAAAGCTTTTAGCCCAGTGCCTGACACATAATGAACTTTCATTAACTGTGGCTATTACCATTTCTGGCTTGGCTGGGTTCTCATAAGGATTAAATGAAAAAAAGAATGTTCTGAAAGAATCAAGTACTATGCTTTGCATCAAGTGGATGTCCATTAACGTTAGTGATGATGATGATTATTTCAGGGAACCCCGATGGAGACAACCTAAGGATGGCAGCAGGAAAAGATAGAGAGGCTGAAAGAGCAGGAAAAAAGCCCCAGAGGGCTGGGAAGCCTGGGTCGGTAGGAGAGAAGGCTGAGGAGACCTGAACTGGGACGGTCTGGGTCACTGGATTAGCTAAGAAGGGTTAAGGAAGGTGGGCAAAGAGTTCATATCTCACCTGTTAGAGACAAAAATGAGCTTGTGTTTCAGGTATTTCTTCCGTTCCTCGGGATTAACTATGGGGGACAGACGGGAGGCAGGGGAGGTCAGTGGATTGGACACAGCGCCCCAGGGTCCCCTGTGCAGGTGGTCCTGACTGCCGTGTCTGCCTGCTGACAGGCGTCCCACAGACAGACCCCTTCCCTCCTCTGGACGTTGGCTTTCCCACGACGCAACGGCAGAGCTGCACTAATGGATGCCTGTGGACCCCTGCACTGTGCAAGGGAAACGCATCAGTGGTTCTCACTTTTCTCCTGGGAGTAGCACCCAAAAGCCTCATCCCGGGGAATCCGCGGGTAGAGGAAGCGCAGTGGGTTCTCAGGTATGTTCTCCTCCGTCAGCATCTGGTACTGGCTGATGATCTTGGTCAGCGGCAGGGACTGCAGCACCTCCTTGGTGAAGGGCTGGACGGAGTTGATGAGCACCTCGTCTGGAGAGTGGATGGAGGGACAGGCAGGCTGGAGAGGAGAGGCTGGGCCACCCCAAACCTGCCAAGGGGTCTGGGACAGAGCCGGGGAGCCGAGGGCAGGAGGGGGAGGAAAGCAAGGAGAGGCTGAGGGGCCGGCGGGGCTGCTGACCGTCGTCTTGGTGTTCCACCCAGGAGCAGGTAATGCCCCCCTCCAGCGTCTCGCTGAAGCGCAGCAGGAAGGTGCCCGAGACAGTCTTCTTCAGCAGCCGGCGCACCTGGTTCCGGCTCACGAAGCCCATGATGCGTCTGCAGCGCGGAGAGCAGCTGTGAGGCCCCGATGCCTCCGGCTCCCCGAGCAGAAGGAGAGTGCCAGGCCTGGGCCCCAGCTCGGCCAACCTGTTACAGGCCGCTGTGCTGGCCAGGCCATTTCACTGGACTGACAGTCCCCACCCCCAGGGCTGGAGGAGGTGTGAAGCTTCAGTGAGAGCACGAGGGTGAAAAGCCCCCTGTGAAAGGCACAGCGCTGCCCGAGCGGGCCGGCAGTGTGGCAGGCGGTGCCCAGGGGTGGGGTCAGACCGCCCCGGGTTCTGATCGCGACTGCCCCCCGGGCTCACTCCCTTAACCTCACGTCCTCGCTTGAGGGGGGCGACACCCACCACGCAGCAGGGCTGGAAGGGTGACATGAGCGAACTCATCAAGAGCACCTAGCAGGCTCTGGGACGCAGCGGACGCCTGGCACATGCAGGCCAGGAGACTGCCGCAGAGCACGTGCCGGGGTGCGACCCTGCAGGGGTTCGCACTCTCCCTCTCCCTGCCACACGGGGGCGCACAGAGTCCTGGCTCCTGCCCGGAAAGGCAGGGGGCCCTGAGGGAGACTGACCAAGGCCTTACCCATCCTTCCAGAGATCCTTCAGGTGGTCATGTATCAGGTCCAGAATCTTGTCGAGCCACGTCCAGAACGGTAGCTTGCCAGGGGGACTCTCTCGCTGGAGGAGGAACAGCAAGGCAGGAAGGGGTGCAGAGCTGCCCCGGGGGTGGAGGGGGAGGGCTGGGGGAAGGGCCAGAAACTGCAAGGGGCCGGGACCCAGCTGCAAGGGATGCAGGGAATTACCTTAACGAAGTCGACCCAGGGCAACGACGCATCCTCAGTCCTGGAGTTCTGCCCTGTGGAAGGACAGTTCAAGATGATGGAAGGAGGCAAGGCCAAAGGTCCTGGGGCAGAAAGGATGGAGGGCTGGGGCAGAGAGAGGCTAGGGAAAGGCTGAGAGAAAAGAAGTGTCGGTACCAAACAGCTTGTCCCTCAGCATGCCCAGCTGGTCTGAGTCGAGACCTCGATTAACGTAGGAGGAGAACTGCCAACTGAGAGCAGGGCCCAGCAAGCTCCACGGGGCCTTCGGGGGGTTGGAGAAGAACTGCTGGTCCTGCAGAGGTGGGAGGGCACAGGGTGGCTCAGAAGCAGTGCCCTCACACCAAGCTCCATGCCCCTCCTGGCCTCCCTTCCCCGGCGGGCCCCACCTCCTACCTCGGGGTTTGAGCTGAGCAGATTGAACCACAGAACCGAGGCCCAGGCAATTGAGAGCTGGTTCATGTTAGAAATAATCACCACAGGGAGGGTGTCCGTCTGAGGAAGGGACAGAAATCACCAACAAGGGATGTGAGGTTTCCAACTGCAGACGTTTGCTAAGGGCCTGACCACAGCCTACCCTGAAGGGTTTCTGCTTAGCCCCTCCTTATGTCTCCCCACAAAGGCACTTCATTTTCACTCACTGTCAGCTCCTGCTTCAGACCCTGGTAGGTATATCTGACTGTGAAGCTAATGATGTGCAATTCCTCTGTAACGGACAGCGGCCCCTAGGACAACACAAGGCTCAGTGATCAGAGTGCCCCTAGCGACTTCCTCCTGCCCCCAACCCTCTGTCCAGGCCTCACCTTATTGTTGCCTTTTCCTGAACCCCCTGAACGCTGCTCCACCAGAGTCTGTGAATGGAAGAGAGGGAGAAAGAATGCCAGAGAAGAGACCCCAGGGCCCCTGGAACCCCGGTTTTGCTCTCAGGACTTCCCAGGGCCTGGGAACTTCCTCCAGCCTGTTCCACTGCACTACAAGCTTAAAACAGCATCCCTCTGGGACTTCCCTGATGGTCCAGTGGTTGAAAATCTGCCTTCCAATCGACATGGGCTCAATATCTGGTCTGGGAACTAAGATGCCACATGCCACAGGGCAACTACCCCCATGTACCACAACTAGAGATCCTGTGTGTCACAACAAACGTGCCATGTGCTGCAACTAAGATCCAATCCAGCCAAATAAACAAAAATAAATATTAAAAAAAAAAGCATTCCTTCTTAACCACCTTACCAGGTAGCCGAAGTCCCAAATTAAGCCCTGAGTCTGGCCTTTCTCAGGGGTCAAAGTTTTCTGGTTTGAGGTCAGAAGGTTGAACTTCCGGAAGCTGTTCCAAGGAAAAAGAAGATACATGGAGGTCAGGAGCAGAGTCCGGTAGGAAAACAACAAAAGTTCCACTTCATTTCAGACCTCCCCCCTCCTTTCTCTGTCTATGCACCACACAAATCAACCTCCTCCTGGTCTGTGTCCCCAGCAGGCCCACAGTCACACGTGACTGTGTAGCTCATGCAGTGCACAGAGTCTGCAGCATCCTTGTTAGGTACCTACCCTTGTGATTTGGGAGGATTCCTAAAAAGAAAAAAAAATCATTAGGAAGCAAAATAATGTAGAAGTAAGGGATTCAGTCTTTGGGGTCAGACAGACCCAAGTTCAAACAGCTCACCAGTTATGTGGCTTGCACTAGAGACATAAATTCTCTGAAGTTACTTCTTCATTTGAATAGTGCATTGATAATATCTAACTCCTGGGGTTCCTGTGACAATTTTAAATTGGGTACTTGACAAGCTGCATGTCACACACTAAGGACTCAAAAGGGATGAACTATTTCTATGAGGTAGTAATGGAAGGGGAAAGAACACAGCCCAAGGGCCTGGTTGTGAATGGCAGCTGTCTCCTCCACTCCATCACCCCATGTCCTGGGCGCCTCCTGGTCCCACCCTTCACCTGCCCCACTAACCTGTCAACGGAGACTTCCGCAGTCAGTGATTCACTGCCTTCCTGGAGTCTCACTAGCAGCCTGGAGGAGAGGGAGGTAGATGGGGGGAAGTGGTCAACCTCAATCTCCTGGATAGAACAGATGTTTAAAAAAGATAAGGGAAGAGATGAGAAGAGGTGAGTGGACCGAGGGGAAATGAGAGAAGAAACAGCTCAGAATGAGAAGATCTGAAAAGCCAAAGAGCACCCAGTGTCAGGAAGAAAGAAGCAGGAATGAGTTCTGAGATGCCAACCTTGTTCGGACGGTGAACTTGCTCCCTGTCTTGAGGATGAGGGGTCGATGGAGCGTTTGGGGCATGCAGGGCTGATTTTCTACTACAAAGGCTCTGGAGAGATGTGGAGAGAATACACAGAGGCCAGCATCTGTGAGAACGGCCCCCGGGTCCTCCCCCTCTGGCCTCCCTGAGGGTCCCTGTCCCGGCCTCCAAACCTGTGGAGCAGGCGCTGCAGCAGCTCTGTGACCTGGGCCTCCCGCAGGTCCACGCCTTTGCTCAGAGGGTCCCCCTCGTAGGAGACCATGTGACTCAACTCCCTCAGCTCCTTCAGCAGCTGCCGCAGGTGGAACAACAGCTTCGCTCCATCTGTGAACCTGGGTGATGACACAATCCAAGGAAGAAAGAACCATGAGTTTCCTGGAACCCCCAGACAGGCCCCAAAAGCTCCTCTTTAACTATGTGGCAAGTCATAAACTGATTGGGACAAAAAAAGAATCCAGGAAGTGTATGAAAGATTATTCAACATTGTCCATAATGCAGGGAATGAAAATGAAAGCCACTTTCACATATAAAACCAGTAAAAGATTCATTAACCTAATAAAGCTAACACATGATGCTTGATCTCTACTTTTTTTTAAAGTGCTTTACACATCTTCATGCATTTAATTCTTAAAACAACCCTGTGAGGTAGGTACCATTTTATCCCTACTTTATGGAGGATAAAGCTGAGGCAGAGAGAGAGAGAGTAAAGTGACTTGCTCAAGGTCATAAAACAGGTAAGAAGTGAAGTTGTATGTGGCCCCAGGCAGTCTGGCTGTACAATTCATACTTTTAACTTCTATATTTTACTGTTTTTATAATAAGAAATAATAGCAATAGACAATGTGGTAACAAGAAAACAATTGTCCACTATATAAAGGCAAACAGATTGGGATAACAGTTTGGAACTATTTTTTAAAAAGCCTTAAGAATGTACATATGCTTCACAGTATTCCATCTCTAACATACATCCTAAGGAAATAATCAAACAAACGGACAGACAGATGGTCACAGTTCATGGCTTTGTTGTCTGTAATAGAAAAATTAGAAACAATTGGTATTGGGTATATGTGGTTGTAATTTAGTCGCTAAGTCATGTTCGACTCTTTGAAATCCCCAGGTATAAATTATGTTATAGTTACATCATGGAATACTATGCAACCATTAAAAATAATGATAAAATAGGTGGAAAATTTTAATATGGAAAATATCCAAAAATATTAAATTAAAAAATATAAGATAGCATACATATATGGTATAATCTGACTTCTGTTTAAAACAGATGTATATTTGTGTATATGCATAGGGAAAATCTGGAAAAATGTATTCAAAAGCATTAACAGTGGGTACCTCTGCATGATCAGATTATGCAGATGGATAATTGTTACTTCTTTTCCTCTTTTCAGTAGTCTGAAATTTTTTCAATTGGCATATATTTACAATCAGAGAAAGCAATAAAACTGTTTATATATAAAAACAATGAAATAAAAGAACACCACAATAACAGCACCACCACCAAGAAGATATATTCTCCAACCCGGGAATATCACTTCCAATAACGTACAGAAATAAATTAGGGCTGTATGTAAATAAAGATGTAACTATGAGGTTATTTCTGGAGGAGGAAAAGGCAACGCACTCCAGTATCCTTGCCTGGAAAATTCCACGAACAGAGGAGCCTAACAGGCTACTGTCCCTGGGATCACAAAGAGTTGGACACAACTCAGCACACACGCAAACGCACAAGAGGTTATTTACTGCGGCACTGCTTACATCAGTGACAAATCGAGAATTCCCTGGCAGTCCAGTGGTTAGCACTTCCACTGTAAAGGAGATGGGTTTGTCCTTGGTCACGGAACTAAGATCCCACAAGCCAGCACAGCATAGCCAAAGATAAAAAAAGCAAGAAACCACTCACAGGCCATAGTTTGCCAATCCTGCAACTGTAATTTAAACACTTATCCTGTACCCTAACCCTATACACCTGTTTTCAATTTACCTGAACAGTTGTGATATATTTTTACTTATTTATTTGTTAACTTTCAGCTGCACCACATAGCATGCAGGACCTTAGTTCCCTGACCAGCGATCGAACTCATGCCCTCTGCAGTGGAAGGGTGCAGTCTTACCACTGGACCGCCAGGGAAGTTCCCTGTGGTATATTTTTAATAAATTGCTGCTGCTGCTGCTGCTAAGTCGCTTCAGTCGTGTCCGACTCTGCGCGACCCCATAGATGGCAGCCCACCAGGCTTCCCTGTCCCTGAGATTCTCCAGGCAAGAACACTGGAGTGGGCTGCCGTTTCCTTCTCCAATGAGTGAAACTGAAAAGTTAAAATGAAGCCGCTCAGTCGTGTCTGACTCTTAGTGACCCCATGGACTGCAGCCTACCAGGCTCCTCCGTCCATGGGATTTTCCAGGCAAGAGTACTGGAGTGGGGTGCCATTGCCTTCTCCGTTTAATAGATTAAATTATAATAAATTTTCTTATGAGAAAATATTTAAATAATAGATATCTTTCAATCAAATATATTGAAGGACACATTATTTTTTTTACATCACAATAGGTAATATAAGATAGTTTACAGGAAAACAATAGCAAGAAATTAAAAGCAACCCGAATATCCAAATATAGGCGTTTATTAATTAAATTATATTATTCCCATAAAGGGAACTATGACACATCTATTAAAAGTATCATGGGTGGGGACTTCCCTACTGGTTAAGACTCCAGGCTTCCACTGCAAGGGGCATTGGTTTGATCCCTGCTTGGGGAATTAGGGTCCCACATGCCATGTGGTATGGCCAAAAAAACCACATCACAAGTAAATATTATATACTGCTAAGTTAAAAAAACAAACTCACAGGTCTCAAAGTAGTTTGAACAATACATTTCAATTTTTGTTTAATAATATTATAGTAGCTACAACCGGGTATTAAGGTAACAGGTAATTTTCTTTTCCTTTTTTTGCAGCATTATATTCATTGCACTAAAAAAAGGTAACAAGATAATTCTCTGGTGATTAAAGAGGCAGGAAAAATTGGACTGTGGATCAATTCATTATCTTCCCCAAAGCAAAGACTGGGCTCTGGGCTTGCTGGGTGGCGAGAATGAAGAGCAGCGTGTAGCTGCAGTCAGACAAGGGATCTGAGACCATTCTGGGGAGTAGAGATTAAGGAGGGCGGTGTCTCTAGTCATAAAGAGGCCATGTGTGTGTGCTCCGTCACTCGATGTGTCTGACTGTGACCCCACGGGCTGCAGCCTGCCAGGTTCCTGTGTCCATGGGATTTCTCAGGCAAGAAAACTGGGGTGGATTGCCATGTCCTCCTCCAGGGGATCTTCCCGACCGAGGGACTGAATGCGGGTCTCCTGCATTGCAGGAGGATTCCTTACCACTGAGCCACTGGGGAAGCTCATTCAGGGCATTATAATCTAGGAAGCACAGGCGGTGGTTAGGATTAGGGACAGGTGAGCGTGAGGTGGGGGAGCTGCCTCTCACCACTTTTCCAGCTGTTCCAACCCTCCGACAGGGGGCGCTCCAATGCAGGCTTTCTGCTGCTGGACTTTCCATTCCTCCAACTTGGGCAGCAAGAGCTCAATTAAGGTAGTTAACTGGCCTAGCAGTGCTTTGGAGACATCCAGCACCTCCTATGGTAGACATAAAGTGAGTACTGAGAGCCTCTCACCATTACCCTCCACCATCCAACGAGGCGTGAAGAGACAAAGGAACCAAGGCCAGGAAGCCAGAGCTCCTGATGCCTTGTTTTCCCCAGTTCCCCGCTGCCCACTCCTTCTGTCCTCTGACTCCCACCTTTCTCTGTCTGTCCAGTTCATTGAGTGTTTCCTGAAGAATGTCCATCCGTCTGGTCTGACGGGGGTCCAAAGAAGGTGTCTTCACTGGATGGCAGGAGAGGGCGGGAGACAAGTGCTCAGACCTAGGGCTCCTCCCCCCTCCTCCCTGACCCAGACCTCAACTAGAGGCAGGAGAGGGGAGTTTCAAAGGGAGAAGAAGGGGAACCAGGAGAAGCACAGGCACCTCTGGGCCCTCAGGCAAACTCTGCATCACCTTGCTAGAACCAGAAGCCCACTCCATCGGCCAAGGCAGTTTCCCAAACACCTCCTCCAACCTTCACCAGCTGTCCCTCGGTTTATATCACTACCCTGACCTCTACGACATACCCTGTCACTTCCAGCGTTGCAGGGCAGCAGGACTATAACCAGCAAGGTGCAGCCACAAGTGATCACCACTTACTGGGACTTTTCCCTTCTGCTCTACTCTACCCCCCGCCTCCCGGTAGGCACCCCACCCCCCAAAGTGCTGTCTACCTGATTTCTCGATATTATATCGGAAACAGAAGACATCCTGCTGGTCTTTCAGTTGGCTGATGGATTTCACCAACTTCTACAGAAGAGATGAGACCCCAGTGAGGCTGCCTCCGTGAGAGGAGGCAGGTTGAGTCCTGCCCGCCCTGGCTCTTGCCGCATCTACCAACCTCCTTCATAGCCTGTAATTTCAGGATCCGGGAATCAAGTTCATGCTGCTGGCTCTCCCCAGGTGCTTCAGGGGCTGGCTCTCGTTGCTCCTGAAATAAAAGGCTATGAGCACATTTCAACTCTGACCTGTCACCCCTAAAATCCAGACCTGAAATTAAATCACAGGATGTGGAGAGATCTTGTTCTGAGGCAAATTTCCTGAGTCTTTTGCATGGTCCCTCTCTACTCCAGGAGCTTTCCAACACACCACCAAATTGTTCTCACCAGCTGAGCCCTCTGAGCCCAGGTCAGAATTCTTTTTTCTTCCAGAAGGAGGTTAAAGATCATCTCAGCCAACTGGGTAGAGCCAGTGGGAAGGGCCTGCATTAGGAAAAGAGGAAGAAGTGATAGAACTCAACTGCCATCAATGAACTACCACCTCAGACCCTCCCCACTGGTGACCTCAGTACTCTCCCCTTCTTCAGGATCCCAAGCCCTACCCCTTTTCACCACTGGTTCCTCAAACCCTAGCCTCTTTAATAGGATCACCCAGACTCTGCCCTTCTCTCTTCCAGGGATCCCCTAAATCCAGACTCTGTCCTTTTCCCCCCAAATCTTCTCCTGTCCATTTGGACCTCCAGGTCTTGTTCCACGTTCCATATCCAGAAAGTCCTCTTCTTCACTCAGCTCCCATTCCTACTCTGTTATCCCCCGCTCCTCTGAGTACCTGAACCTCCCGATAGAATTTTATCCCCCGCTCCTCTGAGTACCTGAACCTCCCGATAGAATTTTATCCCCCGCTCCTCTGAGTACCTGAACCTCCCGATAGAACTTTCGCAAGTTGTGCTGTAGCAGAAAATACTCAGGGTCTTGGCTGCATCGGCCGCACTCAGAGTTGAGTTGGTCCAAGAAGTGGAAGAATAGCATATTAGCCATGGCAGCATCGTTTCCCAGTGCAGCTTCCTGCCTGGGGACCAGGAAGAACAAGGATGTGTGTCTGCAGGACTGGTACTATTGTGAGGCCTTTCAACCCCTTCCAGGTTTCTCCAGGATCCTGGGGGCTCAGGAGAAAGAAATCACTCTCTTCATCCCCCCCTATTCCCAGAAGGCCTCACCAGTTCTGATCTTCAATCCAGACAGCCAAGTGCTGTCGAACGTCCATCGGCAGGAGGCTGTTTGAGTAGAGCTCATGCAGCTGGTCCTGAAACGGGCTGTCAAGGTTCTGCAGCATCTCCCACTGCGCCATCTGGGGTCTGAGCCTGAAGGATGCAGATTCCCAATTGGAAACTTTGCTGGACTAAATCATCCACAGTCTCATGATTATTTATTATTACAAATTTAAAAATTAAACCATACCAGCAAGAAAAAAATTAAAGTCTAGATTGATCCCACTTCCAATCTCGGTCCCTTTTCCTTCTCTCCAGAAGTAACCAGTATTACCAGTCTGGTGCATTTTTTCCATGGAGTATTATTTAAGAGCGCCAATGTGTAGGCCTTCTTTGTTTCAGTGGTGATTTTCAAACACACAACAAAGTTGAGTGAGCGGTACAAGGATCATCCATGCACCCGTCACCAACTTCAACAGTCAGTGATGGTATTTCCACAATCTTTATTTATCTCCCAGTGAACATATACATGCATTTGCTTGGTTTTGTACACATTTATGCTAGACCATTTAAAAGTCAGTCTTGAGTTTTTATTTCAGCATTACCCCTGCTGGCCCCAAACCTTTTATCAGAGGCTGAAACCTCCATGGAGATAAACTGCTCTCCCAGTTGGAAGGAGGAGCTCCACTCTTTACCAGACGCTTAAGATGCCTAAACACTGTGGAAGGGGTCACTCAATCCCTAGGACTATGACACTTTTATGACCTCTGTCAATTTCTAATTCTTCATGTAGATTATCAACTTTGTGAGATAATCAACACACAAATTTCAATTGAGTGAAACCAATTTCACTCAAAACTGGTTTTTGCCGGTCACCAAACAGGCTGGGTGAAGAACTGTTCTCCTTACCTCTCCCTGCCCACTGCCATCTGTCTGTTTAGAAAATCTAAACTTCTTTGCAGCCTAAGCCTAACAGAAAACAATACACACCCCCTTCTGTGGGCTAAGAAAAGGTCACATGATTTAATTACAACAAATGCTTAGGGTGGGAAAGATTCTTTTCCACCAGTAATCATTTCTTCCTCTGGAAAGTAGGAACAGGGGAAGAAAAGAATTGGGCAGGGGCTCCGCCATTTTAACCCTTTTAATAGAGCTTGACTTTTTAAACTCTGTATTTGTATTGCTTAAAAAAAAAAACAAATGACCAGGCCTCAGTTCCTAAGGAACTAATCAGCTTGTATTAATAAAGCAAAGCAGCAAGTAAACCCTGAGGTTTAAATATGAAAAATAAAAACAAAAAACCTGGCCTTCTTAAATAGATTGCAAACACGGAGGTTAAGGGCTAAAAACTCTTCTTTCTCCAGTTACCTATTACTCGTTCAGGTGCACATTTTGTTCTCCACAAGCTTTTCTGCATTGAACTGTAATTTTTTTCTTCTGCTGAGGATCAGAAATAACACAGACCAACCTGGAGTGGGATGGGGTGGGAGGTGGGAGGGAGGTTCGCGAGGGAGGGGACACATATATACCTATGGCTGATTCACGCAGATACACGGCAGAAACCAACACAACACTGTAAAGCAATTACCCTCCAATAAAACAAACACACAGACCAAAAGGTAAAAGTGTTGGCCAAGACGCTGAACCAATGCAACAACGCCAGGTTTCGGGTCTTGGAAGTAGGGGTGTTTCTGGAATGGGGCATTACGATTGGACCCCTAGGTTGGACAGGAGGGGCAGCAAGCGACAGCTCCTATTTCTACCTGGAAACAGAGTCTGACCCCTCCGGGGTGTACCCGCCCGGGCCTACCTTCCGTCGGAGGAGAAAACTCGCTCCTCCACCTACACCCCCGCGCGCCCCCTCAAGGCCAGTACCTGGTCAGGGTCTCAGGCCCAGGTCCCTGCAGCAGCTCCGGCCCAGGCTTCCGGTCGCCAGAAAGCGTTCCGGCACCAGGGCCTCCAGAGACGCCCTCGGCTTCTGCCGCCGTCTCGGACCCGCCCCTTTCCGCAGGCTTGAGAAAGAGGCAGAATCTCAGAGCTCTTCACGTCCAGGCGGGCACCTCGGCACCGGCTGCCAGTCAGTCAAACGCTTCCCCAGGCCGTGAGCTCATTGGCGCCACCACAGCGCCACCTCCCGGGGGGCGGGGCAGGAGGAGCCGAAGCCACACCCCCAGCGGCCGCAAACGGTGGGCGGGCTCAAGTAAGCCCCGCCCCGTGCGTGCGGAGGGAGGAGCCCAGTTAGCAGAATTGCCTAGGACTGAAACTGCTGATTTCCGAGAATCAGAACCCACTCGAAGGAACCGAGACTAGTTCAAGATCTTGGAGGCGTTGATCTAAGAAGCGGGCGGAATTGCGACACTTTGGGACGGGAAGGGGAGGGCATAAGTAACAACAACAATAACAATGACAAAAGCTGCTTTATTGTTGGTACGGTGCTGAGCGTTAGTACAGCGTATCGTTTCTAATTCCCACGAAACCTATTGAGATGCAAATCATTACCCTCACTTTAGAAATTTTAAAAAACTGAGTTTGGAGAAATAAGTTACTAGTCAATGGTCACTGAAGCTCTAACAAGTGGAGCCTGGATTCAAAGCCAAATCCTCTGATTCCAAACCACAAACTTTAAAAGTCTTACACATTACAGTACTGCTTTTCTCCTTGATAAGAAATCAGAGATTTGGATTTTGAACACACACATTACAAGTTACAGGACGCTAGGTCTAGTAATCAGTGTTCACCACCTTCTTTTATTATTTACTTATTTATTTTTGGCCACATCGCCAAAAGGTGAGCAGAAAAACGTTAGCTCTTCTCATTCTCCTCATTCTTTGCCTTTTTGTAATCTCAGAACACCTAATCCTGATCTGGTAATGGATTGTAGTTTATAGAAGGGAAGGAATCAGATTAGAGTTCTGCTGGATTAAGTGGACTGGATTGAATTCTCTTTAGTCAGAGGTCACTAGCTTTTTATTTTATTATTTTTTATTTTGGCTGTGCTGCACTGCTTGCATGATCTTAGTTCCCTGACCGGGGATTGAACCTAGGCCCTCTGCCAGTGAAAGGGTGGAGGCCTACCGGTTGGCTCCTACCACCTTCTTTTATATCCTAATATTCCAATACCTAGGATCTAAGCCACAGTTGTTGAATAAGGTCCACCCCCAGCATGGATTTGAATTTACTACTTCTGACACGAAAGGGGCTGTGATAGTTGTTTCTTCCACTTCACTCATATCTGAGGTGCTCCCCAAGACCTCCTCGCTGGTCTCTGGTGGAGGGGTATTTGCCTCTCTCTCGTAGTAATACTGGATCAGCCGCTGAACCCCAGCCTTCAGGGCAGGTTTAAGTGCAATGCCGATTGTTAGCCCTGTGGGTCCCCCTGACGTTCCAGCCATGGCCATCAGAAGGTCATATCCCAGATCTATGACCCCATCTCGGCCTCGCTCCTTGGCCACGTCCGGGCAGTTCCGAACAGCGTAATACACTGCCGTGCCCAGGTTGTAGAAGGTTCCCACTCCCGGCAACATCTGGGCTATGTTGTGCACACTCCGCTCCCGCTCCTGCTCACAGTCTTTGACGGAGGATGACCGCCGGGCCCTCCGTGGGCCTGGGTTCTCTCCAGCCCACAGCTGCAGGGCAGAGGTCAGGGCATCTACTGACACTGCCATCCCTCTGCTTCTGCTTCTCTCCAGCTCTTGCAGACGTCTGATGAGGGTCTGTGTAGCGTGTACACCCCCTTGGCGGTATAGCTGCAGCTGCAGGACCTGTACATCTGCTTGACAACCAGCTTTCTCCAGGGCGATCACCAGTGGCAGGCTTACCAGGAACCTGGGGAGAGGGGCCATCTGAGTGAAGCCAGGGAGGGACTTGGGAAGAAGGGTCTGGCAAGACAAGGGGTATGAGGAAGTTAGCGAGGATTCCAAGGGTGAAGGAAGAGGTAGTGAGACATCCGTCTGGTTTCCAGATGAAATGGCGTCTGTAGTGTGCAGCAGGAGGCAGCAAAGAAGTAGCTCAACTAGTACCATGATGAGTCGGAGACGACGCAGGTTCGAAGCGGAGCACACTGCAGAGGGGAGAAACCAGAGGCATACAAGCCGTTTCCTTAAGGGCTGTGGTCCAAAAGGAGCCCAGGACTCAGGGCGAACCTCATCTGTTACCTCCAAACTTCTGATCTTTCTAAGCTAAAGGACTGAAAAACAGGAAACTCAACCCAATTGTTCCCACTTCACCTTCTCCATCTTCAGGTCTTCCTCAGCATGATTCCCACCCATTTATAAGGAGCTCCAAATTACCACACAGTCCAGTGATTCAGACGTGAGACCACCTTGATGGATTTGGTAGCTCCTCGAGCCTGTTCTGCCGACTCCTCTGCCCCATGAAGAGAGCAGATGTACTGGCTTTCCTCTAGTATCAGTAAGGGATGTAATCTCTGCAAATATTTGTTCCTCTGTTCTGGCTTCTCAGACTTTGTGCACTTGTCCCACACTTGGCCTCAGTATCTAAAAACTTCGGCATTTGGCATTTCCAACCAGTCCCTGCCACGTTCCCACTTTAGCTCATGATAGAAGCTGGGAGACCCAGAATCAGAAGAGATTAGATGTCTATGATTCCCTTTTATTTCTCTTTTCAGTTTAAAAATTAAATTAGCAAGCTACAGTGTCTCATTGGGGATTTAGTACAGGGGGATGGATAAGGAAAAAAGTTCAAATGCTTCTCATGCTGAGATGTATTACAGGCACAGTATATGCTAACTGAAAGAAAAAATGAAAAATGGAATGTGAAATAAGGACTGAGAGATACCAAGTGGAGAAGGGCAAGGTTAAAGCCAGCACTGGGATGAAATAGAGCATATCTATTCTAAGTAGTGTCCAACATTTCTGCCTACCTACTGTGTCCCATCTTATTTATTTATTTGCCTGTGTTTGGTATTTGTTCCAGCACCAGGGTCTTCATTACATTGTGTGGGCCTCTCTCTAGTTGTGGTGCATAGTTGAGGGTGTATGGGCTTAGTTAACCTGTGGGATGTGGGATCTTAGTGCCCAGACCAGGGATCAAACCTGTGTCCCCTGTATTGGAAGGCAGATTCTTAACCACTGAACCATCAGGGAAGTCCTTGTCCCATCTTTGAACACTGTCCTGGGAGAGCAGACCTGTTTACAACGTGGCATTGAATATCTGTAGTAAAGAATCTGGACAAGTTCCTGAATCAGTTTCTCTATAAAGCACTTCAGAATAGCTGTAGAACATTTTATAAATCATGTTGTCGTCATCCATAGACATTGAGAGGCTCTTAACTTGGGGATGTTTTAAGCTTTTTACCTAATTCTCCAACTAGTTCCCAAGACTCATACTGGCAGTTCTAGAAGAGGTTGATTCCAAAAGCTCTAAATTGTGTTACACAACATGGGAGATGGCTTCTCAGCGAGTTCAATCGCCATCCAAGTTAACTGGCAGACCAGCCCGCCCAAAGGGTTGTATTCACCATCATTAATAAACCTCTCAAGGTAAGTAGCTGAGTTTTTGATTCATCCAGTCCTCCCTGGGGGTCCCCCAAGATTCCTCAGAATGACTTTAGCATTGCCAGTGCCTTTTCCTTTGTTGTGCTTTTTGCTCTCACGGGTGAGGGGTTCGGTCCTTTTCTCCTGTCTTAACAAGCTGAATCTGCAGAATGTGAGCCTCAGGTTGTGCAACCAGCCTCTTCCAGGACCACCTTCAAAGCTAAGTTGGATAGATGCTCAAGCAGAGGGGCTAAGGAGGGGGCCATATACAAGAGATGCTGGCAGGTTTTAGGATCTGGGAGAGGGATCTGGTTGGAGAGCAGGTTCAGAGGATGCCCAATTTCTGAGATAGGCTGCTGGAAGGTCGGGGCCCCTCCCTGGGCATTTTTTGGGAAGGCAGTCACTGGGGACAGCAAGACACAGCAAAGGAGTAGCGCAGCCTGGATCATGGTGGGTCAGCAGAACAGCCCTGCTGGAAAGAAGCAGGACTCAGAGTGGGAAGTGGGGAAAGGCTTGGGATGAAGAGACTCCAGGACTGCTCAGAGCTTGGAAATGCCTCAGCCCTTGGAAACTTCAGTTACCCTGAACATACCTCACACCCATAAGGGCTATGGGAGGTCCTCACTGTTTTGAGGAAGAAACAGACCAGAGGAACAAGAAAGTCCAAACATCTTTGCTTTGATATCTTCATGGCTGGAATGACGGTTTTGATTTTTTGGTTGTATCCCACTTTCCTCTTTACCCTAGCCAAAATCACAAGGACCAGAATGCTGATAGCATCCAAAACAGTGAAGGACATAGCACGCGCAAATATTTATTCATGTCTTTCCAGCCCAGACTTTGTGCTTCTCACCTTTGTCCTATGCTGACAAATACAGGGCCTTGTCTGTTTTTGGCCCTGCTAGTCCTGCCCCGGGAGAAGGCAATGGCACCCCGCTCCACTACTCTTGCCTGGGAAATCCCATGGACGGAGGAGCCTGGTGGGCTACAGTCCATGGGGTCGCGAAGAGTCGGACACGACTGAGCGCCTTCACTTTCTCTTTTCACTTTCATGCGCTGGAGAAGGAAATGGCAGCCCACTCCAGTGTTCTTGCCTGGAGAATCCCAGGGGCGGGAGCCTGGTGGGCTGCCGTCTATGGGGTCGCACAGAGTCGGACACGACTGGCGTGACTTGGCAGCGGCAGCCGCAGTCCTGCCCCATGTCCCTAAGTTCTAAGGTTTTACCCTGGACCTATACATGAGATGAGGGGAATTTCCTCTGTAGATTCTGAAAGGGAGAAGAGGTAAGGCAAAAAGACTGATGATCTCTGGCAAGAGACTCCCCAAAAGGTTTGATGAGTTCTCATTAAAAGGACACATTGGGTGAAGGTCTGGGGAAACTGAAAATACTGGTAAGTTGAATGAAATCAGTACAACTTTCACTTCTCACTTTTCTAATTCTAATGGAAAACATAAAAAATCTATTCATCATCTGGGTAGTAACTCTTTCCATAACTAATCAATACTCCAAAAGTTGGGAGTTTAGGGTTAAGCAGTTTCATCTAGGGTTTAGCAGTAGAGATGGTATCTGACACCTTCTGAAACTAGTACAGGTCCCTACATCTGGTTGTGAAAAGCTTCCTTGGTGTTGTCACTCCCTTCTGATAGATAACGAAAGGTACAGGCCAGAGGGAGGGGCTTGGGGTCCTTCCCTCTATTTTATTTCTCTTAGTTCCCAGAGAGCAGACAGAAGAAAGAAGAAGGGTTGGTTTGTACAGACACACTCCCAAACTGCTGGAAGCAAGAACCAGGAGCAAAGGGAGGGATCCTTTCTGCCTGAGGTTGTTGTCGTTTACTTACTAAGTTGTGTCTGACTCTGCGACCCCATGGACTGTAGCCCGCCAGGCTCCTTCTGTCAATGGGATTTCCCAGGCAAGCACACTGGAGTTGGTTGCCGCTTCCTTCTCCAGGGAATCTTCCCGACCTGGGGATCATTGATGCCGCATCTGCCTCATTGGTAGGTGGATTCTTTATCACTGAGCCATCAGGGAAGTCCAGTTACCTGAATTTGCATGTGAGCGTGCTAAGTCAATTCAGTCGTGTCCAGCTCTTTGCGACCCTGTGGACCGTAGCCTGCCACGCTCCTTTGTCCCTGGAATTCTCCAGCCAAGAATACTGGAGTGGGTTGCCATTCCATCTCCCATCTTCTCAACCCAGGGATTGAACCTGCGTTTCTTACATCTCCTGCATTGGCATGCGGATTCTTTACCACTAGATAGACCTTGAGGGCAATTTGCTAAATGAAATGTCAGACTCAGAAAGACATATACCTCCTGATGTCACTTATGTGTGGACTCTTTTAAGAAAAATTGAACTCATAGATACAGAGAACAGATTGGTAGTTGCCAGGAGGTGGGGACTGAGCAAAATGGATAGAGGAAGTCAAAAGGCACAAACTTCCAGGTAGAAAACTGAAAAGTCCTGGGTATGTGATATACAACATGGTAACTTTAGTTAATAATAATGTATTGTATATTTGAAAGTTGCTAAAAGAATAGATCTTAAAAATTCTCATCACAAGAAAAAAGTCCTAACTATATGTGGTGATGGATGTTAAAGAGACTTATTGTGGTGATTGCTTTGCAATATATACAAATATCATATCATTATGTTGCACATCTGCAACTAATATGTCAATTATATCTCAATAAAAAGAAGAAACAAAAATGGGGATATTAATACTTGTTTTACAGAAGCAAAAAGGACTTTAAGAGAGTATCATGAATAGGTGTGGGCTTCCCAGGTAGCACGAGTGGTAAAGAACCCAGCTGCCAATGCAGGAGATGCAAGAGACTGGGGTTTGATCCCTGGGTCAGGTAGATTCCCTGGAGTAAGGCATGGCAACCCACTCCAGTATTCTTGCCTGGAGAATCCCATAGACAGGAGCCTGGAGGGCTATGGTCCACAGTGTCGTAAAGAGTCAGACTTAGCATCCATGGATGCACGAATAAGTATATGCTAATACATTTTGTAATCTAGAGGAAATAGACAAATTGCTAGAAACACAACCTACCATGACTGAATCATGAAGTAATAGAAAATTTGAATATACCTTTAATTAATAGGAAGATTGAAACAGTAACCAAAATTTTCCTAATATGGAAAAGCCCTGGACAAAACGGCTTTATTGGTGAATTCTACCAAACAGTTGTGGGTTTTCTTTTTCATTCCTTTTTTCCTGCCAAACATTTGAAGAAGATTAACACCACTCCTTCTCAGACTCTTTCAGTATATCAAAGAGGAGGAGACATTTCAAACTAATTCTAGGACACCAGTATTACCCTGATATCTGTGCTAGACAAAGACCCTACAAGGAGTGAAAACTACAGAAAACATATTTCATGAGACTATGAATGCAAAATACTAGCGTGTTGAATTTGGCAGCATATTAAGAGTGTTATACAACATGACCAGGCAGGATTTATTTCTAGAATTTAAGAGTGGGTCAATATGTGAAAATCAATCAGTATAATTCACTACATTAACAGAATGAAGGAGAAAAATCACATGATCATATCAATTGATGTAGAGAAGCATCTTACATCTATAAAATATAAATAGGAAAAAGCTTGCTCAATAACAAAGGCCATATATGAAAAACCCACAGCTATCATCATATTCAATGGTAACAAGACTGAAAGTTTTTCTTTCAGGAACAGACAAAGATGTTTGTTTACGCCATTTTTACTCAACATAGTGTCAGATGTTCTATCCAGGGCAATTACTCAAGAATAAGAAAACAAGACATCCAAATTGGAAAGAAAAAGCAAAATTATCTCTGTTTGCAGAAGACATGATCATATATGTAGAAAACCCTAAATAGTTGCACCACACACACACACACACACACAAACTGATTAAAATTAATAAGCAAATTAAGCAAAACTGCAGGATACAAAATCAACACCTCAAATTAGTTGCATTACTATACCCTAACAATGAAAAACATGGAAAAATGAAATTAAGAGAGAAAACAATTTTTTTACAACAAACTTTTTTACAACATCATCAAAAAGAATAAAATAATTAGGAGTAAACAAAGGAGGCAAAAAAAAAAAACCTATACACTGAAAACTACAACACATTGCTGACAGAAATTACATAGGTATAAATACACAGAAAGATATCACACCCATGGACTGGAAGACTTAATACTGTTAAGATACCAATACTACCCAAAGAGACTAACAAATCTGACGCAGTCTCTACCAAAATCCTAGTGATGTTTTTTGCAAAGTAGATAAACCATCCTAAAATTCACATGGAATTTCAAGAGACATTGAATAGCCAGAGCAATCTTGAAAAACAAAATAAACTTGGAGAACTTGTTTCCTGATTTCAAAATTTATTACAAAGTTACATCACTCCAAAGAAGAAAGCAAATTTGGTGATCAGAAAGAAGTCAGTAAAATAAAAATGAAGTGGTTCCTGAAAATTTTTAAAAAGCTGTAGTAATCAAAACAGTGTGGTACTATATAATGACAGGTACCGCAAAGGAGCTATTCTTCCAGGCCAATCAAAGCCACATTTGTGTGCTTCCATAAGCAGCTGAGCTGCAGGTAGAGAATAATCCTCTTCTTAAAAATGAAGATACCAGCTAGGATACACGACTCAACAAGGCTTGCCTCCCAAGAGAATATGCTTGGGCAAGGGAAAACATTTCTTGAAAATATTTCTAGGTTAGCCCTAACAGATAACTGGACGAGAGACTTCATTAACATACTGGGAACTTATGAGAATCAATGAGAAAAGCACAAGTTTCAATTTAAAAAATAAGCTAAGAACAAAATTTGCAAAAACACACAAAAGCCAGTATGGTATAGGCATAGAAATAGAGATATAGGCTAATGGAATAGAACAGAGAACCCAGAAGTAAATCTTTGCTTATGTAGTTAAATAATTTTTTACAAGTTAGTTGAAACCATTCAATGAGATATATGGTGCTGAGGCAACTGGATATTCACATGCAAAAGAATGAAGTTTGACCCTTCCCTTATATTATATACAAAAATTAACTGAGAATGGTTTAAAGGAACTTCCCTGGTGGTCCAGAGGCTAAGACTCTGCACTCCCAATAAAGGGTGTCTGGGTTTGATTCCTGGTCCCACATGCTGTAACTAAAGCTTTTAGTTACAAGGAAGATTGAAGATCCAGTGTGCTGCAACTAAAATCTGGCCCAGGCTAAAGAAATAAAAATATTTTTTAAAAAGAATGGATTAAAGACTTGAACACAAGAACTAAAACCACACAATTCTTAGAAGAAAACATTGGAAAAAAATCTTCATGACAACATAATTGGCAATGATTTCTTGGATGTGATACTAAAAGCACAGGTAAAAAAAGAAAAATAGATATATTAGACTTCATAACAACTTAAAAATAATAAACTTTTAAAACTTTTGTGCATCAAAGGACACTAACAACAGAGTGAAAAAGTAACCCACAGGATGGGAGAAAATATTTGCATATCATATAGCTGATGAGGGATTAATATTCAGAATATATAAAGATCTCCTACAACTTAACAACGAATAATTCAATTTAAAAATGTGCAAAGTGAGGCTTCCCAAGTGGTTTGGTGGTAAAGAATCTGCTTGCCAATACAGGAGAGAGAGGAGATAACAGTTTCGATCCCTGTGTCAGGAAGATCCCCTGGATTAGAAATGGCAACCCACTCCAATATTCTTGCCTGAAAAATCCCATGGATGGAGGAGCCCGGCAGGCTGCAGGACATGGGATCACAAAGAGTCGGACATGGCTGAGCACACACATATCACACCATAAGATTGCTTCCAGCATTAAAAACAACAACAACAACAACGTGCAAAGGGGAATTCTTTGGAGGTCCAGTGGTCGGATCCCTGGTGGGGGAACTAAGGTCCTGCAAGATGAGTGGTACGGCCAAAAAAAGGGGATGTGGGAAAGGGACTTGAACAGACATTTCTCCAGAAAAGACACACAAATGACCAATAAGCACATTAAATATGTTCAACATTATTCATCATTCGGAAAATGTTAATCAAAACCACAATGAAAGACTATTTCACTCAAGCTAAAAGTCTGTCACAAACGGGTGAACAAAATGTGGTCTATATGTGCAATGGGATAAAAAGTAAGGAAATGTGTGACGTTGACGAGCCTCGAGGTCTGTGTTCTCAGCTGCTCCCAGCTGTTTGTGACCCCATGGACCCCAGGCTGCTCTGTCCATGGGGTTTTCCAGGCAAAAATACTGGAGTGGGTTGCTAGTTCCTACTCCAGGGGATCTTTCCAACTCAGGGATCGAACCCACATCTCTTGAGTCTCCTGCATTGGCAGGTGAATTCCTTATCACTGAACCACCAGGGAAGCCCCTGAGCTGAGTCTTGAAGGCAGAAGTTTAATCTGGAGGGCAGGTAGAGGACATGGCAAAGCATTGAGAGAAAAAGCCTGCTTTTGAAGAATGGAAAGTAGTCCAAGATGAAGATAACTCCAATATAAAGTAGGTGTGTGGGTGGCATGGTCCTAAGGCTGTCAAGGTTCGTCAAAGACCAGACACACTCAGGGGCTCTGGACTCTGTCTTAGAAGCAGTGGGGGAACTATCAAGTGCTCTGGACAGGGAAGTGAAAGAATCAAACCTGTGTTTTAGAAAGATAACTCAAGTGTGCATGGGTACTCAGTCACGCCCGGCTCTTTGCCACCCCTGGTCTGTGACCCACCCGGCTCCTCTGTCCACGGGGTTTCCTAGGCAAGAATACTGGAGTGGGTTGCCATTCCCTTCTCCGGGTATATTCTCAACCCAGGGATTGAACCCTAGGGCTCCTGCATTGCAGGCAGATTCTTTACCACTGAGCCACTTGGGAAGCCCAGATCCCTCAAGAGGGAATGTGAAAGACGGACCTGGGAGAAGGGGAGATGGAAGAGAGGAAAGCAAGCAGGACAGCTGCCACAGGAATCTCCATCAGAGATGGCAAACAGCAGTGACCAGGAAGACAGCTAGAGGAGTCAAAGGTATAGACGCTTGGATGGTTTCTATATAAGGGTGGTGGTTGGGGCCTAGGGGAGGAGGAGATGGGGACTTAATGCTTAATGGGTAGATTTCCAGTTTAGCAAGATGAGAAAGTTCTGGAGATGGACCACACAGCAGCGTGGACACAGTTCATAGTTACAGGCCAGCTACTGAACTGTACACTTAGAAGTGGTTAAGATGGCAAATTTTATGTGTGTTTGTTTTTACCACAATTAAAAAAAAAAAAAAACTAAACTGGGAATTTCTTGGTAGTCCAGTGGTTAAGACTGGGTACTTTCACTGCCATGGGCTCAGCTTCAATTCCTGGTCAGGGAATTAGAATTCCACAAGCTGCGTAGCATGGCTTTAAAAAAAAAAAGTTAAAAAAAAAAGTAAACTAAAAAAGGAAGCAAGAAAATTATTTTCTTTAGTTTTAAGTTCCTTTTTTATAATGAAGAGGGCTTTTTTTTCAAATTGAGTAGACTCACAGGATACCAGAAAATAGGTGAAAAAAGACCCATATTTAATATATTAGTGTGCCTGGCCCACCGTAACAAAATACCATAGATGGGATGATTTAAACAAAAGGAGTTTATTTCTCACGATCTGGAGGCTTAAAGTCCAAGGTCAAGATGTTGGCAGGTTTGGTTAATTCTGAAACCTCTCTCTGTACTTTGCAGATGGCTGCTGTCTTGTTGTTCCCACACATGGCCTTTCCTCTATGCATGCGCATTTCTGGTGTCTCTTCCACTTCTTATGACACCAGTCCCATTGGATTACAGTCACACTCTTATAATCTCATTGAACCTTAATGGTTAATGGCCCTCCGCCCTCTCCTTAAAGGCCCTCTGAGCAAATACAGTCACATTGTGGGTTAGGGCTTCAATCTACGAATTTTGTTATAAACGGTTCAGTTTATAGTTTACAGTATCATGTAATACCAAGAATAAAAACTATGAATAAGAATTTAAAACGTGGAAAGAAAATTCAGCTTCTCAGTTGTGCCACCCACATTTCAAGCGCCCGGTAGACACATGGGGCTGGCATCCACCGTATGGGACACACAGATAGAGAATATTTCCGTCTTCCCGCAGATTTCTGTGGGATAGCAGTGGTCTGGAAATTGTGGAAGAAGTCATAAAACCCCTAAGATTGCATTTTAATACACCCCTCGGTTCCTCTTCCCTACCTTAATCAGACGGATTACCCTGATCCCAACTATCTGAAATTTCAACAAGGACCGGTAAGATTTATGTCACTTCTGATTTTCAATGTGTGGATTAGCACATTGATGAAAGACTTGCTGGCCTGGCAGCATTCTTGCTCCTGGGGCCATCTGATCACTGGGAAATCTCAATTTATTGCAGTACCCAGAGTCTGAAAGAATAAAGCAAACATGTATATGTCTTAAGGAGTCATGTGATTTTCTGGTGAAAGGAAAACCTTTTTGTTTGTTTGAGGTAAGAGGATTCTCTTTACTTAGCATGAATACTGATAGACTGACATAATCAGAGTTGAATTATTCCATCCCCATACCTGAGGATTAGGATAAGGGAGTCAGTGACAATTTTAAATTCAGTTTAATTCTTTCTGTGCATAACCTCTTTGTTTATGTAAAGCATAAAGTTTCTAGGAAAAGTATCTAGGTCATGGCCCCTGAATAAGGCCCCACGTGAGTAGGAGTTGAGATCACTTCTTCAGGAGTCTTGTCCTCTGAGGCTTTGACTGTTGTTTGTCACCTCTGGGTGATTCACGTCTGTGCTGCCTCCCAAGCCCTCCTCCCTAGTCTCCAATAGAGGGGTCTTTTTCTCTTTTTCATAGTGATACTAGATCAGCTACTGAATCCCAGCTTTCACTGCAGATTTGAGCACAGAGCTCACCAATAGCCCCTGGTCCCCTGACAACCTGGGCATGATGTATGGCCCCAGGTCTACGGCCCCATCTCAGCCTCGCTCTCCGGGTCTGTTGTAGTTCTGGGCGGCAGAGTACAAGGTCATGTTTGACTTTGTAGATTCCCACTCCTGGCAACAGCTGGGCCACTTTGTACATATGCTCACACTAGCTTTCTAGAGTAGAGAAGGCACATCTTTCTCTCCGGGATAAGGCTGAAGCCTGCCTCATCACTGCACCAGAGACCAGAGCACTCGCTGGGAGGCCCCGCCCTGAGCTCCCGTCCATCTGGCAGCTTGTGTTTGCTTGAAAATAGCTTACTTGGCTTTCATGTCGTCCAGGTTATGAAGATGAAGCTGCAGGAGGTAGGGCTCAGCCTGGTCATCAGCTTGCTCCCAGGACATTCTTGGCAGAGGACAAAATGGGTAACGTCAGGCAGGGGCTTTGGGAGTAGAGCCTGGCAGAACCAAGAGTCGCCAGAGGGTGGGTGGATCCCCAGAAATGAGGAAAAAGATAACCAGGGTCTTTCCTGGGCTCCACATGAAGTGAGAACCGCAGGGAAGAGCCGGAGGCACTCGAGGAGCAGGTCACGACGGGGCTCAGTGATGCTCAGCCAGGTCAGACTACACTAGAGTGGAAGACAACATTCACACTGTTCCCTTTGGGCTGTGCTCTGAAGGAGCCCAGGGTTCAGTTGGAAGACATCTACCCCATCAACTCCCAGCCTCCCTTCCTTTTCAGTTTGGGGCCAGGGAGTAGAGAATGGGACTCAGTTGCTTTTCTTGGTCTCCCCATCCGGATTACCAGGGGCTTTTTCTGCTTCACGTGGCCCACTCCATGTAGGTATAGGGCCCCAAACTACCGCACAATCCAGTCACCGAGAAGTGAAGCCGCTCTGGTAGATGGAAACTCACTCTGCCCAGTTCTCCATCCCATGTGGAGGAAAGTTGGTTGCTTTTCCCAGCAGTCAGCAAGGGACATGCCCTCTACAAATATTTGCCCATTTGTATTGACTGCTCAAGCCTTGTCGCGCTGTTAACATACTCAATCTCAAAATGCATCGGCACTTCTGTGGGTCCCTGCCACATTCTACCTCCAGCTCACAAAAGAAGCTATGGAGGGAATTGCCTGGTGGTCCAGCGGTGAAGTCAGGAAAACAAGATCCCGTGTGATGCAACACCAAAAAAAAAAAAAAAAAAAAGCTCTGGAGACTCAGAGTTAAAAGAGATCAAATAACTGTGATTCTGATCTAGAAGCAACATTTAATTTCTCTTTTCAGTTTAAAAATGAACACAAGCAAGTTACAGCATCCAGTTGGGAATTAGAAAGTAAAAGGTAGATAAATGGGGAACGATTACAATATCCTTCATGTCTAGTACGTAATACATCCCCAGTATCTGACAAACAGAAATCGGGGAAAAAAATAGAGACTAGGACTTATTAAGAGAGGGGGCAGAGCTGACTCTGGTCACATGGCTTTTAGCATTGGGATCAAATGAATAGATGCTTCTGCCCTAAGCTTCTCAACATTTCTAACTACCTGTTCTGCCCAGTCCTTGTACACGATCTCATCAGAGACGTTTGAGAAAGGAAATAGGGTGCCTTGGAGGCCTTCCCTATCCAAAAATATTCTGGACTTGCGTCTTTATGAACTCCACTACAATGTGCATCAGAATGGTTGTGGAGCGCTTGATAAAGTACAGCTGATCGTGTATAGGCATTGTGAAGTCTTTTATCTCAGGGCTATTCACTAGCTGGTTGCTTACTGCTTGCAAATGCTCCCAGGACTCGTCCGTGCACTTCCGGGTGACATCAACGGCAGCAGCTTTAAACTCTTTTACCAACTCAGTGTTAGGAAGCTTCTCAGCAAATTCAGCTATCATTTTTGCTGTCTCATAGAGCACCCACCTATCTTCCTGCCTACATGCCTCCTCAAGGGTAACTGAGCGCCTCACTCGCCTAAGCGCCCCTGGGGATCCTACCAGATCCTCCAGAATGACCTTAACTTTGCCAATCCCTTCTCCTTCATTGTGCTTTTTGCTCTCACGGATGAGGGTTTCAGTGGTGTCCTTTCCTCCTATCTTAACAAGCTGGAGCTGCAGAATGTGAGCCTCAGTTGTGCAACCAATCTCTTCCAAGACCACCTCCAAAGCTAAGTTTGATAGGTACTCAGGCAGAGGGGCTAAGGAGGGGGCCACATGCAAGAGATCTTGGCAAGTTTTAGGGTCTGGTAGAAGGATCTGGTTGGAGAGCAGGTTCAAAGGATGCCCAGTTTCTGATATGGACGGCAGGAAGGTCAGGACCCCTTCCTGGGCATTTCTTGGGAAGGCAGCCACTGGGGACAGCAAGACACAGCAAAGGAGCAGCGCAGCCTCCATCACGGTGGGTCCCAGAACAGCCCTGCTGGAAAGAAGCAGTGCTCAGACTGGGCAGTGGGGAAAGGCTTGGGAGGAAGAGACTCCAGGACTGCTCAGAGATCGGAAGTGTCTCCGCCCTTGGAAACCTCAGTTGCCCTGAACGTCAGAACCTATGGGCTGTGGGAGATATTTACCTGCTCCTGGAAAAAAAATAAGCCAGAGGAATGAGATGATCTGAGCACGTCCTTTGCCTCCGTGCCGCTCTTGATCTGAATGCCCACTTTCTAGATCTGACCTTCTCTTTATCTCAGTCAAAACAGTTGACCCCTCTGACAACCTCAGGTGACCTCACTAAAAACAGTGAAGGACGCAACCTTCACAAATATTTATCTGCCTCTTCTTAGTTCAGGCTTTGCCCTTACCTTTGCCCCGAAGCTGAAATCAGGTTTCTCCCTCTGTGGACGCTGCCCCATATCTCTCTCATCTTAGGATTTCTCCAGACCTAAACTTAGATCAGGAAAATTTCCTCTGTGTCTTCTGGGGAAGAGGGAGGTGAAAGGCAGCAATGCCAGTGATTTCTGGATAGGAGACACCAAAATAGTTCTTTTATTTTTTATTTTCTAATTGAAGTATAGTTGATTTACAATGTTGCGTTAGTTTCAGGTGTATAGCAAAGTGATTCAGATATATATATATATTTGAATTATACATATATTCTTCAGATTCCTTTCCACTATAGGTTATTACAAGATATTGAATACAGTTCTCTCTGCTATGCAGTAGGTACTTGTTATCTATTTTACATACAGTAGCGTGTGTCTGTTAATCCTAAACTCCTCATTTATCCACTCCTGCCTTACAGTTTCCCTTTTGGTAACTGTAAGTTTGCCCCAAAATACTTCTTATTCAATGGACTTAATAGGTAGAGAAATAGAACAATAGAATCCACCAGCAAGTCAGACCAAATAAGAGCAACTTCTGTTTTTACATTAATTCCAGTGCAGTTCCTTAATTAAACATGTCTATTACCTTACTACCCCTTTCTAAGCTAATATAAAAATATAAGGAATTGGGCTTCATTTCTCAACCAGGGGTCGAGGAGAGAAACTGCAGTCTGAACAATAAGGAACGATGGCATATGGTGCCTCCTAAAGCTGGTACAAAGCCCACGTGTGATCATGGCATCAAGGTCTCTCTCTGGTTCCACAACCACCATGGCACAGAGCAAAAGGGAACCGATCAATGAAGGGACCCCAGGTCCCTCCTCCTCTCTCATTTACTCCTCCCAGTCCCAGGAGGGCCCCCAACAAGCGAGAAGAAATCGATCCCTAGAATAAGAGAAGTCAGTCTTCGGGGAGCTCCAGGGACACATTCCTAAGACTGGGAGAACCAGATGTAGAGACATCCAACACCGTTGCCTGAAATTCTTGGACCCTAAATCCACAGGGAACCTCAAAACTCTGCTGCTTCTGTAAAGCTGTTAGGTCTTTGGATCCTGCCAAATGCTCCCACTTCTGACTTGAGTCCCCCATCCATGACTGGACCTCAGTTCTACGATCAGGTCATCCTCAATATGACAATTACTTTTCCTTGAAATTGCTTGCATTTCCAACTCTGGTGTCTTGGGAATGACAGGGGAGAGAAGGTGTAAATGTGCAGGGGATGGACAGTGGTGGTTCATTCGTCTCCAGGACTGAGGAGAGGAATGATAGAGGGATGAAGACAAAGTCTGGTCCCTCCAATCAGATTCCCTGCCCATGCTCCTGTGCTCTTCTGCTACCTGTTCCTCATCAGTTCCCATTAGCCACCACTCCTTGAGTGATGGGTTTTTGTTTTGTTTTAATTAACAGTTTATTTTTGGGAATTCTCTGGCTGTCCAGTGGTTAGAACTCCAGACTTCCACTGAAGGGAGCACGGGTTCAATTCCTAGTTGGGAACCAAGATCCTGCAAGTCACACAACGTGGTCAGTAAAATAAAATAAAATGGCTCAAGAAATTGAGTAAAAAAAAGTTTATTGTTTTAGTAGAAAAACTGAGCAAGAACCACAGAATTTCCAAATATTCCCTCTTCCCCAGTCCCTAAGTTTCCCTATTGTTGACATCTTCTACTGGTGTGGTACCTTAGTCACATTTGATTGTTATATTATTTAAAACATTATATATCATTATTACCTAGGCCCGTAGTTTACATTAGGGCTCAGTTCTTTGCATTTGCACAGTTCTATCAGTTTTACCAAATGTATGTCTTAAAACTTTACAGTGTCATACAGAATACTTCCACTGTCCTGAAAATCTGGTGTGCTGTCTTCAGTTGCCAATCCCTATCAGCCTGGTCTCCCATCAAAGTAACTTCACCCGTATACCAGCATGGCTGGGGCGTAAGTAATCAGTAGCGGTCTTGCTGTTATCCCTTTGGGACCCCTGCTCTCCTTTTGCTGGCTAACAGGAGGGCCTTCGGGCCTTGCCCTAAAGAGACTTTGGGTTCCAGACTGGCTGAAGCTTTCTTCCTCCTCTGAGTGACTCAAAGAAGCATCTAAAATACTCAGGATTCAGCATGTGTGGACTCCACAGGAAGTTTTCCTATAGGGTCAGAGAAGTTGAAAATGCAGTAGAGTGAAAGAACCAGCTTGTTCTTTCTAGATCGCCAGATTGTTAGTATTAAGGACTGCTTTATGCTTAATTCTGCACGGCTGAAGATGAGTAAGCATGGTGACTCACATGTGAAGTGAAAGCCACGCAGTCGTGTCCGACTCTTTGCCACCCTATGGACAATACAGTCCACGGAACTCTTCAGGCCAGCAATACTGGAGCCGGTAGCCTTTCCCTTCTCCAGGGGATCTTCCCAACCCAGGCATCGAACCCGGGTCTCCTGCATTGCAGGCGGATTCTTTACCAGCTGAGCCACCGGGGAAGCCCATTGTTTACCTAGGCCTCTCCCTAACCCGAACAGTTATTTCCTGGATCTCACTTCTACTCCACCTCAGCTGGAAACAGAAGAGGGCCAGGAAGCTAACGGTTTCCAAGAAAAGGGAAGCACATGATATTTGCAATGTTTACCCACGTTTCTTGCCCAGAATTCTTTCCCTGTGCCCCATGCTGACAGACTGACTTTTCCTCCATGTCTCCTGCTTCTTCCTGATGCATTTTCAAGTTTGGCTGTGTAGGGTCTTAGTTGCAGCATGAGACCTTTTGTTGTGGTACACGGATCCTCTAGCTGCAGTGCTCGGGCTTAGCTTCTCAGTGGTCTGAGGGATTTTAGTTCCCTGACCGGGGATTGAACCTGTGTTCCCCAAGTTTCAAGGTGGATTCTTAACCACTGGGCCACCAGGGAAGCCCTCTGATGCATTTTTTTTTTTTTAAATAACTTGAGGTATAATTGATGTACAATATAAAATATATGACATAGCAAGTCACAATTTTGAAGGTTATTCTCCATTTAGTTATTATAAAATTACTGCCTGTATTCCCCATTCTATACAATATATCCTCGTGGCTTATTTTATGCATAGCAGTTTGTACCTCTTAACTCTCTACTTCTAAATTGCTCCTCTCCCTTCTGTTTCCCAACCAGAAACTAGTTTTTTTCAGATTCCATATACATGTGATACAGGTTTTGTCTGACTATTTCACTAAGCATAATACCCTTCCAGTCCCTCCATGTTATTGCAAATGGCAGAATTTCATTCCTTTTCATGGCTAAGTAATATTCCATTACATATTTGCCACATCTTCTTTATCCATTTTTCTGTTGATGGACACTTAGGTTACTTCTATATTTTGGCTATGGTAAATAATTATGAACACTCGAGTGCATCTTTGTGAATTAGCATTCTTATTTTTCAGATATATACCCAGGAGTGGAATTGCTTGGTCATATGGTAGTTCTATTTTTAGGACCCTCTATACTGTTTTCCACAGTGGCTACACCAATTTATGGGGTTGACAGAAAATTCATTTGAGTCGTGCCAGCCTAATATGTTCCTATCAACAGTGTACAAGGGTCCCCTTTTCTCTATAGCCTAACATTTGTTATCTGTGGTCTTTTTGAGGACAGCCACTCTTCTAGGTATCAGGCGATATCTCACTGTAGTTCCAATTTGCACATCTCTGATGGTTAACGACACTGAGCCTCTTTTCATGTGTCTGCTCTGATGCATAATCTCTTAACCCTAAAGATTTATCCTGGACAAGGATCTTGAGGTAAGAATGTTTGTGTCTTTTGTAGGGAAAGCAAGAGAAAAGGGAAGGCTGACGGTTTCTTTTAAACCTAACAGTTAAAAGTTCTTTCACAAAGATGCAGGTGGAGGGTTGGGGTATTTAGATTGGTAAGTCAGATCAACATTGGCAACTTTAAATTTTACATGTTTAATTCGATGCCAAACACCAACCAAACATATTCATCATCTGAAGAATACTGCATCTCAGCCTTACTTCAGTGGCAGGAACTGGGCTCAATCTGGTGTTCTGAAGGTGATCACAGGAAAGAAAATGAGGAGGGCAGCCTTTTTAAAATGCTGCAATACCCACACTCATCACATCATGAGACTCCCCACCGAGTGCTGGGACCCACCTCCCGCAGAAAGCCAAAAGAACAGACCACTAACAGACCACTAGGAGGGGTCCAAGGTGCCTCCCACATTTCATCCACACCTCTCCTTTGCCAGGGAGTGCTACTAAAACCAAAGCAGAGGAATAAGTCTCCAGAGAGCCACTGAGACACACGGATAAAACTGGGAGGAGGAGGAAGTAAAAGGAGGCCAACAGTGTGGCCTGGCCTTCCTGGACTCTAAACCCAGGGGAAGTCTGGGGCGCCACAGCTGCTGTCCAGTAAGAGGAGTTTCCAGGTCCTGTATGCCCCTCCAAACTCGGATTCAAATTCACCACCTAAAAATGGGGTGTATCTCTGCCCTGGGCATCTGCACCTTCAGGCGCTTTCATCATCATCCTCAATCTGAAACCGTTTCTTCTTCCGGATTCCTGGAACTCCCAGCTCTGGTGCTATGGGAATGACAGGGATGAGACGAGAGAGGAGATCTAAGTATGTTATGGAGAAGGAGGGTGGTAGCATTTATCTTCTGGACTGGAGAGAAGAGTGCTAGAGGTTAGAAGAAAAAGCAGGTCCCGACCAGACTCCCCACTTCCGCGCCCACCTTTATCTTCCTCCTGCTCCTCATCGCTGTCCAGTTGTCGCTTCTTGGGTGCCATCATCAGCTGCTCTTTCCCACCCCTGGTCCCTTCCTCTGAAACAACCATAAGAGGCATGAAATTAGGGAACTAGGTTCCTGTAGTCTCAGAAGTCTTGTAGACCCCCTTATCGATACGGCCGCACACAGTAAGCATACAGTAGGTGAATGGTCCTGGTATTACCCTCTGGCGACACCAGGCCTGCTTCCTTTCTCCGGGCTAACAGACGGGTCCTCAGGGCATGTGCTCGGTGCTCCTGCTGGTGCTCCTCCTCTAGGCCTGGCTCCCCAGGGACCTTAGATTCTAATCCTAAATGAAGCTCTTCCTCCCCTTCTGCTTGGCTCAAGGAAGCTGCCATCCTCCGGAGCTGGGTGGGACTCAGTTTGGCTGGAATTCGCCAGAAGGTTTCCTACAGGGGCAAAGGAGTTGAAAGCAGGAGCAATGGGAAAGGAGAAGCCTCTAGCTCACCAGATTTTGATATTACTCACTGAATACATATGAGCCTACATTGGTGAAGTGCCACAAGGGTTGTGAACTCATTGCTTATTAATCCAGTCTATGCCCAGCGTCTAGCACAGTGCCTGATACCAGAAAATACAGCTGTTAATTACTTAAGTAAATGAATGGGCCCTAAAAGTGAGTCAGATACAATCCATGCTTTCAAGGATCTCACAATCAAACAAGAGAAAGAACCAATGTACTCTAACAATGCACCGTGACACCACAGGATTGGGGCTGTACTAAGGGAACAAACAAATCTCAGCCGCCAAAATGATTACAGTTGGCTCTCTGCATCTGCGGGTTTCACATCCATGGATTCAACCAACTACAGACCAAAAACACTGGGGAAAGAAACGAAAAATTCCAGAAAGTTCCAAAAGCAAAACTTGAGCTTGCCGCACACTGACTACAATGCACATAGCATTTATGTTGTATTAGTTACGACAGGTAATCTATAGAGACTATATGCAAAGATTGGACACAAACACTATGCCGTTTTATATTAGAGGCTTGAGCGTCTGGTGAATTTTGGTAGGGAGTGTGGTTGAAGGGGTGAAAGAGACTGCTTTCTTGAGGAAGTGACAGCTGAACTAAAACTCTTGAAGGTCGGGTGGTCTGTTCATCAGGAAGATGGGTGATCGGCCACCTGCGTATGTGGTTGGAACCTTCCAGTAGGGGGAGGTTGTGGCATGATGCACTGTTCACAGGTATGAAAAGGTCTGTCTGGAGGATGGAAAGTAGCTCAGGATGACTACAGTGTGAGGCAGGTGTTGGGCGGCATGATTGTGAGGCTGCAAAGCTTGGCCAAGGCCAGATACATCACTCAGAGGCTGTGGACTTTGTCCTGCAAACAGTGGGGAACACCAAGTGCTCTGATCAGGGGAGGGATATAATCAGAACGATGTTTTAGAAAGATAATGTGAAAGCCGTGCGGAAGATGGACTTAGGAGAAGAGAAGATAGGTGAGGAAGAAGATTAGCAGGACAGCTGCTGCAGGAGTCATGGTCAGAGATGACAGGGGTGGGAAGACGCATCTTAAGGAGGCGACAAGACGCTTGGCTGCTGTCGTAACTGGTGCATTTACCTGTCCAGAGGCAGGAGGCCGAACCCCTAGCTCTCGCAACAGCTGTTGAAACTGTTCATTTTCCATCGCTTCTTCATTTTCTTCTGTCAGTGGCACCAACGGAACTGCCTGGGAGCAGCCTAGGACAAGACCCGGTCACATGGTGAAGACGTGACGAAGGAACTGGCCCTCCATCCCACGGCAGGGCCCAGCAGCCTCCAGACCCCAGTCCTCCCGAATCTGTCCCTTATTCACTCACCGACCTCTTCCCGATCATCTGCTGCTCGGAGGAGGCAGTTCTGGAGCCAGAGGAGGGGAGCAGTAAAGCCTGAGGGAATGTGGGAAACTCACAGCTGGTCCTACAACCAACCCTGCCACCCGAGACATCTCTCCGAACTAAGGCCTCACCTTCCTGGTGCAGGCTTTGCCCAAGGCATTCAGCCGAAAGGACGGAGCCACCCCGGGCTTGCTCTGCTCCTGAGCCGCCTTCTTCCTCTTCACCCTCCTCATCCTCTTTCTCTGGCACGGCTTCCTCTTCGTCTAGATCTTCCTGGCAAAAATCGTGCAACGATTCCTCTTCATTAGGCTCCAATTCATCAGGGTGAGAAATGGACCGAAGGAGACAAGATGAGGAACTGCGTGGAGTTCTCGGTTCCTGACTACCCCCCGGGGGGACCTACTCAGAAGAGCCTGAGGCAGGAAGAATCCGGGTGGGGGAGAGGGCGGGGAGGGGGGCACGCCCCGCTGGCAGAGCCAGGGTAAGACTGTTACCAAGCTCGAGGGTGCCAACTTCTTCCGGCGTTTCTTGTACAGCTCCCGCCGCTCAGCTGCCAGCCCCAGAGCCAGCAGTTTATCCACTATTCGGGCCCGTGAGCGTTTGGCTGTAATGTTCTTCATGATATTACCCAGGACATCTATAGAGAGAGAAAGCATGAATGGCCAAGAGCAGGAGAGGGGAGGGACTGGTACAGAAAACAGAGAGCAGGCTTTGGAAAGGGGGTAACTCAGTTCACTCAAAAATGACGCCACAAAAAAGCAGTATGGAGGTCTTTCAGAAAACTACACATAGAATTACCATGTAACCCAGCAACTCCACTCGAGTGTATATCCGAAAAAAATAAAAACACTAATTCGAAGACACATGTACTCCAATGTTCTTGGCAGAACTATTTACAATTGCCAAGGTATAAAAGCAATCTAAGTGTCCATAAACAGACAAATGAATAAAGATGTAAAACACACACAGGGCTTCCTAGGTGGCTCAGACAGTAAAGAATCCATCTACCATGCAGGAGACGCGAGTTCGCTCCCCAGATTGGGAAGATGCCTGGAGCAGGAAATGGCAGCCCACTCCAGTACTCCTGCCTGGGAAATCCCATGGATGGAGGAGCCTGGCAGGCTACAGTCCACAGGGTTGCAAAGAGTCAGGTACAAATTAGCAACTAAACAACAATAATAACATACACACATACAGGAATACTACTCAGCCATAAAAAAGAATGAATCCTCGCCATTTGTGGCAATATGGATGGACTTGGAGGGCATTATGCTAAGTGAAATAATTAAGACAGAGAAATATTATATGGCATTACTTATATGTGTGTTCTAAAAAAATAAAACAAATGAATGAATATAACAAAAAAGCAGCAGCCTCACAGATAGAACAAATCAGTGGTTACCAGTGGGAAAGGGGGGGCAATGCGGGGACAGGGGATCAAGGGTTGCAAACTTAGGTATAAAATAAGCTACAGGGACACACTGTATAGCAAGGGGCGCACAGCCAGTATTTTTAACAATGATAAATGGGGTGTAAAATTTAAGAATTAGTGACTACAGTGAATCACACTGCAGTGAATTGTACACTTGTAACTTATATAATTAAAAAAAGAAAAAATATCTTTAAAAACAAACAAACGCAACACCACAAATAGAGCAGGTGGACAGAAAGGAGACAATAAGCCTTCCTCGGGAAGAGGCAGCAGCAGGAAAAGAAACGGACCGCTTGGTTCTCCTCTCCGAGGCTCCCCGAGCCTCCCCCTCACTCACCATCGGAGTCCTGGAACTCCTCAAAAAGCCGCTGCAGCTCGAGCTCCTGGTCCTCCGTCCACAGCACAATCTGGGCTCCTTTCCTGTTCGGGGAGGGTCCGTGGGAGGCGCTCAGGGCTGCGCGCCGGGTCCCCGGCTCAGACCCCACCAGGGCGCACGCCGCTACCTCTGGAGGTCCTTGACGCTGTCGGCCAGCCCCAGCCGCACCAGCTGGTGGATGACCTGCCTGCGTGTCCGAGGAGCAGCTTTCAGGCGCGCCAAGATGCTGTCCACCACGTCCTGACCTGAGGTGGAGGAGGGTGACGCTGGGAGGGGGTCCGGGGCTCTGGCTGCCTTCCTCCCTCGAGCTCCTCGGATCTCAAGGCCTCATACCTTCCACGTCCTTATGCGCAAGGTACAGCTCCCGAAGCTGGGCCTCCTCCTCTGGGCTCCACCCGGGGAGTTTGCGGCCAGAAGATCTGAGTGGGGAAAGGAGGGGATCGTGGAGGCTGCTGGCTCCGAAAGAGGAGACCAGGGGCCTTCCCTTCTGACAGGAGCAAGGGCGACCCAGGCATCTCAAAGCAGCCAGCCAGCAGAGGCCTGAGGTGTGTCTCCTTCCTTTTACTCTCCTTCTACTTAAGAATCCCAAAATCAAACTACGATCCTCCAGGTTGGGCCCCTGGAAGCTGATACTGCAGGTGCTGAGGGTATTACGAGGAGAGAGAAGAGAAAAGGAGGGGAGCCGAACTACTCAGAGAAAGAGGACAGACATTTCTGTGCGTCCTTATGGCTTCCCAGCACTTCTTGGTATAAGGCACATACAGAGTCTCTGTGGGCCCCCGACTCTGACCGCACCCCCCGAACGCAGGTGGAGGAGGAGGAAACGAGGGTAGACAGGACGCTTGGGCTCGATCCCTGTTTCTCTCTTGGGTGCAATTAGGTAACACACTTCACCTTCGGGGCTTGTTTTCTCACCTACGAAAGGGAAAGAAAGGTGCCACCGGCTGATCCGCCAGGTCCCCAGCTCTGACACAGCGCGCCGGGTCACCCCCCACCACCTAGCACCAGGCCTGCCCCTGTCCTCAAGCTCACCCGCCGTCCTGGGAGCCGTAGCCCTCGGTCATCTCTCGAACCACAGCGGTGTTCTTCCAGAACAGCAGCTCCACGAAGGCTTTCTGGTTGACGGCGGCCAAAGCAAAGAACTTGCCCAGGATGTACTTGGCAAAAGTCACCAGCTCCTGCAGGAGAGGGAGGCTGCTGCCAGGCCCGTGGCCTGCACAGACATGAACACGGGGCTCTGGGGATCGTCTCTACACCTGTTCCCAGCTGGCCCTCCTCGCTCGGCCTCTTCTGTCCTTCCCCACGCGGCTCCCCCGACCTGCCTGCCTACGTCCGCACTGTCCGCACTGTCCCCTCACGGCTCAGCCCTGACACCCCGCAGGGCCTTTTACCCCGGGCCCTCCCTAGGCCTCCAGACCCTGTCCTTCGCTACTGCCTCACTTCGTAGGCCCCGGCGGCAGGGTCGCTGAGCAGACGGTTGAAGAGGTAGAAGAGGGAAAGCTGGAAAAGCAGGGCTTCCATCTTGAGATCGTGGGCCAGCCTGTGCAGCATCTTGACCACGCAGTGGTTGGTGTGGGCGCTATTCTGCTCGTAGCTCCGCAGCAGCAGCAGGTAGGCTCGGAGCACGGTCGCGTTCGCAAAGCTGCAGAGGTGAGGAGCGAGACCACGTGGGCGTGAGACAGACCCGGCGCCGAGGCGAGGAGCGAGACCACGTGGGCGTGAGACAGACCCGGCGCCGAGGCAGGAGCGAGACCACGTGGGCGTGAGACAGAAAGACACGGCGCGGCCGCCCGGCGCCCTGGTCTGCACCCGACACCAGCCCCGTCCGCTGGGCGCGCACCGTTTCAGGTAGTCCAGAAAGTTGAATTCTCTCTCCGACACCTGGACCACGTCCATCGCTTCCTCCTCCTCCTCCTCCTCCTCCTCCTCCTCCTCCTCGTCCTCTTGCTCCGCCCCTTGCTCCTCCAGCCCCTGCCGGCCTACAGAAAGAGCGAGGATTACACGCTGGCGCTAGAGAAGAAAGGGAAAGAGAGCGATGAGAAGGAAATGGAGACTCACGGGGGAGCGGGGCCCAGAGGATCTGCTTCAGTAGCTGGATCTCCTCCTCTGGGGAGATGTCCTGAGCACCAAACACATCTCTTTCTGGCCACACCTCCCTGCAGCACAGAAAGAAAGGAAAAAAAAAAAAAAAAAAGGCTTTTTGCCAGAGGGAATTTGGGCTTCCCTGGTGGCTCGGATGGTAAAGAATCTGCCTGCAATGTAGGAGATCTCAGTTCAGCCCCTGGGTTGGGAAGATCCCTGGAGAAGGGAATGGGTACCCACTCCAGTGTTCTTGCCTGGAGAATTCCATGGAGAGAGGAGTCTGGTGGGCTGCAGTCCATGGGGCTGCAAAGAGTCAGACATGACTGACTGACTAACACTTTCACCAGAGGGAATAAATTATAATTTGAAGTAGTAGATGGAATTTAGACTTATTTTCCAACGGGAAAGAGAATGCATACTGTCGTCTCGAAGATGAAAGAAGGACTCTAGGGGATTTTCCCTCTTAAGCCTCACTGCAATGAAAATCCCAGAGGAACAAAATGCAAGTCATCTAAATGCACGACATTTAGTTGGACAAATATACACAATGCGGTTTTAAAGCCATTAACAACTGCAGAAATATATCTGATGAGAAATGCTCACAATATATTAAGAATTGAAACAAATACTATAAATCAGTATCATAATACTTTGATTTTGTAAAAGAAGGTACATATGTCTATATATAACACAGAGGGGGAAAATACTCTGGAAGATAACTCATCAAAATGTTAATGACAGCTTTTTTTTTTTTTTTTAATATTGAACACTTCACGAATTTGCTTGTCATCCTTGCGCAGAGGCCATGCTAATCTTCTCTGTATCGTTCCAATTTTAGTACATGTGCTGCCGAAGTGAGCACTGACGGCTATCTTTGGCTCACAGAATTATCTCTATTTCCCCCCCCCAACTAACTGTGCTATTATTTTTCAAAAGTGAAACAAAACAAACAATAAACCTAATAAAGCAAAACCAAGATGCCCCGGACTCAGCGTCCTGCGCAGAGAGCGCTACTGCGCTTCTGAGGGGTCTGCTCTTTGAAAGACTGGGAACCCTGTGCCCCAGTGAAAGCCACTCTCCGCCCCCAGAAGCCCAGGGGCCGATGCAGGAGGATGGCGGGCAGAGCTCTTACCGGGCAGACCTCAGGAGGCTCAGGGCCTGCAGGGCCTGGCCAGCCAGTAGGCAGTCCTGGACCCGCACCATGGCTTCTGCCCGCTGCTCTTCCACCGGCACCTCTGAGGCCGCGTCAAAGGGAACCGCAGAGTCCAAGCCGAGCTCAGAACCCTAGAGAGGGATGATCAAAGCTACGGAAACATGGAGGGGTGAGGGAATGCCGAGACAGCCCGTCCAGGGCACTGGACGCAAGAGAAGGTTTCTGCAGCTACTTGCCTGGGCATGGCACTGCAGCTGCTCGGCCAGGGAGGGCCATACCGCCTCCAGCTCCTCTGGGGTGTAGGGGGCATCGCCAGAAGCAACAGATGCCTTCTTTCTCTTCTTTCTTCTCTTTCGTTTGTTCTACGGAGAAAGACCTGTGAGACGACAGCAGGAGAGCCAGAGAGGACTTTCCCCATCAATGTCCTCTAAGAACTAATTAGTCAGGAGTCTGAATTAATCAGACATTCATGGAGTGACCACCATGCGCTACTTGACGGCAGCGGTAAGCAGCAGTGACCAGCGCGTGGCCTTCTCCTTGGGGCACCGGCGGGGGAAACAGGTAAGTAGGTGAGTGACACCACAGCGTGGATAAGACCTAGAATGTGGCTGAGCATAAGATGCCATGGCAGAACACAGGAACAGCACGTGACTCATTTCTCGGGGCGACACCTTAAGCAGAAGTCTACAGAAAGACAGATTTGCTGTAAGGATAAAAACTGCTATGTGAAAAGGCTTTGTAAAAAGGAAAGCATTCTGCAAAAGTACACTATGATTTTTTTTGTCCTGAAAAGCAGGAGAATGAAAGCCAATACCCTGACCCTGTCTCCCCAACTCATGGCTGTAAATCAGTCTTTGCTGTGGGTAAAGATGGGTGATGAGGTCCTTAATGAGATTCATGATATATTCAAGGAACTTCAAACACACCAAGGTCAGGAGCAGGAGCCTGGATTCCAGCAGGTCAGGATTAAGGATGGATGCTAGCCATTTACCTGCAAGACCTCGGTCAACTTCCTTAATCACTCTGCGGCTGCATCCTGGTGGTGTTGTAGGAATTATGGGAAAATCTTAGCACCACCTCTGAGACATAGTAAACGCTAAACGCGCCATACAGTACTGAGGGTACAACAGAGTTCTGACTGTAAAAAGACCTTTTAGAAAAGTCTCATTGGTACTACGGCTGTCCTAGGTGGTGCAGTGGTAAAGAATCTGCTTGCCAATGCAGGAGACGCAAGAGACTTGGGTTTGAGCCTTGGAGTAGGGAATGGCAACCCTCTCCACTGTTGTTGCCTGGGAAATCCCATGAACAGAGGAGCCTGGTGGGCGGCAGTCCATGGGGTTACAAGGAGTTGCAATGGATATAACTGAGTGACTTGAGTACATGGTACCACAGCCCCTTTCAAGTTCACCTCTGACCAAGTTTTAAGCTGTGGCAAATAGAAGTACAGGAAAATTTTTACAAAGCAGAGTCCTTGCGTCTCCAGGATAGAAATTCCTTGACGTTTTCTTCTTGTCCCAGATTTTTCATTTATTATTTCATTTCAGGCTCATATGGGTAGATATTATAATCAACTTTAAAGACCTGGAGACTCACACAAGCAGCTTGAGTTATTCTAACAGTAACTAATATAGGATGACATCCCAGATCTCTGACTTTTTTTATTTTTGGCTTCACTGGGCAGCATGCAGGGTCTTAATTCCCAGACCAGGGATCAAACCCTGGCCCCCTGCAGCGGGAGTGCAGAGTCTCAACCAATGGGCTGCTGGGCAAGTCCCCAGACCTCCGACTTTTAATGTAAGGAAGGCCCTTTCTATCTCACGACAGTGCTCCTGAAGAATAGCCAGGAAATAGCACAGCATAATGACTAAATTCTAAAATTATGGACCCCGAGTCTATGCGCTTTTAGCACAGGTGTTTAATAAACGGTTCCTGAATGAAGACATTTACGGTAGATCAGGAATTAAGCAAACGAGGGGAAATTCACACGGCCAACTCACAATGGCAACACCAACAAAGCTCTTGGCCTCCGTCGAGAGTCCTTCTAACAGATCAGCCTTCCCCTCCCTCCTTCCCCCCATACCTGCACCATCAGGCTCCTGCGGCTCCGGCAGAACCGCTCCAACATCTTGAGGAAGAGGTGGGTGGTTTCCACCAGGTCACGAAGGAAAGAGCGGGGCTGGAATCTCTCATCAAACTTCCGAAAGAGAGCCAGGAAGAGCTCCCGGTACTCCATCACGTAGAAAATGTTGTCTGCAAACAGGGAAGAGAAGGGGATGGAAGGACTGGTCTGGAAAGCCTGGGGATGGGAGAGACAGGTGGAGCTGGGATGGGAAGGGTGAGGTCTGGGTCGAGAGGCAGGGAAGGCAGGACCACCGACTAGGCCAGGCCTCACTCTTGATGATGCGGCTGCTCTCCCTCACAGCCTCGTCTGGGCACACATCCATCTCATTCACCGTGGCCAGCAGCTCCTGATACGCCTTCAGAGCCAGGTGCATCCTGCAAGAAGAAAGGAGGTGAAAGGGAGGACAGCTTAGCACCTTGGTTCATGGAAACAGTATCACCCCTTTGCACCCCCACTTCCCAAAATAGTTCCATCAAAGACTGAATGACCCAGCCTGTCCTTGCTCCCCAGCCTGACCACCTGAAGCCTGAAATAGGGAAGAAAAGCACCATTCCGAATTCAGGCGTTCTGATTCCCAACCTGCCCAACATGCCCACTCTGACCCCAGTTCTCCCGCTCACCGGCGTGCCCAGGAGGCGGCTTCCTTGCGGTCGGTCAGCATCATCTCATAGTAGTTGGTGAGGTTCTGCTCAACGAAGTGGAAGGTGCGGACACTGAGGGTCTCAGAAACCAGGCCTGGCCGGAAGGCGGCAGCTCGGTTGAAGGCCATGAAGAAAGCCAGGGCCCACATGTAGTAGGTCTCGTCGTGCTGTTGCGCCTTCTCCCGAAGCAGGTGGTCCTACGCCCAGGAAAAAACAGATCACCCCATGACCTCAGGGCTCCCCACTTCCTCCTGTCCTACCGTGACCAGGTGGACCCTGGACACCACTGTGACAATGTATCAGGACCCGAATTTCCATCCTCCTCTTATCCTCTCCCGGTTCCCTTCCCCTTCCTCTGGGGCAACTACTCCATAGAGTCTTTTCTGTCCCATCAATAACCACTCCTTCCTGATGTCATCAACATGGCTCAGGAGCACCCGACATCCTCCCCGCCTACTGGTCCGTGCTCTTCGGCTAGCTTCCCTTGGGCTCCTCCCCAGCCTGCCCTTCCCCCAACAGAGGCCCGAGTAACCTCTCTGCTCCATCCTTCCTAGGCTCTCACCTTCACCGAGCCCATGAGCCGGTTGTAACAGTTCTCCAGGAACTCCGAGCAGAAGTCCCGGAGGAAGAGTCTCACGTTGAGGGCGGAGCGGCGCTGGATGGACAGCTCCCGGGCAGCCTGGCGACGCTTAGGCACCCGTCGGGGCTGCTTCCCCAAATCAGAAGTGTAGTTTTGGAGCTGGGGGTAGAGGTTGAGGGGATCAGAATTGGCCCTGAGTACCTCCCTCACTGGCAGCTCTTTCCACATCCTTGGTACTTCAGTTTTCTCAGAAGAAACTTGTGGAAGGTTCTCTCCCGCCAGTACTAAGTGAAGATGCCGGTAAAGACAACGCCAAAACTCTATGCCTCCTACACCTCCAGCTTTCTAAGCCCAAGAACAGAGATGGCTTTACCTCCAGAGATGCTTAGCCTTTGTGGGCCGCCTACTCCACAATGTCCCCCCAACCGCCCCGACAGGACCATACTCACATTATGGAGACCTTTATGAAAGACGAGGTCCCTCTCCCCAATGGATTTCAAGCCCTGGATGATGTAGGAACCCCCAAACCGAGAATGCCTGCAGAGGGGAAAACAAAAACAAAAAAACTGCAGGGTGACCCGTCCATTCTGCGGAAGCTCCGTCCTCACTCTTTCAGCGGCACACCAGAGCGCGCCGTGACCCAGCGTCCGGCCCGAGCCCTGGCACCCCGTGCTGCAGGGGCGGGAACTCGGCTCGAGCGGCTGTCTGCCACTCACCTGCTGCCTTGCTGCAGGGCTCGGGCCTTCTTTTCCGCCACCTCTCGCTGGCGCAGCACCCCCAGCTCCGACACGTCTGTCCTCCGCTCCTGAGCCAGGCGCCCCTGCCCTACCCCTGCCAGTTGCTCAGGGTTCTGGATTTAGAACAAGGAGGGACGAGTCAGAAGGGCAGTCATTCCCTATTCTGAGGTCACCTCCTAGGGGGGACAGAAAGAGTGACCGAAAATAGGACTGTTGGTGGGACCCCGTACTTAAGACATGGCTACTCCACAAGTCACCTGCCTTCCCCAGACATCTCGGTCATGACTCAAGAGCAATTCTGGCTGCACGGGAGAAAAGGACGCGAGGCGAGGGACGGCGGCAACAGGCCAGGGCCTCACCTGGTCACGAAGCATCAGGGAGATGACCTCCAGCACGTGGAGGCTCCACTGCTGCTCCGCGGGCGAGCTGGCCAGGAAGAGGAGCAGGTCGTCCAGGCCACTGAGGTGCAGCGCCCAGAGAAGCCGGTCGTGGACGCTGGCGTCATCGTCGATCCGCTGAGCGGAGAGGTGGAAAGGGGGGCGCTCGGTCAGTTCTCCCACCCTGCCTGGGGGTTCTTCAGCTCACTCCTTGACCAAGGTGCCCCCCACCCAGGTTGGTCAGAGGACAGGACAGCAGAAAAGGGGGCTGCTCACCCTAAACGAGCATGAGAGCCCAGACCACCCCGGATCACCTGCTCCCGCTCAAGGTCGGTGGGGACGTGGAGGACGTTTCTGACCAGCAGCAGGATGCGCTCAATCAGCAAGTTGTCTTCCTCCTGCCGTTCCTCCCAGCCCTGATCAGAAGAAGGAGAGACAGAGGAAGAGACCCCCTGGGGAAGGCGGGAGGGACCTACCCTGACGAAGGGGCAGAGGCACAGAGAAGGGTCAGGATTAAAAAGAAAGGAAAGGAAGTGTTGTTCAGGCAGTCCGAGGCAGCAGACTCAGCGCAGTGGACTGGACTGGTACCCCAGGGACCGTTATCGCCGTGACAATGCCCTGCCTGGGACTCCACGGAGGAGCAGGGCGCTAACTGCACCCCTGCGCCCCCAGCCCGCCTGGCATCTTGGGAGGTGGAGACTTACCAGCTGCAGTAGCTCATACAAAGCTTCACTGAGGACCCCAAACGCCTTCTCACTGGCAAAGGCCTACGAAACAGGGGAACGGACCTTAAGCAAGCTCCACGTTCTCCTTCCTCACCACCCCCAACTCTGCCCCAGGGACTCTGGGGGAAAAAACCTCACCTCTTTGTAAGCCTGCAAGTATGCCAGCACCTGCAGAAAGTGGTGCCGGAGGCTGGGCTCCTGGGGCACGCTGCCAAAACAGAGCAAGGCTGGTTGTGTCAAGTTCACCATCAGCCTGGGGAGATCACGAAGGGAGGAGACGCTGTTACGTTTCCTTACCGGGCACCAACACCAAAGGCTGGCCCACGATAAACCTTAACAAGCTGAGGAATCAAGAGTGAGATCCTGCTGCATAGCACAGGAACTAGATTCAACAGCCTGTGATAAAAGCCCCAGTGAAAGAAAACATAAAAAACAATGTGTGTGCATATACACACATATATATACATGTGTGTGTAACTAAGTCACTCTGCTGTCAGCAGAAATTAACAGTGTTATAAATCAACCATACTTCAGTTAAAAAGAAAAGAAGCTGGGTCATCACCTGATAACAGCATCAAAGAGAGGCTTGTCGCGGCGATGCTGGGTGAGGATAGGCAGGAGGTCGCTCTGCAGGATCTGAGCTGACCCCAGCTGCTGCCGCACGTCACGCGTCTCATCCTCGTGCCTCAGGTAGCGGATCAAGTCCTTCACACTCTCTTCAGGGACAGAACACACACTTACATGGAACCGGAGAAGCAGCTCCACCCAGGTCCCTGCGCCCTTCATACCCATGGCTTGAGAAATTCAAAAGATCGCGGTTCAAGTTTTTTCCTTTTTTAATCGGTTTCCTCAAAAAGGCACTCACCCAAGCAGTCTGGCTCCTTGTGGTAAGTGTCTCCCTCCAAGTACCCGAGGGCACTGCATGTGGCAAGAAGCTCACAGTTCATCATGCTCAAGCCCACACATCAGTGGACGAGCCGAGGGACAGAGAAATGACGAGGCCTACAGAGACAAGGAGAGAAAACAAATGTGGGCTCCTCCCCACAAAAGGGGGGAGCGCACAGGGCCCGAGCGCTTTGGGTATTCTGAACAAAACCCTCAAATGCTTCACTTCCATCGGCACCAACAAGTGGTGTTCCCAGTCTCAGGGAAAGCTCTAAGTTAAGGCTTCAGCCAAGGAGGCTCCAGGCCTAAGAGTTAAGCCATCCCATCCTCTAAACTGGGGCCTCCCAGATGGTGCTAATGGTAAAGAACCTGCCTAGCAATGGAGGAGAGATAAGAGAGAGGTTTGATCCCTGGGACCCAGTATTCTTGCTCGGAGAATCCCATGGACAAAGGAGCCTGGTGGGCTACGGTCCATGGGGTCACAAACAGTTGGACACGACTGAAGCGACTTAGCATGCACGCATCCTCTAAATTGGGTCTGAAACTGTATGTTTCAGAGTCTAGGTGATGTAGTAGAAAAAAAGGCTGGTTAGTGAAGGGCATCAACACTAAGACTCTCACCCTGAGAAAGCGCTGCAGCTCTACGAGAGGAACGAGCTTTCCTCTTCCTTAAAATTGCCAGCCCCAGTTCCCTTCCACCTTCCACACACAGTTATGGCTCTTCTGTACAAGAACTGAGAAAACCCAGCTGTGACTGTGAGGTGATCCCACTGAGGATCTGATACATCCCAGGAGCCCGGAGGCTTCTAAGGCCCTAGGGCTGTGCAGAGAAAGTTCCTTCACTCTCCTCCCCAAAGTGACTCATAAGTTTTGGTGATCTCAGTAGAAGCCAGCACCTAACAGGGTGGACAAGGAAAGAAGTGAATAGGAGCTAGTTAAACTTCTTGTCCCTCTACACAGAAGGACCATCTTCCTTTTCAGAAGCATGCCCCGCTTTATAAAGGTCCTTAAATCCGCATCAGATAATCAAGTAGGTACAGGTCCTGGATGTTTCAGAACCCGACACTAGTAACACTAACACACACACACACACACACGCGCACGCGCGCACAGGACTGTCCATCAATCTTGTCCCCTTATCACATTCAGCCATACTCTCAGCTTCCTCTAAAAAGACCTTTCCCATATGTCCCATATAGGTTCCGTATGTACCTCTAGCCCAGCTCCACCCCTGTTCCCCCACGGGAATGGGCATGTCCACAGGACCAAGGTCTGAGGCCCGGTGCTATATCCCTGCGTCTGTGTAACCGGGTTATCTCTCTAGGCTGCTGCTCCCCCCTCCCTGGTGTCTTATTCCCTCAGCCGGGTCCAGTTCTTCTGCAGCCCGCCAGGCCCCTCTGTCCATGGGATTCTCCAGGCAAGAATACTGGAGTGGGCAGTCATTCCCTTCTCCAGGGGATCTTCCCAACCCAGGGACTGAACTCAGGTCTCCTGCGTTGCAGGCAGATTCTTTACTATCCTAGAATCTGATTATCTGTTGTAAGTGATCTACTCACACACACCTGCCCAACCCACCACTTCCTAGACCTATGCCTTAGCTGCCTCTCTGGCTCTCTAACCCTCCAGCTCAGGAACAGAAACATACACATTCTTAGACACAGAGCCCCGCCTCGCACTCTCCAAACCTTGCTCCCACCTTCTGGAAAGTCTATCTCCCTTAACTCCAAAAGTTCTAAGCCTATCTGACATTCACAATCCAGCTCAACACCACCCAACTCCTCATGAGGACAGGGGTCTACAGCAGGGCAGGTTCTGACAGCACATGTCATTCTAAATGGACTGCCTCCTCCAGCACTGAACACTTCTTTATGTTATAATTATCTAGAATATATCTTTTCTCCTCCATTAAATGTTTTTTTTTTTTTTAATTTTTATTTATTTGGCTGCAGCAGGTCTTAGTTGCAGGATCTTTTGTTGAGGTGTGCAGGCTTACTTGTTCTGGGCAGGTGGGATTTTAGTTCCCAGACCAGGGACCAAGCCCCAGATTCTTAACCAATGGACCACCAGGGAAGTCCCCATACAAGCCTTTAACTTATCTTTGTTTCAATCAGAGCACTTTATTCTCCTTCGTGTTTTCTACTTTGAAAATAATTCTCCCATGCCCCCTCTTTGACCCACAACAAAGGCAAAACAGTAAAACCAGCATTCTGGATTGCTAAAGAACCAATTGAAAAGCAGAAAGGAAATTCTTTTTTTTTCCCTTGAAAAAGATGTTAGAAATAACAAAACATGCAAATATTCAAGTAAAAGCATTAACATTATACCCTCAATTGGTATTATACCCAGTTACCATACACCCAGAACGCCTGCAGTCATTTCAGCCGGGCTGCACCTCCAAACCGCCTCGGAGGGCCCCTCTGGTCGCCCAGCGGTGAGGACCCTGATCAGAGCAGGGGTCGGGGAACTTAGATCCCGCACGCCACCACACGCGGCACAAACACAAAACACCATCTGAGAACGTCTGCTTAGGCCCGACCCAAATATCCAGAGACTCCAGGGGCTGAGGGAAATGGGCACAGGCACAGTACTCAGGAAATATTTGCCAAATGACCCTGTAATTGCAAACTGCTTTAAGACACACAAGCCTGTTATGCGGGAGAAAAACCTACACGCAAAGGCAGCTCTACAACTGGATTCCACAGTCAGCAGTGAGTTCTCACCACTTCCTTCTGTGCAGGGCTTTTGGGTGGTTTTCTTTTGTTTGCTTTGTTTTTAAATACAGACTGGTATAATGCAGGAGTTCCCAAACTTTTGGATTTCATGGATGGGTCTTTGATTTTTTTTTTTTTTTGTAATTTAGGGAGACTAACCTAAGGTTGCAGGCTTTAAATTTTGTAACTTAAGGACATTAAAAAAAAAAAAAATACAGGCACACAAACCTCATTTTGGCCAGCAGAGGACTATAAAACGGTAAAGCTGCTGTGGAAATTGGTTTAGCAATTCCTCAAAATGTTAAACACAGAGCTAACATAGGCGGGAGGAATTCCATTCCCAGGTAAACATCTGAGAGAAATGAAACGCATGTCCACCCAAAAAATGCACACAGCTGTAACAGCCAGAGTGTTAAAAACCCCAGTGTCCACCAGCCGATGAATAAACAAAAAGTGGTATGTCTATACAAGGGAATACTATTTGACAATAAAAATGAATGAAGCACTGATAATACCATAATATGGATGACCTCTGAAAACATTATGTTCTGTGAAGAAGTCAGACACAAAAGGTCCCATATTGTACAATTCCATCTACATGCAATACTCAGAATAGGTAAATCCATAGAGACATAAAGTATTATAGATCAGTGGCTGCCAGGGACTGGGGAAGAGGGGGGAATGGGGCTGATTGCTAGTAGTCACGCTTATGGTTTCTTTTTTGAGTGATGAAAATGTTCTAAACTTAGACAGCAGTAACTGTTGCATATCTCTGTGAACTGTACATTTTAAAAGGGTGAATTTTATGGTATGTGAATTGTATCTCAAAACAGCTATTATAAAAAACACTCACACAATTACTACACATTCTGTTTTCAGTATTTAAACACCAAAAAACCCCATGAAAACCTAACAAGGACAAAAATCCCAGGATAAAATAGTCCTTTAAATTTAATATATTTGATTTTATGAAAAAATTCATTATGCTGTATTTTCACATTTCATCAAAGACAGATGAGAACTTTATCAAACACCTTAGACGAAGCAGACCTGGACATTTAAAAGGAATATTAGTTAAGTTTCCCACTCAGCTGAGTACTAAGCAATTGAGATGAGGCAATAATCATCTGAAATTAATACTTGCAGGCCTCAAAATGCCAAGACCCAAAGGAAAACAAAGCATGAAATGTTAAAAATGCTTGTAATTCAAAACAGAAAACTAACACACTTCTTGAAAACAAAACCAAACAAAAACTTTGGCCCCAAACCCACCCTGCTCCAAGAAGCAGTTTTGAGTATCATTAGTATGAACAAAATGACACTTGGCATTGGAATTCCAGTTCTGTCCAGTACTAGGGTGCTGATCTTTAGCATGTGGCTTAACCTAAAGCTCAGCTCTCTTATCAGCACACTAAGAAAAATAAGTAGGGGGTGGTTCAGATGAGGTCATGGAGCTCGTGTCATCTGCGGAGCAGTGGCCCATTGGCGGTCCAAACGGTTAGCTGTCTGCATCCAGATTAGTACGAAAACAAAGCATAAGCATTTAGGACATCTTAGAGCAATCTGACAGAGCCGATGTACATTGAATCTAACAGTGAAAAGCATGAAAGTGCTACTCATTCAACCGTGTCCAACTCTTTGTGACCCCATGGGCTGATAGTAAAAATGTCTCTATTCTGTATATCTTTTTTTATGTTACTTCTCTAGTAATTTAATTTTTCTAATAATACTATTCAAGTTTTATTATTTTATTTTTTAAATTAATTAATTAATTTTAAATTTACCTTTTTGTGTGTAGGGGGTGGGGTGCAGCGCCATGCAGCATGTGGCATTTTTGTTACCTGAGCAGGGATCGAACCCATGCTCCCTGCATTGGAAGCATGTAGTCTTAACCCTGGACTGCCACAGAAGTTCCTAGTCCTACTATTTTAAAACAGTTCTTATATGTCAATTATATCACAATAAAGTTGGTGGTGAGAGGGGGAGAAAGCATTGGTCTGCAATAGCTTGGGAGGGGAAAAACCCTGGTCCTTCACCAAGAAAGTCTGAGAAGCACTGATATCAAACTGATATTTACTGAGTGCTGAGTACAAAGACTTCTCAAAATATGAATTTCCTCTCCAACTACTGGACCCTACAGTCAGTCATTAAGTGCTTACAAAGAGCTTTAGGCAAAAGTCAGGGCTCTGTGGGTGCAGTGGCTGCAGGTGTTGAAGATATTTAAGGAATTTAGTTGCACAAATAAAACTCACCTAATGTAGAGAAAACAATATAAAAGGCAAGTTAGTACAAGCTCTAAATAAGTGATATTGAAAAAAGATTCTGAAAAACTAGGGTTCTTTTCAGGCTGAAGTAGTCAAGGAGGTTTTGTCAGAGAAGTGTGATTAGAACTGGGCCTTTGAAGGCTGCCTTAGAATTTACACAGCTAGGAGAAGGGGAATTTAAGCAGAGAATCTTCCAGAGCAAAAGCAGAGAGGGAACCACTATGAATAAAGGAGCTTAACAGGAGAGCAATGAGAAAGATGGTTGGAACTGGGTTTATGGGAAAACTTATTGACAATCAACTTAAGGATTTCGAATATGAGCCTGGGACTAATTGAAGATTTCTAAGCTGAAAAACAAAATGATCAGACCAGGGTAGAGCAAGCAGGAGCACATATCCTACCGTGTATCACGACACATCACTCTTGTAAGGTCTCAATCTTTTTTCCTTTTACTGCATTCACTCTACAAAAGATCCCAGCCTCAGATCAATGCAACCATTTACTTTCCAGGCTCTTGGATTCAAATCTAGACTAGGATTTGCTGGAGGAAACCAAACAACCCTGCACAATGATACACAACAGATGTGGTCTTCCATCTGAACAGGCCTTCAGCCTGGCCCAGCATCCTTAGTATGCCTGGTCCTCTCCCTCTTCTTCTGAAGGAACAGCTGTTTCTAACTTTCACGAATTACCCTTAAGTCCTTTTCCCCACTGCTTCCCACACCTCTCAGCTGGTGTCTCTGGTCCTTTCCTCTCAGAACAACAGAAACCAGAAATGACCTCTCTCAAAGCTCTGCACCCAAACTGAAAAACACACATATTTCAAATGCCCACAGTGACCTTTTTGCCTCAAATCTAAGCTCTCCATCTATAACATAACAGTTCAATTGGAGGCTCAGCCTTAACCACTGGACCGCGAGGGAAGTCCCTGATCAATCACTTCTTATCCCTCATTGGTTCTTCCTCATTTGTCTCCAACATTCTCTTGATACTGGCTCCTTTCCCGTATAAGTTGCTCAAAGCTCTTCTATCTGAGGAGGAGGGAAAATCCAATAAAGCGAAAACCAAAAAACCAAAACTTTCCTCAAACCCATACTGGCTGTTCCTCCTCTCCTCAAGCGGGACGCTCCTCGGGCCTGCACCTTTTTATGTGCGTACGGCTGCAAGGCTTGGGGATCTCAGTCACGGCCTGCACCCTGGACACGGCAGTGAAAGCCTGGAATCCTAACCACGAGACCACGGGAGACTCCTAAGCCTACACCTTTAGTCCTCTTCCTGTCTCTCTACACAGCTCCTTGGGCAAACTAATCCACTCCCACATCTTCAACTACCATTTCTGGGCCATCAGCCAGCACATCCGGGATCTCCTGCCACTTTGAGCTCGCTGGTGCCAGTCCCACACATGAATAGCCATCTCCATCTTCTCAAATCCTCACACTTAATATGTCCAAATGCTACATCTTTTCCCTTGGTTGTCTTTACTTTTCTGTTGGATTTCTCAGGAATTGACACAATCTCCTCAGCTACTCACATAAGAAACCTAGAAGTCATTCTAAATACCTTGAGTCAGTCACTCAGGCTAACTTTACTTCCTTACGCTCTTCTATCTGGCCCTTGTCTGTCCCCATTGCTACTGCCTCGCTTCAGGTCCTCAGTATCTCTTGCTTACATTACTCACCTGCTACCTAGCCTCTTTCCCTGTGTCCAGTTCTCTTAAATCTATCCATAAGACGGTTACCATGGCTGGCCATTTAACCACACTGCTTAAAACCTTTCAGTGACCACATAAGAAACTCATAGTAAGTGTCTCTGGGGAGAACTGGGGGACCCAGGTCAGGAGAAATAGTTATCTTTCTCTTCAGTGCTATTTGAATTGTTTACCGTCAGCATGCGCTAATGCCTACAATACAAAGTCCTTCCTGATCTCTCTGCTAGTTAACCTTCTAAGCGTCTCTCCCAAGACACTCCTCTGTCAGGAACACCCTTCTCTCACCCACCTAGAGCCTATCCACTCGCCTTTCAGAAGTCTGCCCACCTGCCACATCCTCCTGGTTCCTCCACACAGAAAGCATCTCTCTTTTGTGTTTATTTTGTGCCATAAACAGACTTTCATCATGGCATCTGTAGTTCACGTTGTACATACTACTTAAACAGACCGTTTAAAACATCTATCTCCCTCAATCAGCCTCAGATTCCCTGAAGGCAGGAACTGTTTCATATTCACCTTTGAATTTCAGAGTTTAGTGAGTGAGTCAGAACCTCCCGGGAGTGGGGCTTGGACAAGAGTGTTCTGAAAACACTCTGGGTGACTCTAACTCAAGCTCCTGTTACCTGCACTAAAATATAGACTCTTTTGAGACTAGAAATCTTTGTGACCAGCACAACATAAGTGTCAATACATTCTCTCCAAGCTGAAGTAGACAAGTTTTGAAGCTGAGGGAGGAGAGGCTGGGGCTGGAGATTTGGAGGCATCGGGTAGTTAGGTGGTCTGTCAAGCTGTGAAAGGAGAGAAGTTTACTCAGGACAGTTCCAAGTGAGCAGAGTAAGGAAGCCAGGGTGGCATTCTCTGGCACCTGTAACTGCAGAGGTGTTCTTCCTTCACATCTGTTCTTCCTTCCAGCTCCTTAAGGGCAGGAGCTCTGTTCTGTTCATCTCCATCCATCTGGTACGGGACACAGTGCACAGCAGGAGCTGAGTAACTTTTACTCAATTGTGTAAGTGCCACAGAGATGTTTAGTCGTGAAGTTGTGTCTGACTCTTTTGGACCCTATGGACTGTAGCCCGCTAGGCTCCTCTGTCCACTGGACTTCCCAGGCAAGAACACTGGGGTGGGTTGCCACTTCCTTCTCCAGGGGATCTTCCTGACCCAGGGATGGAACCCGTGTCTCCTGCACTGGCAGACGGATTCTTTACCCCTGAGTAACTGGGGAAGCCTGTCATATATAGAAGGAGGTAAAATACTCCAGGGACACAAAGGAAAAAGTGACTACTTTGGCCCAGGAGGGCTGAAAAGAGAGGTTTTCAAAGGGACAGTTGAGTTCGCTCCTGAAGAGCTCATTTGGCAGAGAAGTGGTAAGGACTTCAAGTTCAGGGGACAGCTGGAGCACAAGTCTCAAAGCGTGACAGACGCCGTACAAACACCTTTTCCTCAGGGCTGGGATTCAACTGCACGAGACGAACAAAAAAACGACCAGAACCTTTAGAAAACAAGCTGAGTCAGAGTCAGACTGCCAAAGGCCCGGACACCCGCCTAAGGATCTAAACTTGACCGTGGGCAGCCAAAGAGGCGTTTTAAATGTAATCTGAAATGACCAGACTCACTTTTTATAAAGGTAATTATGAGTGGCAGCAGGAAGGGCCAAGAATTGAGAGACTCGAGGGAAGGAGCTTAATTAACGACTGATGGTCCAGCTAACAAACCCAAGCAGAGACTGTAACCTCCATAAGTCTTCTACCAAGGGAAAGGTCAGAAGGGAATGAGAAACCCATTTTATAAAAGCTCAAGATGTAAGCCAAGGGACCACCGGATCCCGGCTCCTGCTGACCACCAAGTCGCACACCTGTTTTTTTCGGGCCTGAATTGGATGGGAAGTCCGGAAGCGGAAATTCCTGGGGAGCTTCGGTCTTACAGTAAAGGTTCCAAGCCCCTTTCCATCACAGCCGCACCCCCGCGGGCGGCCCAGGCTGTGCGGAGCGACCTCGGGAGAACCTCGCCTCGTCCCAGGCGAGCTGGAAGCGCCCGGACACCCACGGGGCCCCGACACCCACGGGGCCCCGACCGGGAACTGCGCGTGCGCACCCGAGCGCGCGGCCCGCCCCTGCCTTTAAACCCGGCGGCGGGAAAGGGGGCTCCGCGCTTCCCCGGGGAGCCCCCGTGGCCGCGAAGGGACGCAGTCCGCCTGGAGCCTTCTTGCCCACACGCGCACTCACCCGCTCCCCGCCGCTCCTCAAGATCCCGCGGAGCCGGCAGCGCGGCAGCACAGCTCCGCGGCTTCTCCCGCCACCAGTGCGCGGCGGCCCAGACCCTGCCTACGTGGGGAGCGGGGCGGGGCGCGCCGGGCCGGTCCACGTGGCCCTCAGCGGCCGGGGCAGTTGGTGATGAAGCAAAAGACAAAGGAAGCGAGTGGCAGTGTTGTTTTATCTGAGTCGACCCCTTAGATTGAGCCCGAGCTCTTGGCGCGATGGATTTCCTGCTGACTTATGATCATTGGGATCTAAGTCCGAATAGAGGTGAATTTACACTAGAGGTGAATTTACATTCTTCCCCTTCTCCTAGTCAAGTGGATTATTCCAAAGTCTTAACAAGGTTAGTTAGAAAAGTTTGGCTTTATTTGTGAGGAAATGGAGCGTGCAGCTATGCGCAGTAGTGGTCTCATGTGGGGCCAGGGTGCCTGTCTTACTATAGGTATAAGTTTAAAGCTTGCGAGGTGTGCAGTTGGCTCCTAAAAGGAAAAGGTCAACGTAAGTATTCATCGTCAAGCCAGGGGTTCCTCTGGCTCCTGTTGAGATGAGTGTATTTTCCCAACAACGAAGGAAGATAGGGATCAAACAAATAATATCTCGTTAATTATTAAGATTTCAATAGAAGGAATCAATTTCTGGGACATGAGGCGTTAGAAGAAATTTGATGAAGATGAAAAGACAGATGAGTGGAAAGTGAAAAGACACAAAAAAATGGAAAATAAAGACTATAGAACTAGCGATAAAGGCAGAAAGATGCCATTTGAAGATTATTTTGGGCTGCTCTAAATTAAAATTCTGAGTGTCAAATCCTCTTTCTTCTATGCCCCCACCCCTACCTCTGCATTTGCTCTAGGCATCAGATTTCCTGTTTTGGCCTTAGGGAGCACTTCTGGGCTTAAACACCTTCTGTTTGGAGGTCACACTGGGGTTTGTCAGGCAGAACAGTTAAGCTGCTTAATTTGTCTAGGTTCTAGGCTCATCCATTGCTTGGGTTGGGAGCTCAGTCGCCCAGGGCCTCCAAAGAGATCCATCATGCCAGAATAACCTCAGACCCAGCCAGTGGATGTAGAGAGGGTGATGTGGAATTACAGAACAGTCCCAACCCCAGTATTTACTTTTCTCAGAGCTATTTCGCCACCCAAGTCCGTGGGGCAAGCATCCCTGAGATAAGTAGGCTACACTCTCCTGTTAACTTCTTCAAAATTCTTGGTACAACTGCCTCCTAATCTGGGGCTGATACCTACACCAGGCCCAGCTGCTTCTCCCAGCTCTTGGAATGCCTTGTCACCTCCACTTCCCTCCATCTGCCTCCTCTGAGGAGTAACGGAATGCTTCCCTGCTCCCTCAGAAACCTGGAGCTGAACACTTGACTGGCAGCGGGGTAAAGGCCAGAAGCTGAAGGTCTTCATTCCCTGTGCTCACCGCGGTGGGTTGGGAGAGGAAGATATAGGGTGACAGCTCTTTTCCGTTCTCTACCTCTCATGCCAAACCTCCAAACTCAAGACACAGGCACATTCACTCACAGTCATACGCACAATCATGCACACGCAGCGGCGAAGAGAGGGGGCTGGGGAGGAAGGGAAGTGTGCACCAAACAGCTCATGAATGCAACTTGAAAGATTTCACACGGCAAAAGGCAAAAAAAAAAACACACACATAAATTTAAAAATAAAGAAGTACATGCCCCTCCCCACAGTCTCTTTCTTCATCCGGGGGCTGGCTCAGCCCCTCCATGTAAACCCAGAAGCTTCCTGCTCCCTCTATCCAGCTGGAGCTTTTACAGGGCCTGGGTCTTCAGTTCAACAGGTTCCCCTGTGACCTCTGGTTGTCCATTGGACTCACTGGGCCTGGTACCCTTGAGAATAGACAGTCTCTCAGAAACACTCTTGAGCCGGGGGAAGAGGAGAAAGTCATAAAGGAGACTGCCCAGGCCTGCTCCAATGACCGGACCCACCCAGTACACCTGGAGGAAGAGGAAAGAAATAATCAGGTTTGGGCAGCGGACGAAGAGCAAGGTTGCTCTTTTTGCAATCCCACTGTTGTAAGACAGACATCCTGCACTTGGCACATACACTTGGGCGCTGTTTAAGCAGAAGTCGGTGTTCTAACCCTAACTCCTGGGCTGCTCCACGGCTTGCACTTCAGAATTCATTTCTTTTCTGACTTATTAAGTTATTCCTTTATCCTATACCTTCTTAACACGTGTATATTCTATTTTTTTGCTATCAATTTGTACTAGTTTCCATATTGCTTTTTGTTTCGTCTTTTAATATTTATTTATTTGGCTGCCCAAGGTCTTTGTTGCAGCGTGGAGGATCTAGTTCCCTGACGTGGGATCAAACCTGAGCCCCCTGCATTGGGAGTTCAGAGTCTTAGCCAGTGGGCCACTAGGGAAGTCCCTCCATATTGCTTTGAAAATTTCTTTTAAATTGTGGTCAATTACACATAACATAAAATTTACCATCTTAACCATTTCTAATTGTAGAGTTCAGTAGTGTTCAGTATATTCATGTTGTTGTATAGCCCATCTCCAGAAATTTTTTTATCTTACAAAACTGAAACACAACACCTATTAAGCAACTTCCCAAATCCCCCACTCCCTAGCCCCTGTTACCTACCATTTTGCTTGTTTCAATGAATGTGACCATTCTAAATACCTCGTATAGGTAGAATTATATGATATGAGTCTTTTTCTGATTGGCTTATTTCACTGAGCATAATGTCCTGAAGGTTCTTCCATGTTTTATTTACCATGTATAGAATTTCCTTCTTTTTTAAGACTGAATACTGCTTCATTGTATGTATATACTACATTTTGTTTTTCTTTTCATCTGTGTGGGGCACTTGGATTGCTTCCACCTTTTGGCTATTGTGAATAATGCTACCATGAAAATGAGTGTACAGCTTTGAAAAATTTTTTGAATTATTTACATATGCTTGACTGGCATAGGGCCAGACAATACAAGAATAGCCATTTTTTATTGAGGACTTACTCTGTGTCATATTCTGTGCTAAATATTCCCTATATGATTTTCACATTTACTTCTCATAACATCCCGGTTTGTAGCTAAGGAGACCAAGGTGCAGAAGGATTGAGTTATCTGTCGTGGTCACACACGAGGCTAGTGAGTGTTAGAACAGGGACGAGGCCAAGGCCCGTTTGTGCTTATACATGTCCCAGCCTCTTGAGGGTAGAAGCTTCTGTCTTCCTCTTCAGTAGTCTGTCCTCACAGCTCCTAGCTTTGGAATCCAGTGAATATTTAGTAAAAGAAAAAGAAGCCCTGACTAACTAGTGAAGGAACAACATGAGTAGGAGTTCATCTTTCTAGCAAACCAATGAACCCTGCTCACACAGGCAGGCAACCTCCGTGCCAGCCCCCTTAGCTGAGGGGTGGTAGAATAGTCAGCACATCCAGATAGGAAGCGCGAGCCAAACCTAGAACCTGCAGGCCACAGCCATCCAGGAGCGCTTCAGATCTGGCCCTCCTCCTGTCACTCACCCAGTGGTTGGTGAAGTTTCTGGTAAGAATGGCAGGAGCAAAGGAGCGGGCAGGGTTCATGCCTGCACCAGTATAATACATCTGCGAAGACAAAGTGGTCACTGAGACACTTTCCCCCCACTCCAGCCCAGCTCTCTCCCCCCACCCACCGCCCTCCAAGGATTGGCTCCTTGTCTGTAGCCAGCAGCGAGGAGGGATGACAACGTGCATGGAAGTCCCACAGTGGGGTCACTAATGCCCATCGGAGGACAGGCTGTGGGTTCCCTGGCAAAGCCCGTGCCTTCCCGGGAGGCACGCCTTTCTACAGTGGGGTCAAGAAGGACTAGCTACAGCTGTCGCTAGAGAGGGGAACACCGCAGGATTCATTCCTCTGTGCTGACACAGACGGAGGGGGATCACGCTCATGTGTGACAGTGACGTGAGCGGGAAGAATGCTCAGAAGTTGGCAAAGGTTTGGGGGCCCTGCAATTTTAAAACAAGTAGTTGCAATCCCTTCTCCTGCTTACCCCAAAGAGGTGCCCCAGGGTGAGGGAGAAGCCCACGGCCAGGGCCACGGAGCCCAGGCGGCCATTCCGCCTCTCGTCGTACGTGGCAAAGGTGCAGAGCACGAACTGGAGCGTCAGGAAGATCTCCACTACGGTGGCCTGGCCCACGCTCACCCCAGGGTGCAGCTGGGCAGAGGAAGAAGAAGAGAGGCGGGGTCTCAGGGCCGCCACAGCCTTACCTCCTCACGGCTTCCCAGGCAGGAACCCCTTTATGGCATCCGTTCCCTGGAGAGGAACGCTATTAGCACCTCCTTCGCGGTAATTGTATTTGCTTCTTAATTTCTCCTACTAATATTCCTGCATAGTAGAAATAAATGTACCCATTTACATGGAGGAGAAACTGAGGCCCCATAAAGTAAAATAAGTTTCCTCAAGAACCTGCTAGGAGCTGGAAGAAAAGCGGGGACCCGAACTCAGGTCCAGGGCTTGATGGCTTCCACACCCCCCACAGTACGTGTTGACCCTCCCCACCCTAAACATTCACACACACCACACACACACACCCAGAATGTCCCAGACCCCTGAGGAATCGATTTACCTGCCCAAGAGGAAGTCAAGGCACCAAGTCCCCCGCCCCACCCAGCCCACCATTACCGTGTTGAGCGCTAGGTTTCCTCGGACGGCCGACGGGGTGACGCTGTAGAGCACCGCGGCCCCGGCCACGGCCCCCAGGAGCTGGGCCACCATGTAGCAGATGGCGCGGAGCAGGGACATCTGGGACCCCACCAGGAAGGCGAAGGTGACTGCGGGGTTGACGTGGGCGCCACTGATGTGGCCCACCGCCTGCACCAGGGTCGCCAGGGCCAGGCCGAAGGCCAGAGCCACCTGCAGGACGTGCAGGGGTCCCGGGGCCCAACGCAGCGAGGCCCCCAGCCCAAAGAAGACATAGAAGAGGGTGGCAAAGAACTCGGCAAATATGGCCCTCCAGAAGGAGGCTGACCGCAGCTCCCACATGGCAGGGGGGATGGGCACGGCGCCTGGGTCCCTGACACCCCCCTGGCCTGATCTGGATGGACAGTCCCCTTTATAGAGGACTTCTAATCCCTGGGAGGGGCAGGCTGAGGTGACCGGCCCAGCCTCTTAACCCCTTCACGGCTGCGGCGGGCCGGCCTGCTCTGGTGCATCGGATAAAGCTGCAGCATTTCCCCCTCCCTCCTCAGTTGCGAGATGAGCAGAGCCACGGACGTGAGAGTGGGGATGGGGTCAGGGTTGGTGTGCGGCTCCGAGAAGAAAGGACAGAGAACGCGGGGGACTGGAGGCGTCTGCCTTTCTCTTCATGTCAAAGCTGGGGTTCATAGTCCTGACTGGCATCTACATTAGAACGTTCCTCAGCTCTGCTGGGAAGGTTAGTGAAGCTGAGTTCATGTCACAGAGCATGAGGCTATGCTCCTGGGGCCTCTAGGCTCCTCTGAACTGGCCAGGGGTAAGGGTGGGGGTGGGGGTCAGGAGTGGAGCCCGGCAGGGAAGCTAGATAACTGCCGAGAATTCTTTAGTGCTCTGGGATTAGGGGGCCTTCTCCCATTGGCTGGTTTGGGCTGGAATCTGTGGATCCGGCAGCCCTGGGACAGAATAGTTCTGCTGCGTCTGGCTTTCTCTGAGCCCGGGCTCCCTACCCCTGACCCATGCCAACACCTCCCTTTCCAAGCCCTCAGCCTGGCCTTTTACTTTTATTATTTATTTATTTGCTATATCACATGGCTTGTGGGGTTTTAGTTCCCCGACCAGGGATCGAACCCATGCCCCCTACAGTGGCAGCACAGAGTACTAACCACTGGGCCACCAGGAAAGTCCCAGCCTGGTCTTCTAAACAACAGGGATGGCAGGTAAAAGCTATCTTCCATGGGTAGGTTGGGAGAGGTGTTGGGGAGCTGGGAGAGGAAATCAAAGTGTGAGAGTGTTGGTCACTCAGTCATGTCCGACTCTTTGCAACCCCGTGGACTGTACCCAGCCAGGCTCCTCTGTCCATGGAATTTTCCAGGCCAGAACACTGGGATGGGTTGCCATTCCCTTCTGCAGGGGACCTTTCCTACTGAAGGACCAAACCCAGGTCTCTGACATTGCAGGCTAATTCTTTACCATCTGAGCCACCAGGGAGAGGAGAAGAGAGGTTATTAATTAAATTTCAGAATCAGCGTGTACTTCATCTTTCCTAATTCATAAGGTCCTAGCAGGAAGTACTGAAGGAAGGAAATTGAGTCTTGGCTATGAAGCAGCAGGAGGGTCTAATGCCCCCTAAACTGGCTATGATCAGGACATTAAAGTCTTAAACCTTGACCCATAGATAAAGGTCTGGGGATGTGGGTATCTGGGGCAGCAGGGTGGTCAAGGAGAGAGAAAAGGACAAGATGGGGAAGAAAAGCTTGGAGAAAGAAATTCAGTTATGGTCAGGCTTAGTGAGGAAGTTGGGAATCTAGTGATGGGCGCTGTGTGGTGGTGAAGGCAGAATGGAACACACTGTTAGGTTTCACCATCTCCACACGGTGGCTCGTCATAGAGGCCACAAGCTGTTCCCGTGAGAAGTACAGGAATCGGGAGAAGGGGATGTCATGAACAAATGACTATTCTGTGCACTTGAAATCCATAAATAACAGCAGGAGCAACAAAAGTCCTGCCTTTACCACTTTCTAGGTGGGGAAGTCATCTCCACTAGATATAAGCTCCAGGAGGGCAGGGACTTGTCAATTTGTTCATCTCTGTAAACCCCATGCTTGACACACACTATGCAGTAAATAAATATTCACTGAATAAATCAATATAAGCTCTCTGAGCCTTCTGGTTGGCTTCAGTCAACCAGAGGTGCTCATAGTGAAGGGAGGGACTCATTGTTTCACTCCTGTTCATCGCTATGAACCTGGGTTTCAGGAGTCAGAGAGCCAAAGAGGAAAGCTAGTGTGCAGATCTGGAAGACAATGAGAAGAATTCTAGGAAAGGCAAGGTAAAGACAGTCCATCCCTCACCATCAACAGTCAGGCAGTGAGCAGGTCCCAATGGTGAGCCAGCACTTGGGTCACTGGAATCGGCAAAGGAAAGCATCTTTGAGGAGTTGCATGGGACTGCAGGGGATTCCTAGGTCAACACTCCTGGGACCACCCAGGACACACAGTGTTCAGCTGGGTCTTCTTTTCTGGCTAGTTTGTTCACTTTTTTGCTATCATTCTACTTCATTCTGTTTAAACAGTATTTGTGGCCACGCCCAGCTCAGCATGTGGGATCTTAGCTCCCCAACCAGGGACTGAACCCGCGCCCCCCATTATTGGACGTGTGGAGTCCAACCATTGGATCGCCGGGGAATTCCCCACTACGCCATTCTTGTGTTGGGAGTTCTTTTCGGGGGTTGGCAACAAAGTTTACTCCTGGATTCTCCACATTTCTCTCTTCCGGCTTTAATAAACCTAAAAAATAATCACTTCTGACTGGGTCTTCGTTGCTGTGCGGGGCTCCTTGCGGCGGCACCTCCTGCTGCAGAGCGCGGGCGGCCGCTCTCGGACTCCAGGGCGCAGGCGCAGTAGCGGTGGCGCATGCGCGGGGCGGCGGCGGCGCGGGGGCGGCGCGGGGCGGGGGCGGCGCGGGGCGGCGCGGGGGCGGGAGGGGGCGGCGCGGGGGCGGGAGGGGGCGGCGCGGGGGCGGGAGGGGGCGGCGCGGGGGCGGGCGGGGGCGGCGCGGGGCGGGCGGCGGCGGCGCGGGGCGGCGCTCTTCCCGCACCAGGCAAGGCTGTCTGCTGCGTTGGCAGGCGCATTCTTTACCACTGAGTCACTAGGGAAGCCTCTTGCAAACATTTTTGACGTTTTTTCCACTAAGAACTATGGAAATGGAGAAAAGGAATTTGTAAGATAACAAACTGGGGTAGCTGCAAAGTTATTTCAAGTCTTAATGGCTTGTAATAGTAATCCATTCTAGAGTCTCCTCTATCTCCACACTTAGATGCAGTTATTTTTGGTTACAAACCATCAGCCTTTCAACTCTTTTCTGTTCCTGGGGGGCTCTGAGCCTGTGTTTACTCCCCATGTCAGAAGACCCCGTTTCTGTCCCACGGAGGCGCCGTGGGAGCATAATCCACACGACCAAGGAGCAAGTGAGTCTGTAGAGTTGAGGGAAGCTTCCGGCCGAGCAATCTGCCTTGCTTCATTTCTGTACAGGGGTCCTGTGTGATGACTACAGCTACCTCTGAGGTTGCCTAGGACCGACTCCCTACATTTCTGAAGCTACTCCCTAGCCACCCTGTATCCCCTGGTCCCAAAGAACAACCCAAGTTTGAGTTCCATAAAAAACCTACTTTGCTGACAAATGGAGAGAGTTGTTCGGTTGCTCAGTCGTATCTGACTCTTGCGACCCCGTGGACTGCAGCACGCCTGGCCTCCCTGCCCCTCACTGTCTCCTGGAGGGAGTAGCATGGGAATATACACACTACCATATGTAAAACGGATAGACGGTGGGAATTTTGACGTATGACTCACGGAGCTCAAGTCAGTGTTCTGTGAGGGCAGAGAGGGGTGGGATGAGGTGGGAGGTGGGAGGGAGATTCAAGAAGGAGGGTACGCATGTATACCTATGGGTGATGCACGTTAATGTATGGCAGAAACCAGCACGATATTGTAAAGCATTTATCCTTCAATTACAAAGAAATTAAAAAAAAAAGAAACCCCAAAAATCCACTTTGTTGATCATACAGGATTGTATGAGGATAGGATGATATACACCTGAGCAATACATCCATATTAAGTTGACTGCCTTGAAGTACAAATGAACTGATTCATGAATTAATCAGATATAAACACAATTTCATGGTTATCAAGAATGAACCATCCTCTCTAGCAATTACAGTGTGGGTAAATAGTGATGCGGTACTGAGGGGCTGGGTGACGATCCGTCTCTGCTCCCACCACGTGGATCTCCATCCCAGCCCTGTACTTAGAATGCCAGGTCAGCATTTGACCCAGCTCCATTGTGTGGACAGTTTCAGTAGGACAAAGGCCCCAGCACAGCACAAGCTAGCCTAGCAGCCCCTTTGGCTAGCTCCTGAGGGCCCCCCTTCTCTCTCTTTCTCTGGTAATGCTTTGCTGACTGCTGACTCCTGGCAAAGTCCAGAACAATCACCAAGCTCTGAGGGCATCATCCCTCTCCCACTCATATTTAAGGGCTCCAATTAGCACTTGGATCAGGCCAGGGCCCTTGTGTGTTAGAAACGGGGTAATCCAAGAAATACAGTAAATGGTCTAGTCTACCCTGTCCTTGGAAGGACTGATGCTGAAGCTGAAAGTCCAATACTTTGGCCACCTGATTCAAAGAACTGACTCATTGGAAAAGACCCTGATGCTGGGAAAGATTGAAGGCGGGAAGACAAGGGGATGACAGAGGATGAGAAGGTTGGATGGCATCACCGACCCAAAGGACATGAGTCTGAGCAAGCTCGGGGAGTTGGGATGGACAGGGAATCCTGGCGTGCTGGGGTCGCATGGGGTCGCAGAGTTGGAAATGACTGAACGACTGAACTGAACTGACCCTGTCCTTGCTCCTTCTCTACTTTCTTTCCTGTGGAGTCAGATGCAACCCAAGCCAGGCAGACCAATGCTTGCTATGGGTCAGGTCCCGTTCTAAGCACCTTTGTATCTCAGATACTGGTACTCCCTAGGATCGCACCTTCAGCTTATTACCTACTTACTCTAGTTTACATCCTCTCCTTGGATGACTTCATCTAAGTCATCCCCTCCCTTGAAATTTATATCCATATAGCTACAGAATGTCTTTACCTACTTAGGTGTCCCACAGACCACAAATTCAGCCTGTTCAAAACTGAATTAATTATCTTTCCCCATCCAAGCATGTTTTTCCCTGTGTATCCCCTCATTAAAATTTTTTTTTTATTAGAGTTTAGTTGCTTTATAATGTTGTGCTAGTTTCTGCTATACAGTGAAGTGAATCAGCTATATGTATACATACATCCCCTCTCTCTTGGGTTTCCCTCACCCCCCTTCCCTGGCTGTATCCTCTCATTAAGTCAGAAACCTATGAATCAAGTTTCCTTCCCCTGCCTCTCAATCCCATCTAACAATAACAACAGGTCCATCAGTTCTACTTTCTGGACAGCTGAGCCCACACCAAAGACTCTCAGAGGCTTTGGACTCTGCTTAACTGTTTCTAGTCTTATCCCCTCCAATTCACTTTCCATGTTGCTGTCAGCTCTCTGTTTGAAAAAGGACCTGTAATTTGTTATTACACTGTGTTCCCTTGAACAGCTCTTGTATGCCTGAAAAACATCCTTATCAGGGCACACATGACTCCTCCTCATTCGGCATCAACTTTCCTAACTCCTCTCCTTATCTCCCTAGCATGTGACTCTGGGAATACTGTGCTTCTTGTTGTTCGTCTAACACCCACTCTATTTCATAAGCCAGTGCTTTATCCTAAGCTGGTCCCTCTAGCTTAAATGTCTTTTCCTTCTTTCTCAAGTAAAATTCTATCTCTTCCTAATTATTTATTATGCATGGAAATGTTCAAGAGTTAATTACTTGTTCATTAGCAATGAGGCAGATAGATTAACAGAATGAAGGTGAGTTTATCAGATACACAGTCTGTAAAAGTGAAATAATCCAAGAGATAACAGGTAAGAAACTATTCCCTGAGCAGGGAATAAAGTGATACAGTTGTGGTCTGACAGTTGAGGCACATGGAGTGATCACTTCAGCTCTCAGGACCAGGAGGAGCAGGAGAAGTCCTACAGAAACACAACTCTGGAATTTTCCTCATTATTGAGTGCTGTGTTAAGTCGATTCAGTCCTGTCCGATTCTTGGTGAGTCTATAGATGGTAGACGGGCAGGCTCCTAGCTTGATGGGATTCTTCAGGTAAGAATACTGGACCGGGTTGCGATGCCCTCTTCCTAGGGATCTTCCTGACCGAGGGATCAAACCCGCATCTCCTGTCTCCTGCATTGGCAGGTGAGTTCTTTACCACTAGCGCCACCTGGGAGAGGATGACTCTGCTGAAGGAAAAGTCACCTCCACACCTGTGCTTCTGGTCTTGAAAAGAATGGAAACCTCTCTTCTCACACCCTAATAGGGATGGAAAGGCTGGGCCAGGCTGACCCCTGGTGGAAGGAATGAGCTAGTGCCTGCAAGAACGTTGGCACAAAACTCCCTTATGTACGCCTTTATTCAAAAAGCGAACACGTACTCTGTACTGAGGAGATACCGAGGCCCAGGAGCACAGAGAACACGGGACTTACAGCCCCTTGTGGACTCACAGCCTAAGGGGTGGGCTCGTCTCGGTAAATGTTCCCCCAGCCTCACTGAGGAGAATGGAAGACCAGTGCAAAGCCAATGAAGCAGACCAGGGGAGAAATGTGATAGGGATTTAATAACAATCGGTTATGTGAGAAGCTGGAATCTAGATTTCTGGGAGAAATATCAACAATCTCAGATATGCAGATGACACCACCTTTATGGCAGAAAGCGAAGAAGAACTAAAGAGCCTCTTGACGGTGAAAAAGTTGGCTTGAAACTCAACATTCATAAAACTAAGATCATGGCATCTGGTCCCATCACTTCATGGCAAATAGATGGGGAAACAACGGAAACAGAGACAGACTTTATTTTCTTGGGCTCCAAAATCACTGCAGATGGTGACTGCAGTCATGAAATTAAAAGACGCTTGCTCCTTGGAAGAAAAGCTACGACCAACCTAGACAGCATATTAGAAAGCAGAGACATTACTTTGCCAACAAAGATCCATCTAGTCAAAGCTATGGTTTTTCCAGTAGTCATAGTCATGTATGGATGTAAGAATTGGGCTGCAAAGCAAGCTGAGTGCTGAAGAATTGATGCTTTTGAACTGTGGTGTTGGAGAAGACTCTTGAGAGTCGCTTGGACTGCAAGGAGATCCAACCAGTCCATCCTAAAGGAAATCAGTCCTGAATATTCATTTGAAAGACTGATGTTGAAGTTGAAACTCCAATACTCTGGCCACCTGATGTGAAGAACGGATTCACTGGAAAAGACCCTGATGCTGGGAAAGATTGAAAGCAGGAGGAGAAGGGGATGACAGAGGATGAGATGATTGGATGTCATCACCCGAGTTTGAGCAAGCTCCGGGAGTTGGTGAAGGACAGAGAAGCATGGCGTGCTGCAGTCCATGGGGTCACAAAGAGTCAGAGACGACTAAGCGACTGAACTGAACTGAACTATGAAGTGAGGGAGACAAAGAAGTCGAGGACTTCCATGTTTCTGGCCTGGGCACCATTGTGGGTTGCAGCTCACCAACTCAAGGGATAGAGGAAGAGAAAGCTTGTTTAGGAAAGCAAAATTAGCTTAACCACCTTTGCTTTGCAAGCCATAGATATGGCTTCTGGGAAGGCTCTTGCCAACAGTCCCTCATGTAATATTCAACCAGAGGCTTCTCCTTGCTTCCTGAGCATACTATAACCACTTCAGTCACAGCACATAGTCCATGACAATGCAGCTACCAATATTCTCATCAACCTTCCCACTAGATTCACAGACTTTTGAAAGAACTGTGCTTTGTGGGAAAAAGATGGTAGGCAGCAGTCATATCATGTAAAACCTTGTCACAGTGCAAGGGAATTTGATGCAGGCATAGTCAAACATTTAAGTAGAGAAAAACAAACAAACAAAAATCAAAAGATAAAAGTAGCATGAACAGATTTGTCATTTTAAAATATCATCCTGAGGCTTCCCTGCTGGCTGTTATAAACAATCCACCTGAGAGTCATTTCCTAGGCAGGTTGATAAGAAGTCTAGGGGTCCCCAAGGAGAGAGAGGTCTGGGATATTCAAGGAGGAAGAAAGGACAAACTTTTTAACTTTTTTCCTCTACATTCCTTAGGATTATATGACAATAATGTATCCTGCCTGAGGACAGTCTTTGGATTAAACCCTCTGGCTAATTCTGTTATCTTAAAACATAAATTATGGGAGTAGGTCTGGTCTTTACAAGGATGTATCCTGCCTGAGGACAATCTTTGGATTAAACCTTCTGGCCAACTCTGTTTTCTTAAAATGTAAATTATGGGAGTGGGTCTGGTGAGGTCTTTGCAGCCTCCAGACATTCTTTGGATTCATTGGAGAGTATAGAACTCCATTGCTAATACTAGCAAAGGGGTACTATTTTGCCCCCTTCTGATGCCTATGTCAGAAGCTTTCCCTATCTCCTTTATATTTTAATAAAAGTTTATTACACACACACACAAAAACAATCCACCTGCCAGTGCAGGAGACACGGGTTTGGTCCCTGATCCGGGAAGGGCCACATGTCACGAAGCAGCTAAGCCTGAGCACCACAGCTACTGACCTTGTGCTCTAGAGGGCTTGAGCCGCAATAACTGAAACCCCCTGTGCTCCATGAGAGAAGCTGCCGCAGTGAGAAACCCGGGCACGGGGACCACAGAGCAGCCCCTGTTCACAGCAACCAAAGAAAAGCCCATACAGCAAGGAAAACCCAGCACAGCCAAAAACAAGTAAACAGAACTTTTAAAGAAATCACTCTGACTGTAGTGTGGACACTGGAAGACAGTTGGGAGTCCCAACTGGAAGTTGGGAGACCAACTTAGAGTCGACCACATTACCTTTAAAACAAGAAAGGCCCCGTTCAGATCAAGGATGACAGTGGCCTTAACTAGGGACATCGCCACAGGCCCAGTAGTTGGAACTCTGGAATAAGAGAATAATTTTTGGTAAATTAGACGCTGAAAGATCTGAAATCCCTTTTTCGGGGGAATAGGAGGAAGATGGTGATGCCAGAATCTTGGCTGTCTGTGTGCTAATGCCAAACAAAAATAGGGAGCTGGAGTTATGGAAAAGAGTGGTTTTATTTCTTTGCCAGGCAAAGGGGGACTGCAGTAGGCTATTGCCTCAAGAACTGTCCCACTCCCCTCTCCCCCTACCCCTCCAGTGTGTAGGAAGAGGTTATATAGTTAGGCAAGTGTATGTGATAAGAATCAAGTCAGTTAAATTGCACATGCTTCTGTCTTTGCAAAGTTTCAAAAGAGTGGGGTTGTTGACAGTAATAGGGTGTGTGCTGGTCTTAGCAACCAGTCTCCTAATCTTGATGAGCTTCTCCAGTCCCTTTAATCTTGCCTTATAACCGTCTTGCTACACTTCCTAAACGTCCTATTTGTTTAAAATAAGAACAGCATTCCTCTCCGCAAAAAATCCGATTAACCAACCCCCGAGGGAACATACACAGAACTCACTAAGATGGCGGCTCCCTACGTCATCACACTGCGCGGCGCGCTCTTGGGCGCCACGTGCTAGGGGCGCAGGCGGGCAGGTGGAGCGGGGTCTCAGCTGGGGGCGTGCCCTGTTCATCCGCGGCGCAAGATGGCGCTCCCCTTTGCACGTTCGTTGTGCCTGTGCCGCAGGGGAGCCAAACGATTGGGGGGTGCCGCCGCGGAAGCCCGCAGAGGTAGGATTCTATCCTTTTACTCTCTTTTACGTCCAAAACAGTTTCCGTCTGATATTCCTGGAGCCCGCGGGAGAAGCAGCCCCAGCCCCTTCGCTCATTCCCGTCCTCCACCTGCGTTCCAAATGCGGGACACTCTGGTTTCTTTAAGTTGCACGGCTTCTCCAGTCCGAGTTTTTCGGCTCCTCGGGCTGCCCGTACTAAAGCGCCCCCGCTCTCTTGTCCGCTCGACATTCTGACTCTTCCGTGTTTCCTCGTGGTTTGTCTGCCTGTTTGACATCGGCTTGTATACGTTCTAGAGTTCTAGTCACGTCACCATCCGGTGTTTTTGCTCTGCCCGCAGGCATCAGTTTCAAATTGGAAGAAAAGACAGCCCACAGCAGCCTGTTACTCTTCAAAGGTGACACAGGTGTCAAATACGGCATGGTGGGATTGGAGCCCACAAAATTAGCCCTTAACGTGGAGCGCTTCCGGGAGTGGGCAGTTGTGCTGGCAGACACAGCTGTCACCAGTGGCAGGCATTACTGGGAGGTGACAGTGAAGCGCTCCCAGCAGTTCCGGATAGGAGTGGCAGATATGGACATGTCTCGCGATAGCTGCATCGGTGCTGACGATCGTTCCTGGGTGTTCACCTATGCTCAGCGCAAGTGGCACACCATGTTGGCCAACGAGAAAGCCCCGGTTGAGGGCATGGGGCAGCCAGAGAAGGTGGGACTGCTGCTGGAGTATGAGGCCCAGAAGCTGAGCCTGGTGGATGTGAGCCGGATTGCTGTGGTCCACACATTACAGACAGATTTCCGGGGTCCAGTGGTGCCTGCCTTTGCCCTTTGGGATGGAGAGCTGCTGACCCATTCAGGGCTTGAGGTGCCTGAAGGGCTCTAGTATGTCCATGACTGGAGTCCCTAATCACGCTCTTGGCCTGCCTCCTGCTCCAAGTGTCTGAAACCTTTTAACTGTGCCCGAAGAAACCGCTGGCTCCCAAAATTCAGGACGGGTCCTCTGTGCAATATTTGTCATCTTCCTTTCTCCTACTTTGTGAAAGCTAGACATATGGCCCCGCTCTCCCCTCCCCAAACTACTGCCAACTTCCTAGGCTACTATGAATGTACCTTCTCTGACGTGCATCCTTCACTCTCTCTGCCTCCCCGTGTCCTCGTCTTTCTCAGACTGTATTCAGTCCTGGGGGTCTTACCCTTCAGTTTTGTTTGAATTTCATCACTGCGCTACCTCTCCCTCCCTTTGCCCACATGTAACTCGTTTGTTTTGGGGGCTCTACCTAAATCTTTCCAGAGTAAATCCTTTCTACCTCTGGCTGGAGAGTGGTGCCGAGTGACTTGGCCCTTTCTGTATAGCACGTACAGAGTTTGGGCTCTGGCTCCCTCGGGAAGTGCTTTACTGACTGTGTCAGGATGAGAAGAGAGCCCTCCTCCCCTAATGCCTCAGTGTTTAGACTCAGCCCCACACAGCTGCAGGGCTCCTCACCCTGAGTCCATCTGCCTCAATCGCACACCTCTGATAACCTGGTCATCTGTTGCAATCACTGGACCAGTTACAATCATGACCAAAGGGGAAGAGACACATGGGGGATATTGAGGGAATTAGTGCTAGAAACTTTTTTCTCCAGGCGGTCCATCTTCATTTCAGCCACAGTTTCAACTTCCAGAGCAAGGAAGGAGGCCTGAGGTCTTGCACAATTCACTTGGGGGTTTGTTCAGACCCAAGCAGTTGCCCCCACTTGGCAGCGGAATACACTTAATCTAAAGCAGTATTTGGGATTGAGGAAAACCTAGTGGGGTGAGTATGTATGTGAAATATGTATTCTTTGGGCTCTGTCTGACCCTGTGGTTCCATCTTACTCTACAATACCTTTATGATGGTGATGCAGCTGGGTGGCCCTAGGGGAGAAAGGGAAGGACTGGGTCTGGCAAAAATAATTTGTGTGATTAAAGTTTATTTGAGCACAAAATACTTCCTCTGTCTATAAAATTGCTATTAGCAGTAGCAGCAGCACTTCTGGCCAAGGGGGAAGTCTCCAGACTACTAAAGCCCGGTACATAGCTCCCTCTTCCTCTGTGTATATATACACGTGTAGGGTGGCTAGAGCCCCTCCGCTGGACACTCTCTCAGAATGGCTTCTTTGGAGAGAAGAGGGGACCTGCGTGAAGACCTGGGATGATCTGGAGTGGGCTAAGCCATTAGTCTGTACTTAGAGGAAGCCCACAATCTTTGCAGGTAGCTCTACTGCAGGGGTCCACAAAGGCACTTCTCTATACTCTTTCTGCCAAGGGAATGGGGTATCTCGACTCTTTCACAAAAAGCACTGGCCTCAGTCCTGGTCTCCACTGAAGCCGTGCGGCCCTCTGTGGCATGTTTGTGGTTATATGTTAAGTGTGTGGCCAGCTCGTGCTTTTTCTTGGGCAGGGACCATGCGTGCCCCCGGCTCACACCATGCTCTCTAAGTTCTCTTTGGACAGGGCCTCCGCTGCAGCCTTGGCCCAGGTCTCAGACGGTGTGTAAGACTCCTGGTAGTCTCGCAGCAGTCTCGCCACCTCCAGGTGGTTGAACTGCACCGCATCGTCCAGGGGGGTGTTGCCCCACCTGAGAGGAACCGAGACCGCCCTGGTTACAGGCCTGACCGGTGGCCGGAGCGCAGAGGTGGGGAGGTTGCCGCCCATTTTCTGTACCCCCCCAGCTTTAGCTTAACCCTACTCACCTGTCCTTGACAAAAGGATTCACTTTGCAGGCCTCAATCAGGAATTTAACAACTTCAATGTGTCCTAGGAACATGGGCAGAAGGAACACGAGAGGGTACAGATCCTAATGCCGTGGTGTGAGCACGAGTGCAGACGCTGCTGGAGTCTGAGCTGAAAGGGCGGGGAAGGCTTCTTCCCAGTTTCGCTCCCTGCAGCACCCAGTAACAGCCTGCACGCTGAAGGCCATCCACACAAAACTAGCTGTTGCCTCTGTAACCTTGAGGGCACAGTAATGGGGGGTACTCTTGGTACAAAAGAAAGGTCTTGGGATCTGCTTCCCCTCTTATTTTTAACCTTCAGATACCTTCAGCGGCAGCAACGTGCAGGGCGGTGCGGGAGTCATAGTCTTTCTGCTCCATGTCCATGGCCGACAAGGCAAACCTAAACGGGAGTAGAAAGTAGCTGGTGTTGCCCAGATCAGCCCGGAGTCACTGGTAGCCTTTCTCAAGTGGGGTCAGACTGGATAAGTTCCAGAAAAAGCAAGACAGAGCTTAGGACGAGATCTGCGGACTCGGCAGAGTCTGTGTTGTCTGCCTGATGAGACTGCCAGCTCCTGTCAGGTGGGTGTGATGGTTCCGGGAACATCACTGCCTACCTGCAGGAGGTGCCCAGGACAGATCCATTGACGTTGGTAGTCCATTTGAGGCAAGGTCCTTACCGACCTCCTCGGACTCTGCTTTTATCACCCAGATTAATCACAACAGTGACTACCATTAATTAAGTTCTTATCACATGGCAGTCACTGTAAAGAGAAAACCTTCTATAAATACAGTCTCTGACCATTCAGTCTGACTGTGAGGCTGAAGCACTTAACTATTTGGCTATGTGGACGGCTGATGAGATCTCTGACTAGGAGTACTTTATTGTGTTTATTTGGTCAGAGTAGAAATACCTTCGAAGAGCTGAGACATCTCCACTAGAGGCAGCAAATAACAGGTTGACCACAGTCTTGTTCTGCAAAACAAATCAGACCCGCCTGAGATGAACTGTGACTTTGAACCCACCTACGCCCAGCTCTTCCCTGTCAGCCTCCCTCACGGGTTAGCCTAGCCTAGGGTTTTACTGAAGTGTTATGTAATGTTCTTCTCTGAAACAGTCTTATGAGTCCCCCCCTCCCAGGGTCTTCCTTACCCGGACTTCTCCCCCTTCGCGCCGTGGGTCTAATTTCCGAGCGCAGTGCCTCAGGTTATCGTAGTTGTGGAAATTGAAGAGAGACACCAACCTCTAGAATGGCAAGGAGACTGTTTACTCCCTCCCTGCACTTGAAATTGCTTTATTTTCTCATTCAAAAATAGGAAGTACTATATGCAAAGTAACTTACTTGGCAGAAGTTGACCCCCCTATAGCTGTTGCCCAGCTTGTCCAGTGGAGGTGACAGACACATCATCCCCATGACGCTGGGCACCACCAGGAGGATGGCTCCCGACACAGCTGATTTGGCCGGCAGGCCCACCTTGGGGACAAAGTTGGAACTGAGGATGAGCCAGAGATGCCCCAACTCTGGGTTAACAAGTTAGCCAATCCCAAATGACTGTATGGGCAAGGCCACGCCCATCTCAAACTGTTGGCTATGTTAAGTGCCTTTTCTTACGCCTGTCCTCCCCTCCCCTCTTTTAAATTTGTGGCTTCAGTAAGGAACCTATCTACTCTGTGCCTGAAGCTGTCTTAGAGCTAGGACAAAGCCTGTCAGTTAACTGACATTCTGGTGGTAGGAGGTAGACAATAAACAGGTAGACAAAGGCAAAAATAATCACAACTTAGGATAACACTGGAAAAAGAGCAGGGTGCTGTGACAGGATGAAGTGGGAGGGAGGGAGGGATGTATCCAGTGGAGAAGTGGGTGGTCAGAACAGCCTCTCTGGAAGTGACCGCCTGTATGAGACCTGAAGAGTCTGCAGCCGTGTGACGGGCAGCAGAGGAGTGCTGCTGAAATTGTACGCGCCTGCGTTTGTGTGTTTGAGGGGCTGCTGTGTTTGGCAAAGTCCCCTGAGGATTCTCGGCCCGAATTGCCCGGCTGGAGGTTAGTGAGAGGCAGAACACAGGTCCACCTCGCCACGTTCAGGGACTCAGCGCCTGTCCTTGGCTCTGGGCTCCTGACGACTGGATGGCAGGGCCAGACGCACTCACGTGGAAGGCAAACTGGCCCGAGAAGTCGTACATGCCGCAGGAGTGCATGAGGCTGAGGGTGTTGCGCACGGCCTCGGCGCTCAGCACGCTCTCCCCGGTGATGGGGCAGATGCCGCCATTGGCCAGGGTGGCCGCCATGACGCTGCCCGACTCGCAGGTCACCTCCACGGAGCACAGCTGTGGGGACGGGGCGCAGGTGAGGCTGGGCGCGGGGTTCCCGACCCCCTGACCCCTCAGCAAACCGCCCTGGTGTCTCTGAAGGGCCCCAGCACCCCGGTGTCCATCTCGTGGGTCACAGGAAGGCAGGCAGTCTGTCGTACTCCCTCGGCCCTGGGCTGAGTGGCGGCGTTTGCTCACCTGGAAGTAGAGATCGAGGGCAGCCATCATGTCCACCCCTTTAGGAAAGCACTGCGAGGAAGGAGAGGAGGGAGCCGTCAGCATCCCCGTCACGCTGCCACCGTCCCCAGCCCCCCTGCCCTCCCGCCGGCCGCAGAGTCTCCAGGGGCCTTCTCTCCCGCCTCTCCCGGTTACCTTCTTTTCCTTTAGATAATAGCCGATGGCATAATTCCGATCCCCCGTTTCCTTCTCTGACTGGAATCTGAAGCAGACACCCAGGTTAGTAGTTGACATTTGAAAGATGGGTGTGAGGAGAAGGGGGAAAATACCTTCCCTGAGAGAGAAAACTAGATGGCACACGTCCAACTAGGTCAGCCCTTTCACAGATTCTCCCAGCGGTTCTGGAGGAAATGCCTGAGCCTAAGCCAGCGCTGAGCCCAGCGTTATGGTGAAAACACAGCCAAACCCCACGGTGTGGTCACCTAGCCTAGGAAAATGGCGTTTTTGGCTCCGTGAAGCTTGGGAAGAAGGGGACCAGGTGCAGACTCTCACGCTCTCTTTCACATTAAGTACTAAACAGAAATGGAACAAATTCTTTTACAAAGCAAACAAATGTCGAGGATGGGGCAGGCAGGAAGCTGGGAGGTCAAAGTTCCCCTGGGATCCCTTCCTCCTAACATTCTCTCTGTCCTCCTCCTTGATTCACCATGTCCCACCCCCCCACGGCGCCCCCCAGCAGGTGTGTACACACACTCAGAACACCCCCCCACACACATTTAGCCAGTCCTGTGGACAGGGCCTTACGTGGCATTGCTGAAACCCATGTATTCATTCCCAGCCATTTTGTTCAGATATTGCAAGACCTGGAAGAGAAGAGGGCGCATGGGAGGCACCCCATGCATGAAGACCCCTAGTGAACACACACAGGCTTCTGCGCGCCTCAGGCCTATTCCCAGCAGGAAGTCTGAAGGGCTTCCTCCCTGACACCAGATGCCCGCACTTCTGGAAATAAGGCTTCCAGTACGGGCTGGTGCACCATCAAAGTGGGGTTAAAGCCAGGCACAGGGGCGGCTGGGATGGACACCTTGCCACGGAGGAGCGCAGCCAGGGAACTCACAAAGTCAAACTTTTCCGCTATGTTGCAGTCCATCTGCAAGGCAATGAGAAGAGCTGTCAGTGTTCCGAGCCTAGGAGGCTGACAGGGAGGCCCAGGAGGACCTAGCAGAGACACTGCCAGACTGGTTTGCTACTCAGCATGTGTCGCGTTGTACGATGGCGTTTTTTTTTTTCAAACTGAGAGTTTTTGTATCCATGTCTATGTAGTGATTTTAAAAACCATTTAGAGTTTATGATCAAGTAATGAGCCCAGATACTTTCACCCCATCTGTGAGCCTCACCCGTCCCTGAGTTTCAGTCCCATCTCCATTCTCAACGCCAGTCCTCGTCCCTCACTGCCAGTTCCATGTTCCTGCTTCCCTTCGGGTCCCCACGCCCCACCCCTGCTCCTGCACCCCATCCTCATTGCTTATGCCCCTGCTGGAGCCTTCCTCTCCTATCCCTGACGCCCACAGCCATCTCCAAGGCTGGAGTGAGTGATGGGAAAGGGAGGAGGGTGTGTGCTGCAAACACTGTAATTCCCAACTGTATAAACTGTATTGGTAATTGAAGTAAAGTGAAAGATTTTAGCTGAGGGTCACGTCACTAGGGCCTGTTTAGATGGGAACGGGATGGAGCAGGTCCCAGATACAGGGTTGTAGACAGTGATCCCAGAGCAAGGGGAGAGCCTGGTCCCCGCCCCAAACCTCCAATTGCTTCCTGTCCGTGTCAACTACAGTGTCAACACGGCAGGAACTCTGACACCCCGGTCCCTGGGGGAGGGCTCCTAACACCACCTTCCTCGGGAGGGGCTGTGATTGGCTCTGGATTGTTGCTGCCCACGCTGCTCTCAGGTTCTTGCTCAAGCCCTGGGAGGCCTACAGCTGACAGGCTGGCCTGACATCCTTGCTCAAGGCCAGCTCACAGCTCCAGGTGACGTGAATAGCTGCCCTGGTCTGGCCATTCACCCTTCTTTCCTTGTGTCCCTCACCCAGAAGTGGCCAATCAGCACCCAAAAGAGCTGTCCTCCCCTTGTGTCTGGCATTTGGCCCGTGGTCCTAGGCTGGGGTCAGGACCTGCTGTCTTCTCTCTGGGCCAGGAAGCTCTGGGCTCCAGACTCATGGGTGGGGGCAGGGATACAGTTCCTCTTACTAATGTCCTCAGCATAATTTATGAGTCCCTGCTGTGTCTTCACTGCCTCCTGGGCACCCTCAAAGGAATCAAGGCCCCACCAGTCTCCCTGGAGAGACAGGCAGATATGAAGGAGAGAAGAACAAGGCAAGCTAGAGAGCAGTACCTTCCAGAAGCCCAGCTTGCACTGACCTTGATCAGGGAGCTCACGACAATGGCGCCAGCATTGACCATGGGGTTATGGGGGATTCCTGGGGAAACACAAACCACCCAGAGTCTTACCAGGCCCCAAGTAAAACCTTTACAGCCTGCCCACTCTGCAGGGTAGATGGGAAATGGTTCTTTGCTGGGGAGGACGGCGTGACAGAGCTGGGCAGGAAGGGCAGAGGACTTCCCTGGTGGTCCAGAATCCCCCCACCAATGCAGGGGGCACGGGCTGGATCCCCGGTCCAGGAAGACCGCACATGTCACAAGGTAACTAAGGCCGTGCACTGCAGTTCCCGAGCCCGCGCGCTGCTGCTGCTGAAGACGGAGTGCCCCGGGGCCCGTGCTCCGCAAGGGAAGCCACCGCCCTGAGGACAGCACACCGCAGCTGGAGCAGCCCCGCGCGCCACGCTAGGGAGAGTCTGCAGAGCAGGGAGGACCTACTGCAGCCAAAGATAAAAAAGGAAGGGCAAAGCAACACAAGCCCTTGGGAGAGGGCTGGGATAGGAAGGGGCAGCTGCGAGCCTGGTCTGGGCCCGGGGGCGCTCACCTTCCTCATTGAGGGAGAGCGTGTTGTAGCGCAGGCCGCTGGGCTCCTTGCCCACAAACCTGTGCACGTAGTCCGTGCCCAGGGTGCTGATGGAGATGGCGTAGGTGAGGGGCTTCACGCAGGACTGCAGGCAGAAGGGGACCTTGGTGTGGCCCACGGAGTGCCTGGGGGCAGACGGGCCGTGACGGGCTGGCCCCGCTCTGCGCCAGTGCCTGCGCCCACCCTCGCCCGCTCCTCACCGCTGGCCATCCACGGTGCACAGCGAGACGCCCCACAGGCCGGGGTTTGACTTGGCCAGCTGAGGGATGTAGGCTGCCACCTGGGTAGGAGCGGGTAGAGAAGACAGAATGGAGGAACGGACATGGAGGGGGGAACAGAGCCGAGGTTCAGATCAGGAGAATCTTTTAGATAAGAGCTAAAATTCCGACTTCTGCAGGACAAGAGGGTCCCCTCCTTGCTGGTGTTCCTAGAGACACCGAAGCCTTACGTCCTAGGCCTTACCCTTCTGCAGACCCACTCCTATAGAGAGAGCAGTAAAGCGCATAAAAGGTATCAATACAAAGAGAATACTGCGTTAGCTTTCCTTTCTCTTCTTAGGCTCAACAACCCTATAGTCTCTTTCAAAGTTCTATTGAACCCTTATGTCAGTTGTCTCCATAAAAACATCAGATTCCCTCACTTGCTCTAGAAATCACAGGTAAAAATACATAAAGCCCTTGCCCCCCACTTTTAGAGGTTCTGCTTCTCATCTCTTGTCAGTTGGGCTTCCAGTGCCAGGAAACCCCCGAGAAGCAAGGTATACCCGGCCCAGCGCCCCGGCCCTCACCTTGCCTCCAGTGAGCTCTCTGGCATCCTCAAAGATGCGGTCCACATGGCTCGTGAACTCCTCAAAATCAGGAATGACAAACTTCTTTCGGAAGGCCTGAGTCAGCAGCACGATGTTGCTGCTCACACACCTGGATCCCAGACATGATGGGTTAGAGGGCTGGAGAGACACAGCTGTGACTCGTGTGGAGGCGTGCGGCTGGGAGTAAAAGTGTGAGTGTCAGGGGCCGTCGGGTTCGGGACCAGCACCTGTGTCCCTTTGGTCTATCACTGGATCTTTCTGGGTCTTGTTTCTATGCCTCTAAAATGAGGGGCTGTAATGATAGGGAAAGATATTACAAGACATAATGTCCTGGGATGGGAGGAAAAAAAACCATGAATAATCTGTATAGTAGGTCAGTTTTATATTTTAAATCTTAAATGTTTACATGTGTATATGGATATGCATAGGACATTACCTAGAAGATACTTACTAATCTGTTTACTTCTGGAAAAAGGGACTGGGATCGGGGAGAGAGGGAAAAGAGAACATGTATTTCTCTGTTGTTTGAATTTTTTAAATAAGTATAGGCATATTCACGTGTTGCTTGTATAACCAGTAAATAACAACATTAAGTGAGGGGTTGACTTGAATCCCTAGGATCCCTCCCAGCAGTTAAAGTCTGTGTCCCCAGAACAGTTTTGAGAGGGGGTGCCCTTGTTTCCTGGGCCCTCACTTTCGGAAAAGATCTCGGTCCAAGAGGCCACCACTGTTGGACTCTCGAACCATGCGGCGCATCAGGCTCATGCAGTCCCGGAGCCGGGGATCTGACGTCTGCAGTCCGGTGGCCTTCAGCGCCTTCCGGGGAAAGAAGCCTGGTGAGGTCAACTACAAGGACAACAGTCCAATCCTAATCATTTTCCCCAACAGATAACAATGAACTCAACCCCAGCTACTACAACAGGTGGAACAAATGGGTTTTCAGACTAAGAAAGGATGGAGTATAACAATTTTGAAGGCTAACATGGGTTTCCCACCCTTTTTCATCAAGGCAGCTGGTTTCTGTCCCCTAGCTGGGACAGCCTAGGCTATCTGCTATCATCAGCTGTTTTTCATTCTCATAATGAAGCCGCCCATTAGCTGCCTTGTACCTGTCCTACCTTCCTTTTCCCAGTTTCCAGAGATCCTAAGGGACTAGTATCCTGAGCAGGTGGAGAGGGACTTACAGTGGTGAACTTGTGGATAGGGATTCGTTCCTGTCCCTCAGCAACAGTGTAGAAGAGCAGGTCGCCCAGACGGGACAGCATGCCACTCTCTGAAGAGTCACTGTTTGGAGGCAGAGATGGGGAGGGGGACAGGGACCTGAGAACTGCGTCCTGCTCCTCCTGCTCGAACAAGGGCTGATCAGCAGGGAGGTGTCCCTGGTCTACACCTCCTCCCTGAACCATTTGATCTACCCCTATAATTCTAACGTTCACCTTTGTCCTGTTCTCCAGCTTCCTTTTGTTCCTAAACTTCAGACATTTATTTCTAGTTGCCTCCTAAATAACTGCATTTCTAGATGTACCACAGCACTGCACACTCAGCAAGTCCAAGTCCAAGGTCATCTTGCCCGTCTCCCTCCCTCTGCTCCTCCTCTTGAGATTCCCACTTGGATTAATAGTGTTACCACTTACCCACGGGCCAAGCTGGAAACGTGGAATCATTTGGACGATCCCCATACCTTACACCCATAACCAAACCTGGATGAATCTATCAAATCCACACGCTTTTCTTCTCTCCCCCTCTGCTGGAATAGGGTAGTAGAAAGTACAGAAAGTAGGAAGTATTGCCCCATAATAGCTGTGTGATCTTAATATGGATAGTAAGTCAGGTTATTTAACACAGCTGAACCTGCTTCCTCATCTCTAAAATAAGGGCTTAATATCTGTTTCACATGGGTAATGTGAGGTTTAATTTCAGCGACATTCCATGAAAAACTATTTTTTACAAAGTAGATGCTCAGCGGCTCCTTGTTTGTCCATTACACATTCTCTTGCAACCCACTGCTCACAATGTGACAGTTATCTTTCTAAAACTCAAATATTATTTCTTTAATCAGAACTTTGATAGCTCCCTAGTACCTACAAAGTAAGTTTTATTTCTTGGTATGGCAGTAAAGTTTCTTTAAAACCTGCCAACATTCCTTTCCTACTTTCTACCATGCCCCCACACTCCAGTTATGCCAGGAGTAATATTAAATAAAAGAAGCAAGCTGAAGAACACTGTTTATACTACATTTACACTATGGTATTATAGTATGGTATTACTATATATTTTGGGACAGGTAATGAATATGGGGCTCCCAAAGGGGCTAAGGCACTGTCAGGATTCCTGGCCTTTGTTTGTTGTGTATATTGAAACTTCTGCATGGAAAAGATCTTTTCCTCCTTCACCTGCACAGTCCTGCTCATCCTACAAGGCCCATGTCAAATGTTATTAACTCTGTAAAGGCTTCCCCAGACTCCTAGATTTTACTTATGCTGCTGGTATGACACAACATACCATCTTATTGACAGAAAACAATCTTCCCTGCTCTACTCTCTTGCCTTCTTGGGTTTTTTTGGAGGCAGGGCTGGGCCAGGCAGCACTCGGGATGTTAGTTCCCCTACCAGAGATACCAACATATATTTGTTGATATTTGCATAGAATATCTCTAGAAGGTTGTACAAGATATCAATGACAGATGTCTCTGTGGAGCAAAATTTCCTAAGAATTTACTTTAAGACATAATTGAACAACTGCATAAGAATATGTAGTAACCAAACTGAAGATTGGTTAAATAAATTAGGATATATCAATACAACAGAATCTTACAATGACAAAACAGCAGCCATTAAAAGGACAACATCATGCATGCACACATTAAATCATATTAAAAGCTGTTTATAAATGGAAAAGATAGGCTATCAAAGAACAGGAATACTATGATTGTACTTTTGTTAAATTTTTATATATCCATATATAGCATATAGTATATATGTGGATATAAATCATGGATTTATATTGAATACAGATATATGGTTACCTCTGATATTGGGACCTTAATTTTTTCCTTGATACTATATTTACCTTGTTTTTCTTTAATGATCAGAAATAAAGCTAAATATTAAAAAACAAAACAATAACCTGAATTACAGGGCTTTTCCTCTTGGCTGCCCTCCTTCTCCACCAAGAACATGTTCCCCTCATGGTGCCACCTTCCCAGAGCCCATCCCCCTCCATGCCCTCAACTCCTGCCCAAAGGAGGGTCAGTCCAAGGCCTTTACCAAGAAGTCTCTGGGCACACAGGAAGCAACAGGTAGGAGAAACAAGTTTCCTAAGAACACTTCCAACTGTAAATCAGATACTCCAGCTCAACACACACACACCACTTCTATTACCTGAGCCACAGGATAAGGAAGGAGGTGTGAGTGTGCACGTGCATATGTGTGTGTGTATACAGGAACCAGGGATGTCTCTTGCTCCCCCATCCCACAGAAAATGTGAGGGTGAGGGAGATTAAACCTTTTCTCTATCCCACCACTATTTCTCTCAAGGTGACTATCTGGGAAAAGTTTGGATGGAGAGTAGACCGGGAGACAGAAGTTTGGTATTCTGGGAGACAGAAGTTTGGTATTCTTTACAGTTTAAACATTCTGTGTCTCCTTGAAAAGAGGCTGATGTATAGCATAGTAACAATTCTTACCAATAATAAGTTGTTTAGTTGCTAACTCTTGTCTGACTCTTTTGCAACTCCATGGACTGTAGCCCGCCAGGCTCCTCTGTCCATGGAATTTCCCAGGCAACAACACTGGAGTGGGTTGCATTTCCTTCTCCAGGGGAGCTTCAGAACTGGAGTCTCCCACACTGGCAGGTGGATTCTATACCACTGAGCCATCAAGGATAAATAGATAAAGCTTACTGAATGTTACCTGCCCAAGACAGGGGGCTTCCTGGGTGGATCAGACGGTAAAGAATCTGCCTGCAATGTGGGAGACCTGAGTTTGATCCCTGGGTTGGGAAGACCCCCTGGAGAAGGGAATGGCTACCCACTCCAGTATTCTGGCCTGCAGAATTCAACTGACAGTCCAGGACAGGAAATCCAGTGGTGGTGAGGTAAAGGACAGAGTGGTCTGTCTGGTTCCTTTAATTATAGTGTGCATGTCTTGATGATTGCCATCAATAGATGTCAATGACAGGGAAGTTGGTTCATTTCTTATTCTTGCTATAAAAGAGCAGGGGCTACCTGCACAGTGTCTGTGTTGGCTTCTGGGGACGACAAAAGTTCCTCTCAGTCTGTTTCTGCGTGTGGAAGACAAGAGGCTCATCCACCGAATGTTCCTGGGTCATGGGGGAGCGAGGTTCAGCCTCTGGGGCTGAGTAAGAGGCCAAACGACGGAAACACCTTAAAGCAGGGAGCCGCCTGAGCAGCACGTTTAACGCTGCTGGTTCTGGTTTAGGAGATCTGCGTCTTATGATCTTCCCCTCCATTACAGATTTTCCTCCTTCAAAAACCCATCGGAGAACCACCCTTATTCTAGATTAGGGAGTCCTGATTACGCACACAACACATACGCCGACGACATACGCACGTATCTGCGTACCAGTAACACTTGGGCATCACACATTACATGCCGAAACACAGACAGGCCACACACAGATCCAAGCACACCTGGACACGAGGCAGGCTGTTCCACACCCACGCATCCCCGAAAATACACACGGGGATCAGGGGAAAAGGGGGGTGAGGATGGGCAGTGCTCACACTGCCCTCGGACACGTGCGCCAAGCAATACTCCGCGCCCACCAGCATTCCCAATTAAGCACGCGCCTTGGATAGCACCATCCCGAGCGCCGACCTGCCCCAAAGCCCTCCCGGGCGGACCCAAAGCCCCAAATCTAATGGAAAAGGGATCGCAGGCCAGTAAGCGAGGAGAGAAGGGAGACGGGAATAGGACTCGGAAGCTAGCGGGAACCGCAGTGGGAGTGGGAGCGAGCGTGTCCCTTGCCCCCGTCCCGCGAGTCTTACTGGTCCTGGTGCTGCGTCTGGAGGCTGTGCGGCGTCTCCCTGCCCTGCGCCGCGGCCTCACTGAGGTGGTGCCGGGCGCCCCAGCCAAGGAGAGGGTTCTGGCTCAGGTGACCCCAGCCTCCCCGCCGGCAGTGACTGCCGGCCCTGCTCAGCGAATTCTGTAGAGCCTTGATGGAGCGCATCCCCCCAGCTCGCCGCCCGCTCGGCCAGAGCGCCCAGGGCGTCTGAGAGGTGGTCGGAGCGAGGGGCGGAAGAATCGCGGACCAGGTGGAGAGAGCTCAGTGATGGAGCGCAGCGGAGAGGAGAGGCCCGGTGGGTGGGGTTGGCGCAGGAGGAGGGGCCGGTCTCTTCAAGGCTCGGACCGGGCCAGGTGCACCCAATTCCCCCGACACAGGGCATCGCGGAGGCGCGCGCGCGCGGGCGCAGAATACCTGGCGGGGGGCGTCTACCCGCGGGTGAGAAGGGGGCGGTGCTCGAGAGTTGGGATGGACAATGCCCAGGTCCAATCATTGAGAAAGTTAAAAAAAAAAACTTGGGGGCGGAGATAAGATGAGGCTACCCAATGAAAGCAAGGCGGCGGGCCGTCCATAAAGGCGGACGGATTCCTCCGCGCGCCGGCCCGCTGCGATAGCGGTACCTGCGGGCGCTGAGGGCGGGAAGGCCGAAGCGGGGGCAGGTGCGAGGGCCAAGGACGCGGTGGCGGTCAGGACGATGGAAGTCTCGGAGAGAGGGGAGAGCGGTACCCCTTTTCACTCGGATAAGAGTGAGCCCTGTTCAAGAGGCCTGTTAAGTGACCTTCGACATTCGAAGGCCAGAACCCGCCCTCGTAGTGCGGCATCGAGGCGGAACGCCGCGTCTCCAGCACGTGGTGTTGGTGAGTGAGGACTCAGATGGCCGGAAACAGCCCGCAGCACTTAAGTGAGATCGGTGGGCAGAGGAAAGATCCCCCTAGGTTGCTGGGGTGCCTGGGTTTCCGTTTTCTCTCTACTAGTTAGTGGCTGTTTAAGATTTTAGGTGTCTTTAATTCCGAGCTCTTAAACATTTTATAAACCGTTAGGTGCTCCCGAAATTTTGTTTTATTTACTTGCTTGCCTCTGTATTCCTCACGGTTAGGAAAGATGTACAAAAACAATTTTGAAAACTAAGCGCATTCAGAAATTTTATCATTTGCAACAAGGAGAGCATTCGCCTGTATCATGACAGCATTTAGTAGAAGCTCGTGGAAATAATAACTCTTATGGTGTGTCAACCACTTTATATAGTCTTCCTCCTTACCAGAGACCTAAAGAATAGCTGTTATTAGTCCCATTTTGCAGATGAGGAAACGAAGACTCAGAAATTTCTTTGACTCAGATAACCCCTCTAATAGGTACCAGGATTGGGAATCAGATTCAAGTCTCTGACCTCAAGGCCCTCTCCACCGTGCAGCCCTTACCAAATTTAACCATTGATTTATCCCAGGAAATGACCTCTTTCCTGAAGGAAGATTTGACCAGTATGATACACTACTAAGAGTTGATTAGAGGCTCACTGTATCACAGAATGTCTCTAGCTTTCCTTTTTGTTTTTGGATTAAAATGAGCATCAAGGGTAACTGTGGGGAAAGAAATACCAAAACCATACCCTGGTATGTTCTGTGGAAGGGCAGTTCTCCTTTGGCTTAGTTACGGTTGGAATGTTATTTAGTTTGAAACCAAGCAGAGTGACCTCTTGTTTGTTTTTTCTCTGCTGTCGTCATTCCTTAACTGCCCTATCCCTTCTCCTTTAGGTAGGACTCTAACTCAGGGACTCCAGCATTCCCTGGTTGCCTTACTAATGACTTTGCCCATTACTTCTTTTTTTAATTATTATTTTTAATTGGAGGATAATTGCCTTACATTGTTGCCTATTGATTCTTTAAGAAAGTTCTGGGTGTTAATACTTACTGTAAACTTGAGCCACCATTGATTTTTCCAAATGTAGTAGGCTAATTTTATCCTTATTTCACAGGAATGTTATTTCTCTGAAACTTTTTGAGCTGTCAAGAAAAAGATGACATGTGTCAGGGCCTTTCTAAGCATTATCCAGAAGGTGTTTGCTTCTTTTTATTTCCTAGTCCCTGCTCTTTTGAATTAGCTTTCATGATAATCAGTAATAAATTCCTCACTCTCTTTCTCCCCGGTTCTCTCAGATAGTGGGAACTGGTTGGGCAGTGAAAAAAAATCTACTGGTAGAAGGGGAGGTTCTTTTCACAGAGACTTTGGACTCTGCATAGAGGTCTTTGGCTTTTGGACTGATTGTTCCACTATAACGTAGCCACTTTTGCATGAGGATGACCGATGACTTGAGAAGCCTACAGCATTTAAGAAGACACAAGTTTGTCATTCTAGGTGGTTAGAGTTTGGCAGTGTCAAGTTCTTTTTCTGTTTCTGATGGGAAAAGGTCCTATCTAGTTAAATCTTTGCAGAAGTATTCGCCAACTGTGACATGGCCAGCTAGATCCGACTTTTCACAAGTGAAGGAAAACTTTCAGGTATCTCTAATAGTAGATTTTTAGGTCAGTCACTGGTTGTGGTAAAGTTTTGTGGTATAAGGAGAAGGATTTCGAGTTTTTAAAATCAGAAAAGCTGTATCTACCGTGGTACAAAATTACAAACTTGATGCTTATCTTTGGAGGGTGTTTATTTGTTATGATTTAGAGACTCTCATTTGTTCTACTCTTAGACTGTAGTTAGAATCTCAGTCCAAGTGAAAGATTATTTCATATAAGTTATTTTTTCATTCGTGTTTGTTCTGCTAATGTTGCTTTCAGTTCAGTTCACTCACTCAGTCGTGTCTGACTCTTTGCAACCCCACGGACTGCAGCACGCCAGGCTTCACTGTCCATCACCAACTCTCAGAGCTTACTTAAACTCTTGTCCATTGAGTCGGTGATGCCATCCAGCCATTTCATCCTCTATCGTCCCCTTCTCCTGCTTTCAGTCTTTCTCAGCATCAGGGTCTTTCCCAATGAGTCAGTTCTTCCCATCAGGTGGCCAAAGTATTAGAGTTTCAGCTTCAGCATCAGTCCTTCCAATGAACACCCAGGACT
>JADEYB020000005.1:52705923-52771740 GCA_015832495.2 Alces alces | reverse complement strand
CCAGCTTTTGCTTCATCCAGCCCAGCATTGCTCATGATGTACTCTGCATCTAAGTTAAATAAGCAGGGTGACAGTATACAGCCTTGATGTACTCCTTTTCCTATTTGGAACCAGTCTGTTGTCCCATGTCCAGTTCTAACTGTTGCTTCCTGACCTGCATACAGATGTCTCAGGAGGCAGGTCAGGTGATCTGGTATTCCCATCTCTTGAAATGGAGTAGCCATCATAGTCAACAAAAGAGTCTGAAATGCAGTACTTGGATGCAATCTCAAAAACAATAGAATGATCTCTGTTCGTTTTCAAGGCAAACCATTCAATATCACAGTATTCCAAGTCTATGCCCCAACCAGTAATGCTGAAGACGACGCTGAAGGTGAATGATTCTATGAAGACTTACAAGACCTTCTAGAACTAACACCCAAAAAAGACGTCCTTAACATTATAGGGGACTGGAATGCAAAGGTAGGAAGTCAAGAAATACCTGGAGTAACAGGCAGGCTTGGCCTTCGAGTACAGAATGAAGCAGGGCAGAGGCTAATAGAGTTTTGCCAAGAGAACGCACTGGTCATAGCAAACACCCTCTTCCAACAACACGAGAAGACTCTATACGTGGACATCACCAGATGATCAATACCGAAATCAGATTGATTATATTCTTTGCAGCCAAAGATGGAGAAGTTCTATACAGTCAACAAAAACAAGACTGGGAGCTGACTGTGGCACAAACCATGGACTACTTATTGTCAAATTCAGACTTAAATTGAAGAAAGTAAGGAAAACCACTCGACCATTCAGATATGACCTAAATCACATCCCTTACGATTTTACAGTAGAAGTGAGAAATAGATTCAAGGGATTAGATCTGATAGAGTGCCTGAAGAACTATGGACGGAGGTTCGTGACATTTTTCAGGAGGCAGGGATCAAGACCATCCCCAAGAAAAAGAAATGCAAAATGGCAAAATGGTTGTCTGAGGAAGCCTTACAAATAGCTGAGAAAAGAAGAGAAGCAAAGGGCAAAGGCAAAAAGGAAAGATATACCCATTTGAATGCAGAGTTCCAAAGAATAGCAAGGAGAGATAAGAAAGCCTCCCCCGCCCCCCAAAAAAGAAAGCCTTCCTCAGTGATCAGTGCAAAGAAATAGAGGAAAACAACAGAATGCAAAAGACTAGAGATCTCTTCAAGAAAATCAGAGATACCAAGGGAACATTTCATGCAAAGATGGGCTCAATAAAGGACAGAAATGATATGGACCTGACAGAAGGAGAAGATACTAAGAAGAGGTGGCAAGAATATACAGAAGAACTGTACAAAAAAAGATCTTCAGGACCCAGATAATCATAATGGTGTGATCACCAATCTAGAGCCAGACGTCCTGGAATTCAAGGTCCAGTGGGTCTTAGGAAGCATCACTACAAACAAAACCAGTGGAGGTGACGGAATTCCATCCTCAAAGATGATGCTGTGAAAGTGCTGCACTCAATATGCCAGCAAATTTGGAAGACTCAGCATGGCCACAGGACTGGAAAAGGTCAGTTTTCATTCCAGTCCCAAAGAAAGGCAAAGGCAAAGAATGCTCAAACTACCACACAATTGCACTCATCTCACATGCTAGCAAAGTAATGCTCAAACTTCTCCACGCCAGGCTTCAACAGTGTGTGAATCGGGAACTTCCAGATGTTCACACTGGATTTAGAAAAGGCAGAGGAACCAGAGATCAAATTGCTAACATCCATTGGATCATCAAAAAAAGCAAGAGAGTTCCAGAAAAATCTACTTCTGCCTTATTGACTATGCCAAAGCCTTTGACTGTGTGGCCCACAACAAACTCTGGAAAATTCTGAAAGAGATAGGAATACCAGACCACCTGACCTGCCTCCTGAGAAATCTGTATGCAGGTCAGGAAGCAACAGTTAGAACTGGACATGGGACAACAGACTGGTTCCAAATAGGAAAAGGAGTACATCAAGGCTGTATATTGTCACCCTGCTCATTTAACTTATATGCAGAGTACATCATGAGAAACGCTGGGCTGGAGGAAGCACAAGCTGGAATCAAGATTGCTGGGAGAAATATCAATAACCTCAGATATGCAGATGACACCATCCTTATGGAAGAGAGCGAAGAAGAACTAAAGAGCCTCTTGATGAAAGAGAAAGAAGAAAAGAGTTAAAAGGTTGGCCTAAAACTCAACGTTCAGAAAACTAAGATCATGGCATCTGGTCCTATCACTTCATGGGAAATAGATGGGGAAACTGTGGAAAGAGTGACAGACTTTATTTTTTGGGGCTCCAAAATCACTGCAGATGGTGACTGCAGCCATGAAATTAAAAGATGCTTACTCCTTGGAAGGAAAGTTATGACCAACCTAGATAGCATATTAAAAAGCAGAGACATTACTTTGCCAACAAAGGTCCATCTAGTCAAGGCTATGGTTTTTCCAGTAGTTATGTATGGATGTGAGAGTTGGACTGTAAAGAAAGCTGAGCGCCAAAGAATTTATGCTTTTGAACTGTGGTGTTGGAGAAGACTTTTGAGACTCCCTTGGACAGCAAGGAGATTCCAACCAGTCCATCCTAAAGGAGATTAGTCCTGGGTATTCATTGGAAGGACTGATGCTAAAGCTGAAACTCCAATACTTTGGCCACCTGATGCGAAGAGCTGACTCATTGGAAAAGACCCTGATGCTGGGAGGGATTGGGGGCAGGAGGAGAAGGGGACGACAGAGGATGAGATGGCTGGATGGCATCACCGACTCAATGGACATGAGTTTGAGTAAGCTCTGGAAGTTGGCGATGGTTGGGAGGCTTGGGGTGCTGCAGTCCATGGGGTCGCAAAGAGCGACTGAACTGAAGAATTTCCCGCAGTTTGTTACTATCCACACGGTAAAAGGCTTTGGCGTAGTCAGTAAAGGAAAAGTAGATGTTTTTCTGGTGCTCTGTTGCTTTTTCGATGATCCAGTGGACGTTGGCAATTTGATCTCTGGTTCCTCTGCCTTTTCTAAATCCAGCTTGAACATCTGGAAGTTCATGGGGATTTTCCATTTAAGATATCATATTACATTAATTGATTTTTGGATATTTAACCAGCCTTCGGTTCCTGGAACTAACTGCAGTTGGACATGGTGTTTAAACCTTTTTTTATATGTTTCTGAATTCAGTTTGCTAATATTTCATTGAGGTTTTTTATATCTACATTCATAAGGAATAGTTGTGTATAGTTTTTTTTCCTTATGATCCCAATCAGTTTTTAATTTAATGATTTTTAGTACCCTTTGATAATCATTGCCCAGACCAACTGTTTCACTAGGGTTTTCTATCATTCTTTATTTATTATTTTGAGTTCTTGTATAAATAAGGACTTTGCTTCATCAACTATTTAGTCATTCAGGGATACAGTTTGTATAGAAAAGGTAGGCTGTATATTTGATTTGTTTCCCTTTACTTGCCAATATATAGAATAATAAATTGGTTCCATAATGTCAAAAGTGATTAGTTAGAGTTTTAAAAACTACTATGAATTTGAACAACTAAAATGTTTACATTCTTGCAATTTTTATTCTTTCTGATGCTCAAATATCCCATCTCTGGATAGTGGGAGTCCCCTGAAGTTGACTCTTGAATCCTTTGACACAACCCCAGTAGGTTTTTCTTTTTCTGATGGTTGACGGATCTTAACAGTAAAAAAAAAAAAAACTTCACACTTGTGGACTTCCCTGGTCCACAAAGACCCATTTCAGTACAAGGAACGTGGGTTTGATCCCTGGTTGGGGAAGTTCTGAGTGCCTCGGTGTGGCCCAAAATTAATTAATAAATTCAAAACAACAACAACAGCAAGAGCTTCACACTGTTTATGATAGGAGAGCAAGTGTTTCTTTAATGAATAATTAAATGAAAATTATCTGGGACCTTACAGGACTTTTAATGCACATTAGGTTTGCTGTGTATCTTAGCTAGGACTAGCTTGCTACAATGCTTAGAGTCTGACCGAAAGTTAGCAACAGTAATTTATGGAAGATTCACATAATAGATTCCTGAACATTACTTCTCCTGAAATAAAATCAGGAGATAGAATTCTATTACGCTTAGTTTTAGAGATGGTTCATAACACATGTCAATTCTATGATTTTGATGTTGCCTTTTCAGAGATGTGAAATACTCGGAATACTGGCCCCAAATAGCTGAGATGCATATGAAAGAAATTGCTTCAGCAAGCCCAGACTCCTGCATCATTTTTTTCCCCATTTATTTTTATTAGTTGGAGGCTAATTACTTTACAATATTGTAGTGGTTTTTGCCATACATTGACATGAATCAGCCATGGATTTACATGTATTCCCCATCCTGATCCCCCCTCCCACGGACTCCTGCATCTTCCCTAAAATAGAAAAGCAATAAATTCCTTAACTTGAGAAACCTAGTTTTTCTTAATTAACAATCTTTTGATATTCAGACTACTTGCCCGTTATTGCAGACTTCTGTGTAACCCTGACTCCTTCCTCCGCCGCCTCTGAGCAGTTCTGACAGTCACTTGAAATGGCTGTCTCCGAGCTTGAAGTCCTAAAAATTCCCTCCAAATAAAACATTACTCAATTTTTAAGTTGTGACTATTTTTAAGTTGACAGGGGGTAAAAGTATATGTCCTTTTGCTTAATAGTGCAAAAGGAGACAATGCTATTTTACATTTCCGCACACAATATATGACAGCCTTTTCACCACACTCCCTGCAACAGTCTGTTGTCAAGCTTCTGGATTTTTGCCAGTCTGGTGGGTGAGAAGTGGTATCTCCAAGTAATTTTAATTTTATGCTAAACAACACATTTTAATAAGTTAATGACAGTCTACATTAACATATAAAGAAAGAAATTTGCCATTAGACAGGTAAAATTTAATGATTGGCTCTGATCCTCAACCTGCAGGTTATTTAGTTAGATCTGTGGTAAGAAGATGGATTTGTTAAAGCAACTATTATGTTAATAAAATTTTCAATTAAAAAAAGATGGATTTATTATCCTCAACATGGCAGAGTAAATAATCAACTATGGTCTCATACTTGGAAAATGTTTTATAATCAACAAAGTGCTTTTACAGTCATTATATTCGACTGTCATGATTATTCCTGAGAAATAGGACAGGGGCTATGCTCGTTTTGTAGAAGGGAAAACTGATTGAGATTTTCCAGTTTAACACAGCAAATGATAGAGCTGGGTTTAAATTTCAAATTTCTGATCTACCTATATACAAATTCTGTGCTTCCTCTTCCTGGTATTTGCTGAAGAACGCACGACCTATACCACCCAGGAGGTGGCAGTGCTTTCTCAACGTTCACTGAGACTCTCTCACACTGGAGACACTTAAAAGGAATTGAGGATTGTATTCTTCCAGCTGGTATTCTTGAGCATAAGTTATGTTTAGGCATGAAAGATAAAAGGGTGAATAAAGTTGGTGTCTGCTTCCTAAGAAGTCACCATGTAGGTACAAGAGTTGGCGCAGTAAGTCGAGTTAAAAGCCCACAAAATTGTGTATAAAATGCTGCGGGAATACGGATTTATAGTGGCCTTTTGGGTGGTGTCTTCTATGTGATGATGGGGGTATAGTTTTATCTAGTACACAGATGAGAGGCACAGGTAAATTCTAGCTTTCGATCTCCTAATGACAAAAAAATACAAAAACAAAACACACATCTGCACACAAAAACCCACAAAAGGAAAATCGTATGCGTTGTAAATGTAAAGGAAAAGCTCCTACATGTCCTAATGTGCCATTCGGTCACTGTCAACACTATATTCAGTATTTTTAACATCTTTTCAGATGTAAATTTAGTGTTGAAGTTTATTCCATTTGTTCATTAACCAAATTTTTTTTTTCAAGTGGTATGTGTGTTTTCACGTGTGTATCCGAAATGTGTGTGTTGAAATGGTTTCTCATTTATCCTGATTTAGGGTGCTTTTATTTTTTCAAATTAACTAGCTTTTTATTTTTGGCTGTGCTGAGTCTTCACTGTTCCACGAGAGGCCTTTCTCTAGTTTCTGTGAGCAGGGTCACTCCAGCTGAGTGTGAGGGCTTCTCTGTTACAGAGCATGGGCCGCAGGGCGAGCGGGTTCGGGAACGGCTCTTGGGCACAGTCTCAGGAGTTGAGGTGCACTGGCTTAGCTGTCACGTGGTGTGTTGGATCTCCCCAGACCAGGCATCGAACCTGTGTTCCCTACGTTGGCAGGTGGTTTCTTCACCACTGGACCCACCAGTCAGGTCCCAGGGTGTTTTTACTGCTGCTTCTGTCTACAGGAGCCTGTTTCTGTAAGCCCTGCCTTTTCTCCTGTAGACTGCCAGAGGACAGGAGAGCAGCCAGCACACAAACCTCGCATTTGTGCGTGGCTAAAGGGAGTGTTGGTTTTATAGCATCTGGGCATTTTACATCCACGAAGTAGAAGTTAGGGTTCCACTCTAGACAGAGTTTCCTTTCTCCTCTTTTCTTCTAGAAAGGGATGAAGGAGATCCTTTTCAAGAAGCAAGCTCTCATGGGGAGGTTGTCACTGCTGACTAAATATTTTTAAATGTTAATTTAGCCAGATACTGTTAAATACCAGGGGTATAATAGGGCACAGAAAACAGTCACAGTCCCCGTCCTCATCAAGTCTGTGGTTCTGGCAAAACCTCCCAGTGACTAGTAGCCCCTTAAATAGTGTATATTGATGTTTTAGAAGCCACTGCTTATGTTCAAATCTTCTTGTGTTTCATCTGAGAGTTTCAGGTTATGGTACAAATTATCCCTGAGAGGAAAGCAGAATTCAAACAAATTACCTTCTAAATATATAGTGAATCAAACTTCAGGTAAAATCTTGAATATTTAATTAGCAGCACTTCCCAACAACTGTAGTTTTCTATAAATCTTCTTGTTTGCATTATAGATTTATCCCTAGAAATATCCTCCATTGTGCAATTTAGGAACAGAGTGAAATATTAGATATCTCTGCTACTTGAGATAAAGAGTTGATTTGAGGGAAACAATTGAACTTCCACCTCTGGAATCTTAGGATTATTCCTTTATTAATTATGACCCCTAAATATATATTTATCAGAAATTTAAATTTTACAATCAAATCACACTGATACGGGAACAATGCTGAATTAAGACAGAAAGTCTGGATTCTGATGTCAGATATTATTTGACTCCCAGGACCTTATGGAAGTGAGTTTACCTCTCTAGGTTTTTTTTTTTTCTATCTGAAAATGAGACAGTTCAAAGGAAAGGAGGTATCCAATTCACCAGTGTTCTGACTCATTATCATCCTTACTGCCTTACACTTTTTGCAGTGTTGGATTTAATCACATGAAATTACCAGTATTTGACTATTTGAAAAGATTCTATGTTTAACCTACATAACCAGCCATTTCATTTGGTTCAGCCTAATTGTTGAATTCAGTTGTGGGCTTTTATTGTGATTATCTGAGTTATTTATTTTAGGGAAAGCTGAAGCTAAGCAAAATTAATGTCTCAAGTGTGAAGGAAACAAGCATTTGGAGACTATAATATTACCTACCAATGCAGTCCATTCTGGGTATTCATAGAATCCAGTCTAGTCTTTTCTTTCTATATTATGCTAATTTTCTGCTCCATGAATGCTAGATAATTTGATTGCTGTATTTCTTTAGTGTCTGGCAAAGGAAAGGTTACTTGAAAGTTTTGTTAGGGTTTTCTCTGTGATAAGTTTTGGCCAGAAGTGTCTTATTATGGAAGAGGAGAATATGCTATAGGCACTGATATCCAGGGTATGAGTTAAATAATTCTTCAGAGTTGCCTGTCTTTCCCCTCTCTTTTCTATGAGTTATGCCAAGGAGTTGAAAGGGCGAACTTTCTCAATTTTTAGTTTTAGACCAGTTTTGTCATTTTGTCTTTGCATCCTACATCTGAAGGGGACAGGGCTAAGTTTTTCTAGTTGTTTGATGCAGATCATTAAATATTCCTGCTTGAGTAAGCTGATGTGTCAAACTTCCCCCCACCCCCCCCCACTTCTTGAGGCATTATTCATCTCTTTATCATTAAATAAATTGAACTTTTGAGTCTTTTGTCATTACTTAGACTTTTGGATGCAGAAGTTTATCAGTGAGAGGAAAGATAACCCAGAGAGAATTTTTTTTAGTTCCCCAACCAGGGTAAAACCCAAGCCCCCTGCAGTGGAAGTGCAGACCAGCAGAGAAGTCCCAAGACCTCTGACTGCTCTGCGTGAGACACTTAAAGCTGTTGTTTTGTCACTGAGTTCATGCTTGTACTGCTTGTCACAGGACAGGCCAATAAATCGAGAGACAAGTTGTTGAGGCAGGGAATGGTGACTTTATTTGGAAAGCCAGCGGACTGAGAAGATGGTGGACTATTGCTCCAAAGAACTGTCTTACCCAAGTTAGAATCTAGGCTTCTTTTATACTAGAAGGGGAGAGGGGATGTGGTTGGTTGTTACAAACTTCTTGGGGTCAGAATCCTTTGTTCTTGCATCTGTCCTCCTAGGTCAGGTTATATTGTTTCTGTGTACCTCCAACATGACAAATGTTTTTCCGTTCTGTAGCCTTTTAAATCTCTACGTGATGGAAAAGTGTTACACCTTAAAAGTCAGAACCTTGAAAATGGGCTATTTTTTATATTTCAGGCTATAGGCAGCATTCTTAACTTGTAGCAAAAGCGATAGAATACAAAGGTTAACATAAAGAAACAGATCCAGTATGGAGTCAGATTTGTTCTTACCTATTACAGTTATTCTGGAGAAATCACATACTGGTCTATATAGAATCTGAAGTGTAGATATCTCTTTCTGAGAGATGTTCCAAATAACTATTTTACTTTTTCCCCTCAGAAAAACTCTTGGATGCTGGGCCCAAAAGAACCAAGAATTTGAGAGGCATCGACTAAATCTAGAAAAATGTAAGCAGTCATAATTGGCAAAGCAGATGGGTGGAGTGGGTATCAAAGTAAACACACTGGAAGAAACAGGATTCTTCCTCTTCTCATACACTTTCTGAATCTAACCACAGAACTCCATCACCACCTCTGTCACTTCCAGAAGATTCTATAACTTCCTTGCTTTATTTATTTTAAAGATATTTATTTATTTATTTAGCTGCACTGGGTCTTAGTTGCAGCGAGTGGATTCTCGTTCCCTGGCCAGGAACCAAACCCGGGCCCCTGCATTGGGAGCACAAAGCCTCTGCCCCTGGACCACCAGGGGAGTCCCTGCCTGCTTTGGGGACTTCCCTGGTGGTCCAGGGGCTGAGACTCTGCAGTCTCAATGCAGGGGCCCGGGTTCCAGCCCTGCCTGGGAACGAGAGCCCACACGCTGTGAGCAAGTAAGCTCTTAGCCACAGGCAGCAAGTCCGTGGGCCCAACAACAAGTCCTGCGGGCAGCAAGCAGGACCCGGCACAGCCCAACAATGAAAACATATATGTATATATAATAGAATTTATTTAATTGGATCCTTCTTTATCTTCCTTCTGATACTGTCTACTTTTAGAATGGCAAAAAGGTGTGAAATTTTAGGGTATATGAAGATCTTCCTTTTTAAAAAATCTACTTCAGTTTCTTAAAGTAGCAGGACATTAGAGAAACGGGAGCCGGGATGTCTTGTCTAATGTGCTTTGATTCTGTATTATTTTGTTTCTTTTTTTCCCCCTAGAGATAAGAGGTATTCCACCAATTTCGGGAGATTGGAGTTATGAAACGAATTTTCAAATAATCAGATTGTTTGCTTCTGGAAGATAGAGAAAAGAAATTGGGATGGATGATTCCTGAAATTTCTTATTCAGTATTTCCACGTATATAGTTCAGCCTATCTAGTCCTAGTATGATCTTTTGAATGTAACTAAAATACTAGTTTTTGGAAATGTTCACGTCAGATCATAAAATCTAGGTTATATAAAACCCAGAGGGATACACACTGGGAGACAGAGTAATTAATCTAAACGGAGCTAACATCTGCTAGCTTTTTACCAAGTGTGCCTCGTACCTTCCTAAGGGCGTTATATGCATTGCCTTATTTCACTTCATTGCAGTTTTAGGAAGTAGAGACTGTTTATTTACTGTATTTTACAGATGAGCTAAGTGAGGTTCAGACATGTTGAGGTAATTCTCCCAGTGTCACTCAGCTTGTGAATGAGAGGACTGAACCAGAACTTAGATTTGACCCTAAAGGCTAATGAAGGAGCTATTATCTCTGTTTTGGAAATGAGTGCATCAGAGATGTTAAGTAACTTGGCCTAGAGATAAATAACAGTAACTAACAGTGGTGTCAGGATCTGAATGCATGTCTGCTTTTCTCTAAAACTTACAGTTTTAACTATCTTAAATTCTAAGATGTCGTTGAGCATTAAGGAATGCAGTAGGAGAACACAGCACATTGAGAATATTAGGATTTTTAAGAAATTAGGTTGAGCGCTGCTACAAACCTCATTATATTTATTTATCTCTGCTGGGTCTCAGTTGTTGCACACAGAATCTTTTTAGTTACAGCGTGAGGATTGTGCACTAATTACTCTATAGAGCTGAGGTGAAGCGAAGTGCGGGTCACTCAGTCGTGTCCGACTCTTTTCGACCCCTACTTCACTTCAACTGTATATAGTAATCTGTTCCCTGACCAGGGATTGAACCCAGGGCCCCTGCATTGGGGATGCAGCGCCTTAACCTCTGAAAGATAAGCCCCGTTATGAATCAGGTCTTAAAGACTAAGGTTTTGTGCCACATTGCTAGACTAAGGAAGAAGGACCTAAACGGCGGTGATAACTTGGCATAGAGTGAATGAGAACCTCTGAGGGCAGGAAAGGGACTTAAAAAAATACGGTGTCTGTGGGACATGCCTTTATTGATTTATTGACTGCATTTGGCTGCTGTGCTTCCAGTCTCAGTTGCAGTTCCCGCATGGAGGCTGTTCCCACCCTTCCTGTGTCCCTTGAGCTTAGCAGGCACTTCCTGTCCTATTGGAAATGAAAGTTAGAGATTGGGGGTGTGGTGTGTGTGTATGTGCTCTGCAGAATGTTGGTCTGTTTGTCCCTTTATTATAGCAAAAAGGTGACAGGAGAACTAGAGACTGGGACTTCATCTCAGGGAGGGTTTGGTCTTAATGTTTGTTGTGGCAAAGCAGACAGGTTAATTTATCTCTTAGAATATCCACTATGACAGTGAGGGCCTTAAGAAGGGATTTGAAGGCTTTCATCCTGTATCCCTGTTCCACTTGGACTAGATTGGTAAATTACTGGATAGCGGTCTTAAATTTCTGGTTTCCTACAAGTTTATTTTATTGCTAAGGCACCTTCTACAGCACATTCCTTTGGTACTATTACAGGTAAGTGTTGCACGTGTGTTAAATTTTTGACTCTTAAGTTAATGTTCCTTTCCTCCTAAGATCTTTGTATTTTTCTTCTCTGTGAAGTATGTCTTTATTTAAAATATTTATTTATTTTTCTGCAGTTTAGAGACAGCTTGAAGCAAACATCCCAACTCTGTGAACTTCAGCTCGGGCATAAACTTCAGATTGGGTGAGTAATCGTTTCAGTTTCATGGACCTTGAAGCTCAGAATAGTGGGATGAAGATTCATATAAGGTAGCTAACAATTGTCAAAGAAATCACTAGGCAATTATGTCTTAGTAAAGCTGGGGAAAAGAAGAAAGCAGTAAGCATCAAGTTTCATGACATAGTCCAGTTTGAAAAATCCTTTTAGCAGTCACACCTGGGGGAATCTGAAAGGATTAAGAAGCATCAGCCCATTAGTGTGACCCAAGAGGAATAAAACTGTCCGAAGGTCTGAAACTAGTTACTTCCCATCCTCTGTTTTGCTTGTCTCTGCTCTTAGGTGACCGCTTGTTTGTTGTCCTGTGTGTTAAGCTCGCCGTAAATACAAAGGGGGAGGGGGGACTGAGCTTATCTTCTTCACGTGTCCCTTTAAAATCAAGCTTGGAATCCTACAGCTGAGATCTAAGGAGAAAGTGTCCTGTTTTTTCCATGAGAATCTGAACTTGTACAAAATAAATAGGGAAGGGGATACAGTTGAAAGAGGTAGACCTAAAAACTTCTTTTTGGTCTAACTGCTCAGCCTATGAAAAATTAAAAAATAACATCTTGGGCATTAGGACCCAGTGGAGGAGCCTCACTCAGACTGGGGTTAACTTCTATCAGTGACGTGAACAAGCAGCCCTGGCTCATTCTTCGCTCCCCCCTCCTCCCTTCTCCCTCTCCCTTCTCTCCCTCCCTCCCTCCCTCCTCCTCTCCCTCTCCCTCTTTCTCTCTTAGCTTCCTGACATTAAAGAGAAAATGCTGCTATCAGTGGCGTCCAGGCCTGGGATTTCGACTTTTGGCTATAACAAGAACAACAAGAAGGTAGGGAAAAGTGCTTTTTTGGAATTCAGCTACTTCCTTTTCTGGGGATCGGGGAGTGCCCTTGGCTTTAACATTCTCCTTACGAGGGGAACAGGCTTCCTCTTCTCTCAGCTCCTCTTTTTCCACCACTTTTTCTTTTTGTCATCTTTTTTTACCTGGTTCTGAAGTTCCAGGAATTTACAGTCCCTTACCTGAGGCCTGAGAAGGCAGTGGAATTAAAAACAAATCAAGCTTTGCAAGTTCGGAGCTTTGTGAAGTTAGTTTGACTTCTTGCTGATGCATCCAATTTTCACAGGGAAAATATGTCACCTCAAACCCCGGCCCCCAGCCTGCTCACTCCAAGGTTATTTCGTTGTTTTGATTAACTGCCTTCTCCTCCAGCCCACCTTCCTTCCTACCATTCCATCAGCATTATCCGGTAGCTTGAACACAGTCAGTGAAATCACAGCTTCATCTGAGCACTGAGTCTACTCTTGGAGCTTAGATAGAGACCCTACTCCACCCAGCCTGCAGGCAAGGAGTTTTTAAGAGAAGACCTTGGGAATTAAGGCAGAAAGTTCTGGGCTTCTTTGGGGTCTGCTGCTCAGCTGGGGCTTCCTGCTCTGCAGATAGCCAGGCTCAGCAGGGAGCTGTGAAGTCTTTTGATTAACCCACAGCTGCCAGAGAGTTGTGCGATGCTTGGGCACAGGGGCAGTCTGGGGAGGGGTATACAGTCGTGCCCACAGTTGCCAAGGAGTATCCCGGGCAGTTTCTTGGCATTTCAGGGCACGCAGTGCTGAGGAGGAGGAACTTTATGCTGAAGCAGAAAGACCCTTTTACCTCTGTCTTGATTTTCTAGCTGTTCTTTGTAGAAAAAAGGTGCCATGTATATTTTAGGATATTTTGCTCATTTGATGGATTGTTGGGGTGTGGGAAGGGATTCTTGATACTTTCTTATACACCTAAGGAGACTGTTACAGGTGAACAAAGTATCTGATCCAGGCGGTGGGTAAATGTTTGGAACCGAAACACCTGGTGTTAGTTTATATGGCAATCATTCTGTCATTGCTTCCCTGGGGGCTCAGACAGTAAAGGATCTGCCTGCAGTGCAGGAGACCAGAGTTTGAGCCTTGGATCGGGAAGATCCCCTGGAGAAGGGGATGGCAGTCCACTCCAGTATTCTTGCCTGGAGAATCCCATGGACAGAGGAACCGCTGGGCTGCAGTCCATTGGGTGGCAAAGCGTCGGACACGACTGAGCGGCTAACACACACACACACACACACACACACACACACTATTATGTCCTTAAGAAATACGGGTTCATGTGTTATCAATTTTACATAAATCACATATATCAATAGGATTTTGACAGAGGGATAGCTCATCTGTCTTTATTCTCTTCAAATCTAGTGTAGTACTGTATAAAAGTTTTCCTTCCTAATTTTTTCCCTCCAGGTCTTTCAGATTACCCATTAAAATACAATAAAATGAATTCCAGAAATTGGTTTTTTCCTGTTAGTACCCACGGATTTGATGCTATCTAAAATATTCTTGTTTCTTGGCTCTGTACTTCCTTTCCCCTTGTTGTATAGGAAACATTTAACCAGCCTCTAAATCTAGGATATTGTAGGGCAGGGGTCCCTGACCTCTGGGATCTAATGTCTGATGTCCTGAGGTGGAGCTGATGCAAGAGTAATAGAAATAAAGTGCACAATGAATGTAATGCTCCTGAAGCATCGGAAAACCAACCCACTCCAATCTGTGGAAAAATTGTCTTCCACAAAACCAGGCCCTGGTGCCAAAAAGGTTGGGGATCACTGGTGTAGGGGCGAGGGTTATTGTGGACTGGGATTCAAATATCATCTCTCTTTCTGATAACTTGTAAGGTTTGAGAAGCGGATTAAGAAACTTGGGATGGGGTAGATCCGTAATTAGGGTATTTATCTAATGTTCTTTGGGTTCTTACAGGTCAGTGTTATGATGACATCACTTTGTGACTATGACGCCTTGTGTGTATATATAGGTTTGTAGGTACTGGGCTTATTTAAATGAAGTGATTACTGTGTTACTGTTTGTCTTTTTGTTGATATGTACAGCTCAATGTGTTCATTTTTTGAGAAGAATGTTTCGAGTGAATCTGATCATGTAATTTGGCTGTTTTATACCGAAGGTTAGTTTTTAAAATAAGTTGTTAGTTTTTAGTAATAAACATAAGACATATTTATTTTTAAAATTTAAGCATCAAGAGGTATATAAAACAGAAAATCTTCCCTTCATGTCCTGAAGTTACTTACCTAAATCCCACCCGTTAAGGGAAATAATTAGTAGCAGTTTGCTTTGTCTATTCTCCCAGACTTTTTTCAATGACAAGTTAGTTTTAATTTTAACATTGGCTTACTTGCCATTTCTATTAATAACTAAGTTTGTCAGGTAGGACAAGTCTATGTAAAAAGTTTTGTAGATCTCTGGAACATTTAAAAAACTGAAATAAAATTCTAAATTTCTGAAAAGGTACACATTATAAATATCTGCTTTCCTTTTCCATCATTTTGTTGTACCAAAATCTGTAAGTAAACAGATTTGTAGAGATCCGTTTTCTTTAAGGAGTATTTTTATATCATAATTTACTGTAGTTGTCACTTCAGGTTAGTGGAATAAAAATAATTTCTTGAGTGAGCTCAGTTTGAAAAGATTTATTTGTACAGCACTTTTGTAACTTCATTAATTTTTATTTAATGTCTTTTAAAAGTGGAATTGCTCAGGGACTTTCCTGGCAACGCAGTGGTGAGCTTTTACTGCCGTGGCTGGGGTTCAGTCCCTGGTCAGGGAGCTCAAATCCTGTAAGTCCTGCAGTTCGGCAAAAAAAAAGAGGATTGTTTTATTTTGAAACATATTTGTATATTTTATCAGAGAAGTTGTTTCCTGAGGAGCCAAGGACAATTACAGTTTTCTTATTCTTTCTTGGCTGTTGTAAATATAGGTATACAATCAACAAGTGTATAATGCCGGATAAAGGCATGCACACTCTCAGGACGCAGTGTGGAATATCCATTCTTTTTAATGGAATTAAACAATCACAAGGGCTTCCCTGGTGGCTCAGTGGTAAAGTGTCTGCCTGCCAGTTCAGGAGACACTGGTTCGATCCCTGGGTCAGGAAGATCCCCTGGAGAAGGAAATGGCAACTCACTCCAGTATCCTTACCTGGAGAATTCTAAATCACAGAAAGGAGAAAATGTGAATTTCAAAGAGACATTCTGAAAAATGATGGTATTAAAAAAAAATCTACCTTAATTATTCTTAGTTCTTAAAGAAAAAAAGAAAAGACTAAAGGTGAAAAGATCAGAGTTCTAAGGTCTCAGCACTTCCTTCAGCTTCTGAAAGATTTGTGTATAGGTGAGTCTGAAAGAGGAAGTGTTTGTGAGTAAAGGAATTTCAGACTTGTAAAGAGCCTAACCACGCCTTCCCTGACATCATCCTCCTGGCATGTGTTATTATAAGTTAACTCCTCAGAGCATCAACAACCATTCCCTTTGGAAAAAAAGAAAAGAGACTTTGTTTAACTTGGGATAATTTGCCTTCCCTGACCTATTTTGCATAAATTTCTATTTCTTCTTGATCTTAACATATTGAAGGCCATATTGGGGTTGGGAGTTGCAGGGAGTGGGGTGGGGTGGAGGAGCAGAGGCAATGATGAGTAGAACTGGATGGTAGGCATTGCCAGATTTTCACTCATTGAGAAGTTTGAGTCACCTGAAGTTTTTGGAAGAGTTTACTCAGGAGAGCAGACAGTGGGAAGCGATACTAGGGTTGTTTATACTAACAGGGAGAGAGGGGATTTCAGTGTGTTTGCTGCATTTTCATCGAGTTTCCATCAAATCAAATTCAGTTGAACTTTCGTTTTTTAGTTTTATTTTTTGGCCACACTGTGTGGCGTGTGGGATCCTAGTTTCCCCCACCAAGGACTGAACCTGTGCCCCTTGCAGTAGAAGCTCGGAGTCCTAACCGCGGGACTGCCAGAGAATTCCCTGGTGGAACTTTTGAAGTCCAACATCTCATGACCACTGGCAGCTAATAGTTCTGTTATCAGTAATAAAGTGAACTCAGTTGCTTACGGTTTACTGGTAATGTCTCTCCATTGATTCCCCCTTTTTTAGCTCTGCTATGCTAACTTAGGCTTCCCTTGTGGCTCAGAGGGTAAAGCGTCTGCCTGCAATGCGGGAGACCGGGCTTCGATCCCTGGGTTGAGAAGATCCCCTGGAGAAGGAAATGGCACCCCACTCCAGTACCCAGTACTCTTGCCTGGAGAATCCCCATGGGCAGAGGAGCCGGTGGGCTACAGTCCATGGGGTCGCAAAGAGTTGGACCTGACTGAGCCACTTCACTTCACTTCACACTAACTTAGGCCCTTATTACCACAGTAATAAACATCCCACAGGATCTCCTGTCTCCGGTTTCTTCACTCCCTACCCCTTGTCCCCAAGTAATTTTATACCTGCTACCAGAATAATCTTCCCACATTCCAACAGTATAGTGCTGAGCATTTCTTGTATAAAAACCTTTGATGGGTATATGTGTGTTAGTTGCTCAGTCATGTCTGACTCTCTGTGACCCCATGGGGTGTTGCCTGCCAGGCTTCTCCATCCATGTGATTTTCCATGCAAGAATACTGGAGTGGGTTGCCATTTCCTTCTCCAGGGGATCCTCGTGACCCAGGGATCAAAGCTGGGTCTCCTGCATTGCTGGATAGGTATATATTACCTGCTAAACCAAGTCCAAATCCTTAGGCCCGTGCCCACTGTTTTCCTTCTCTTCCCCACCTCCCCTGCATGCTTTCATTACACCGACTCTGCTTGAACCAGTTGTGTTATCTGCAGTTCTCTGGCAGTACTCTCTGGTTGTTGGTTTGCATTTCTAATCTCCTAAGAAAATATGCTGTAAGACAGAAAAACATAGAAAAGAAGCAAGACAGGAGAAAATATAAATCAGAATAAGAAGTCAGGGACCTCCCCGTGGACCAGTGGTTAAGGCCGTCATCTCCAGTGCGGCGTACCAGCCTCAGTCCGGCGAGAGAACTGAGAGCCCACATGCTATGTGCAGTGTGGCCAAAAAAAGTCAGCTCGAGTTAAATGCAGATGCGCAAACCGTAGAGTTAATCCTGAAGATGAAGACTGATGAATAGTCACAATTCTATCAGTGGAGAGGTGGTTGGTGACTTTAACAAGCAATTTCAGATTGGGGAGTAAAAGCAGGGCTGGAGTGGGTTGTTGAGTGAATGAAAGTAAGGAAGTATAGATGGTAAATATGGACTGATCTTTTAAGAATTTTGATTAAGATGAAAGTGCAGGAAAAAAAATTTAAAAACAGGCAAAATGTCTGAATAGATATTTCATCAAAGAAGATCTACAAATAGCCATGAAAAGGTGTCCAGCATCATTAGCCAACAAGGAAGTCAAAACCACAGTGAGATACCACTTCACACCCACGAGGATGGTTGTAGTCAAAAACACAGATAATAGCGTGGTGTAATTGTACCCTTATAACCTGCTGATAGGAATGTAAAACAGTGCAGCTGCTTTGAAAAACATTTTGGCAGTTCCTTAAAAGGTTAAACACATTCCTAGGTATATACCCAAGGGAAATTAAAACATGATGTCCACACAAAAAGCCTGTGCATCAGTGTTCATAACAGCACTATTCATTATAGCCGAAAAGTGGAAACAATCCATATATCCATCAACTGATGCATGGATAAGTAAAATACCGTGTTTACCCATACAATGGAATTTTGGATTTTATTCAGTGATTAAAAAGTAGTAAGAGTACTGGGACTTCCCTGGAAGTCCGCTGGTTAGGACAGAGGGCATGGGTTTGATCTCTGCTTGGGGAATTAAGATCCTACCTGCCGTGTGATGTGGCCAAAAAAAGAAAAAGTAATAGGGTACTGATACAGTCTACAAAATGGATGAACCTTGAAAAAATTTTGTTAGTGAAAGAAGCCAGTCACGAAAGACCACATACATTTGGACCCTTGAACATCACAGGGCTTGTAACGCCAGCCCTGTGCAGTTGAAAATCCACATGTAAGCTATATTTGATCCTCTGTATCCATGGCTCCTCCATATCCATAGTTCTGCATCCTTAGAGTAAACCAGTTGCAGAAAATCCACACATAAGTGGACCCGTGCAGTTAAAATCTGTGTTGTTCAAGGATCAGCTGTATTTGATGCTTCCATTTATATGAAGTGTCCAAACTAGGCAAATCCAGGGAGGTAGAAAGGAGATTAGCAGTTGCCTAGAGATGGAGTAGGAGAGTTCGGAGGGAAAGAAAAGTGACTGGTAATGGGTATTGGGAGAAGGCAATGGCAACCCACTCCAGTACTCTTGCCTGGAAAATCCCATGGACGGAGGAGCCTGGTGGGCTGCAGTCCATGGGGTTGTGAAGAGTCGGACACGACTGAGCGGCTTCACTTTCACTTTTCCCTTTCATGAACTGGAGAAGGAAATGGCAACCCACTCCAGTGTTCTTGCCTGGAGAATCCCAGGGGCGGGAGCCTGGTGGGCTGCCGTCTATGGGGTTGCACAGAGTCGGACACGACTGAAGCGCCTTAGCAGCAGCAGTGGGTATTGGGTTTCATTTTGGAGTAATGAAAATGTTCTAAAGTTGATTATAGTGACCCAAATACCATTGAAATTATGTTTTAAATGGGTTAATTACATGGTATGTAAATTACATCTTAATAAAGTTATTTTTACTTTTTAATATTCATTTATATTTTTTTATTTGGTTGTGCTGGGTCTTAGTTCTGAAATATAGGATCTAGTCCCCTGACTCGGGATCAAACCTGAGCCCCCTGCATTGGGAGCATGGAATCTTAGCCACTGGACCACCAGAGAAGCCCAAAGTTGTTATTTTAAAAAGATGGGGAGCAGAGAAATGAGATAAAGGCTGGAAGAGGGTGGTAGTGTGGGGAGAATTCTCTCAAAGATGGGAGATACAGAAGCCAAAAGGAAAAAAGGTTCATGATGAGTTACTTGACACTTTCCAGATATGTGTGTGTGTTCACAGTCCCTCACATTCTCTGATTCTCTTGTCTTTGTGCTTCATGTAGTATTCAGCTTCTGATACTTTTTTGTTGTTGTTCCTTCCTTTTGGAATGGCCTTACTGTTTATTTGTTCATTGACTCACATTCATTAAATAGCTCCAGAATGTGCTAGGACCTATGTAAATAGACTGTTATTCTAAGCGTTATATATACTAGCTGTCTCCAATTTATTTCCTTCCATTACTTCTCTTTTATTATCTTTAATATATTATTTAATAACACAAAAGATTACATGTAACTATAAAGCATATCATGTACAGATATGAAAGTTGGACTATAAAGAAAGCTGAGCACCAAACTGATGCTTTTGAACTGTGGTGTTGGGGAAGACTCTTGAGAGTCCCTTGGACTGCAAGAAGATCCAACCAGTCCATCCTAAAGGAGAACAGTCCTGGGTGTTCATTGGAAGGACTGATGCTGAAGTTGAAACTCCAATACTGTGGCCACCTGATGCGAAGAGCTGACTCACTGGAAAAGACCCTGATGCTGGGAGGGATTGGGGGCGGGAGGAGAAGGGGACAACTGAGGATGAGATGGCTGGATGGCATCACTGATGCGATGGACATGGGTTTGAGCAGGCTCCGGGAGTTGGTGATGGACAGGGAGGCCTGGCGTGCTGCAGTCCATGGGGTCGCAGAGAGTCAGACACGACTGAGCGACTGGACTGAGACTGATGGAGCACGATAGTAAGAGGAACAGCTGCGGGCTCCCCGAGACGTGGGGTTGATCCTAACCCAGGAAGATCCCGTGTGCCACAACCACTAAGCCTGTGCCCTTGAGCCCACGAGCTGCAGCTCCTTAAGTCCACACACCCTAGAGCCTGCGCTCCACCGCAGGAGGGACTGCGCGCTGCCAGGGCTGGAGAGCAGAGCCCGCTCGCCGCAGCTGGAGAGGCCCTGGCAGCGGCAGAGACCCAGTGCGGCCGAAAGTAAAGACAGTCGTTACAGAGAGGCGCCCCTGTAAACCCGTCTGCCAGCTTAAGAACCAGAACCACTGCCTGTAAATTACATGTGCTTAGGAGTGTTTCCCCATCCCACCGCCTACCTCCCTTCTAAAGGTAACTGCTCTTAAATTTTATATCCATCGTTCTGTTGCTTTTTAAAAATACAGTTTAAAACCATGTTTAATTCGCTTTTTTACATTGTTCTAAGTGCTTTACATACATGATTATATCCTCATGACAGTTTCATTATTATTTTCCCTGTTTCACAGATGAGAACAAATGAACAGCAGAGAGCTTAATAATCACGCCACTAGTGAATGGCCCAGCCGGGGTTTGAACTCAGATCGCTGGCTCCTGATCTGTGCTGTCAGCCACTGCTTTATTGTCTTATGGCAACACAGCCTTCTGTTGGTTTGTCTCCATTCAGTATTACATCTTCATGGTTCATTCATGTTGTATATTTTACTCATTTTTTCTTGTATAATATTTCATTTTGTGAATATACCATAATTTATTCATTCTTCCACCAGTGAGTGTTTGGGCTGTTCCAGGCATGTTCGCTTTTGCTGTTCCTAACATAAGCTGCTCAGAATATTATCATATATTTGGCACAGTTGTCTAAAAATTTCTTTGGAGTTTATACGTAGGAGTGGGGTTGTGGAGTATAGTTTGTGAATGTTGACCTTTAAGAGATGATGCTGGAGAATTCCCCAGTGGTCCAGTGGTTATGACTGCAGGGGGCATGGCTTGGATCCTTAGTGGAGGAACTAAGAGCCTGTATGCCCCATCGTGTGCCCCCCAAAATTAGAATACGTGTGTGTGCTCAATCGTGTCTGACTCTTTGAGACCCCATGGACTGTAGCCCACCAGGCTCCTCTGTCCGTGGGATTCTCCAGGCAAGAACACTGGAGTGGGTTGCCATTTCCTTCTTCAGGGGATCGTCCTGACCCAGGGATCGAACCCGCGTCTCTTCATCTTGTGCATTGGCAGGCAGATTCTTTATCACTGTGCCTCCTTGGAAACCCCAGTTTAAAAAGAGGCGATGCTAAATTGCTTTTAAGTCTACTGCTGTTGTCTCCATTAGCAATATAAAATTTACTGTGGATTCACAGCCTCCCTACTTATTGGAAATGTCATACCCCTCTCATTCTCTCTTAAATGCAATCTAGACTTTTATTCCCAACGCTCCACCAAAACTGCTCTTACAAAGGTCTGCAATGACTTTTCATTTTCCTGAGTGGTCAGTTCATAACCCTCATCTTACTTAATCTGTTATCGACACTTGCCACGTTTGATCACACAATTGCGTGAAACACTTTCTTCATTTGGTTTACAGACCACCATATCCTCTTAGTTCTCCAGTGTCTGTGGCCTTTTCCCTGTAGGCTGCTTTGCTGGTTCCTCCTAATTTTCCTGATCTCTGAACGTTGGGAGATCCCCAGGGCTCAGTTCTTTTCTATCTACACTTCTCCATTCGTAATTTTATTGAGTCTCATAGCTTTAAATATTATCCATATCTAATGGAAAATCTGAAAAAAGCTGTGTCCATACATACGTATGTGACAGCCCCAGGTGGCTCAGTGGGTAATGAATCTGCCAGTGTACAGGAAACGTGGGTTTGATTCCTGGGTCGGGAAGCCCCCCTGGAGGAGGGCATGGCAGCCCACTCCAGTATTCTTGCCTGGAGAATCCCATGGACAGAGGGGCCTGGTGGGCTGTAGTCCATGGGATCACAAGGAGTTGGACATGACTGAAGCGGCTTAAACACACACGCACACATATATAACTCAATCCCTTTGCTGTGTACCTAACACTACCACAACACTGTAAATCATCTGTCCTTAAGTTAAAAAAGAAAATCACCCATAGGATGACAAATCTCAAATTAGATTTCAACCTGGACTGCCCTTCTGCAATCCAGATTCGTATTCTAACATCACATCTCCATTTAGATGTTTATCAGACATTTCAAATGTAACATGTTTAAAGCAGAGCTCCTGCCTGCTTCCTTCCTCCTTACTCTGTGGCAGCCGTCCTTCTCACTGTCTTCTCCATCTAAGTAAATGTAAATTTACTGTAAATTTCATTTTTTCCAGATGTTGAAGCCAAACTTCTTGACTTATCCATGACTGTTCTCTTTCTCCTAGAGCCCCATATCTAATAACATAATATACTAGTACCTAATTTATTGGACTCTTAGTAATTAATGCCTGCTACATAGTAAATGATCATTAAAATTACCCATGGAAGATATGGTTCCATTCTTTTTCTTCCTGTATGCATATAAACAAGCTTATAGTTTCTTTCACCTTAAAACAAAACAATGGAAAACCTGCTTGATCCCATGTCTCCTGCCAGTTACTGCCCCATTTTTCTGATCCCTTTTACAAACCACCTTCTTGGAAAAGTAGTTCCTCTAGAATCTCTGCTTCATTACATTCCACTCTTTTTCTCAATATTTGCTCTTTTTATTTTTTAATCATAAAATATGTATAACAAGATTTGCCATCTTATCCATTTTTAAGTATACAGTGTAATAGTGTTAAGTACGATACATTTACATTGTGCAGCCAGTCTCTAGTAGAACTCTTCATCTTGCAAAACTGAAACTACCCCATTAAACAACTCCCCCATTCTCCCCTCCCCCCAAGCTATTGGCCACCACTAAGTCATATAAATGTAGTCATACAGTATTTGTCTTTTGGTGATTGACTTATATAACTTAGCATAATGTCCTCAAAGTTCATCCATGTTGTAACATATCAAGATTTCCTTGCTTTTTAAGGCTGAATAACACTAAATTTAATGTACATACCGCATTTTGTGTATCCATTCATCTGTGAGACATACTTGAGTTACTTCCTTCTTTTTGTTATTGTGAATAGTGTTTCTGTGAACGTGGGTGTATAAATGTCTTTTAGTTCTTTTGGGTATATTCCCAGAATTGGAATTGCTGGATCATATGGTAATTCTATTTTTAATTTTTTGAGGAATTACCATATTATTTTCCTTAGTGGCTATACCATTTTATGTTCCTACCAGTAGTGTGCAAGTTCTGATTTCTCTAAATCCTTGCCAACACTTATTTTCCATTTTTTTGGTAGTAGCCCTCCTAATGGGTGTGAGAAAGTATTTCATTATAATTTTGATTTGTATTTGTTTAGTGATTAGTGATGTTGATCATCTTTTCACGTGCTTATTGGTCATTTGTATATTTTCTTTGGAGAAATACTGAACTCCTTTTCCCATTTTTAAAGTGGGATTTTTTGTTGTTATTGAGTTTTAGGGGTTCTTTATATATTTTGGATTTTAATACCTTGCAGGTATATGATTTGCAAATATTTCTTTTTCAGGAAGTGAAGTTTTATAAACAAGTTCTACAATGAAAAGAAAAAAGCATGTTGATGCATAAAAGTTTTGTGAAAGTTTTAAAAAGATTTTAAAGGGTTTTGAAATTTAATTGTATTTATTTACTTTCGGCAGTGCTGGGTCTTTGTCTCTGCTCAGGCTTTTCTCCAGTTGTGGTGAGTGGGGGCTGCTCTCCAGCTGCAGCGCACAGGCGTCTCATGGCAGTGACTTCTCTTGCCGCGGAGTTCGGGCTCCAGACATGCAGGCGTCAGCAGTTGTGGCTTCCCGGCTCTATAGCGCAGGCTCAGTCATTGTGGCTAACAGGCTTAGTTGCTCCTTGGCATGTGGGGTCTTCCTGGCCCAGGGATCAAATCCGTGTCTCCTCCATTGGCAGGCAGATTCTTTACCACCGAGCCACCAGGGAAGTCCTAGAATCTTTAAATCAGAAAGTGTTTAAGACGCGTGGGTGCCAAGCTGCACCAGTCATGTGTGACTGCGACCCTATGGACCAGCTGTAGCCTGTCAGGCTCCTCCTCCAGGCATGAATACTGGAGGGAGTTGCCGGGCCCTTCTCCAGGGGATATTTCCCATCCAGGGATTGAACCCATATCTCTTACATTTCCTTCATTGGGTTCTTTACCATTAGTGCCACCTGGGAAGCCCCATTTAAGACTAAGTTCTTTGAAGTGTTCAAACAAAATGAAAAGCAACCTATTCAGTCTCAATAATAAAATGTGTCCTTGGGGCTTCCCTAGTGGTCCAGTGGTTAAGAATTCACTTTGCATGGAGAAGGAAATGGCAACCCACTCCAGTATTCTTGCCTGGAAAAGTCCATGGAGAGAGGAGTCTGGCGGGCTGAAGTCCATGGGATTACACGACTGAGCATGTGTGCACGAGGGTGGAGGGAGATGGGTTGGTAGCAATAAAGTGGTAGAACTAAAAAAAAAAAAAAAAAAAGAATCCACTTTGCAATGCAAGGAACAGCGGTTGGATCCCTGGTCCAGGAAGATATCACGTGCTGTGGGGCAAACGAGCCCACGTGCTCGGAGCCCACGCTCCGAAACGTGAGGGGCCGCCGCGGCTAGAGCAAGCCTGCTGGCGGCAACGAAGGCCCCGCGCGGCCAAAGATGAATGAGTGTGGAAAAAGACTTGGTCTTGGTGTGTGATCCTTTTAACATACTGTGAATTTGTTTTGGTGTTTATTAAGAATTTTTGCATTTATACTCGTCATGGATGTTGGCCTGTTGTTTTCTTGTAGTGTATGCATCTGGCTTTGGTATCAGGGTAATGTTGGTCTCATGAACTGAGTTTGGGAGTGTTCCCTTCTATTGAGTTTTTTGGAAGAGTTTGAGAATTGGTGTTAATTCTTTGAATGTTTGGTAGAATTCACTTGTGAAGTCATCTAGTCCTGGAGATTGTCAGTCTCCTTACTAGTCTGTTCAGGTTTTCTGTATTTTTTATTACTAAGACTTGGTAGATCATACATTTCTAGGATTTATTCATTGCTTCTAGGTTGTCCAATTTGATGGTATATGATTGTTCATAGTAGTGTCTTATGATCCTCTGTGTTTTTGTGATATCTCCTCTTTGGTTTTTAATTTTATTTCTTTGAGTCTTTTTTTCCTTTGTAAGTCTAGCTAAAGGCTTGTCAATTTTATCTTTTTTAAAAAACTAACACTTAGTTCCCCATTGTCTTTCCATTCCTGATTTTATTTATTTTTGCTCTGATCTTTGTTATCTCCCTCTTTCTTCTAACTTTGGGCTTAATATGTCCTTCTTTTCCTTGAGGTAGTTTGACATTTTTTTTTCCTCTTAACATGTGCATTAACTTCCCTCTGTGCTCTCTATTTGCTGCATCCCATGAGTTTTTGTATGTTGTGTTTCTATTTTTGTTTCAAGATTTTTTTTTTAACTTTATCTCTGACCCATTGGTTGTTCAGGGGTGTGTTTAATTTCCACACATTCGTGAATTTTCCAGTTTTCCTTCTGTTATTTATTTCTAGTTTATACCGTATTGGTCAGAAAAGATACTTGGTATAGTTACGATATTTTAAAATTACTGAGACTTTCTGTGACCTCATATGCTCTATCCTGGAGAATGTTCTAGGTGCACTTGAAAAGATGTAATCTATTATTTTTAGATGGAAGACTATTAGGTTAGGTTATTTGACCTAAAGTATAGTTCAAGTCTATTGTTTCTATATTGATTTTCTGTCTGGGTGATCTGTTCATTATTGAAAGTGGGGTATTGAAATCCTCTGCTATTATTGTACTATCTGTTTCTCCCCTCAGATCTGTTAACATTTGCTTAATATTTTAGGTGCTCTGGTGTTTAGGTCCTCTTAATATTTTCAGTTTAGTCCAGTTGCCCAGTCATGTCTGACTCTTTGCGACTCCATGGACTGTAGCATGCCAGGCCTTCCTGTCCATCACCAATTCCCAGAGTTTGCTCAAACTAATGTCCATCGAGTCAATGATGCCATGCAACCATCTCATCCTCTGTCCTTCCCTTCTTCTCCTGTCTTCAGTCTTTCCCAGCATCAGGATCTTTTCCAGTGAGTCGCTTCTTTGCATCAGGTGGCCAAAGTATTGGAGCTTCAGCTTCAGCATGAACCCTTCCAGTGCTGTGAATCCTCCTGATGAACTGACCCTCTTATAGTCACACAGAGACTCTCTTTGTCTCTTGTTGCAGTTCTGACTTCTCCCCTGATGTAAGTGTAGGCACCCTTGCTTTATTTTGGTTCCGCTTGTATGGGGTGTCTTCCCAGCCCTTCGTTTTGTTCATTTTGTTCTCGTGTGTCCCTGTAGCAGAGTCTTTGTCGGCAGCATAAACATTAGGCTTTTTTTTAACCCATTCAGCCACTCTTCACTCTTGCCTTTTGACTAGATAATTTAATCTATTTACATTTAAAGTGATTATAACTCAGTAAGGACTTATGGCAACCCACTCCAGTATACTCACCTGGGAAATCCCATGGATAGAGCAGCCTGGTGGGCTACAGTCCATGAGGTTGCAAACAGTTGGCCACGGCTGAGCGACTCACACACACCAAGGACTCACTGTTGCCATCTTGTTGTCTTCTGATTATCCCGTAGTTCCTCTCTTCCTCTCGTCTCTTACTGTCTTATTTTGAAATTGATGATTTCTGATATGATGCACTTTGATTCCCTTCTCTTTGTCTCATGTGTATCTATTATAGGTTTTTGTCTTGTTACCGTCAGGCTCACCTGAAACACGTTAGAGGTGTGACAGTCTCTTTTTAAGCTGATGACAGCTCCACTTTGATTGCGTACAGAACCTGCCCTTTCACCTCCCCCCCGTCTTGTGTTTTTCATGTCATAGTTTGCATCCTTTTATATTGTGTATATTGTGTATCTGTTAAAAAATTATTGTAGCTATAGGTATTGTAATACTTTTGTCCTTTAACTTTCATACTAGAGTTTGATGGTTAATATTATGATACTAGAGTATTCTGAATCTATGTTCACCTTTATCAGTGTGTTGTGTATTTTCAGGTTATTAGTTAATGTCCTTTCTGTGCAGATTGAAGAATTCTTTTCAGCATTTCTTGTTAAGGCAGGTTAAGTGGTGGTGAACTCTCAACTTTTGTTAGGGAAAGTCTTTATTTCACCTTCACCTCTGAAGGACAACTTTGTTGCGTAAAGTATTTCTTGTTTTGCATTTTTTTTCTTTCAACATTTTGAATATATCGTCTCATTCACTCTTGGCCTGCAATATCTCTGATGAGAAATCAGCTCGTAGCCTTATGGAGACTCTCCTGTATGAGAGACATTTTTTTTCTGACTTTAAAAAAAAAAGTTTTTTGGTTCCTGTATTTATTCTTTTGACTGCAGTGCGTCGTTGTTGCTGTGCGTGGAGGTTGGTTACTCCGGCTGTGGCGCGTGGCTTCTCGTTGCAGAGCATGGGCTAGGCTCTGCAGGTCTCAGCAGTTACGGCGCGTGGGCCTAGTTGCCGTGTGGCATGTGGGATGGTTTTGCTGTCATACATCTTGGAGAAGGTCATTTTGGATTGACGTTTTGAAGTGAGCTTTTAGCTTAATGAACCTGGATGTCCACATCTCTCCCCACATTTGAGAAGTTCTCAGCCATTATTTTTTGAATAAGCTTTCTAACCCTTTCTCCCTCTCTTCTTCTGTGACTCGTGGTATGTAGATTGTTTGTGTTAATGTGCCCTATAAGTCCCATAGGCTTTCTTCATTCCTCTTTGTTCTGGCTTTGTTTTGTTTCCTTCTGGCTGGATAATTTCAAATGATCTCTCTTCAGGCTCACTGATTCTTTCTTCTGCTTGGTCTGGTCCGTAGTACTTTTAAGTGGTTTGTTGGTTGTCTTTTATCTTGCATAGCCTCTTATCTTGCTAGAGTTGACCATTCCCCATTTCTTGAATCGCTGTGTTTTGTTGCTTCTGCTAACACCACCTTCTTGGGTCTTGCCCTTTCCTCCTCCTCTTCTGACCTTCTTGTCAATTACCCTACTCAGCTTCTGAGTATTTTTAGTTCTTTAGGCTTTCTTGCCCTCTCTCTAGATATACCTTCTTCCTAAATTTCACTTATTCCTATGCTAATACGTTTACTGATAATTACTAGACCAGACTTCTCTGTGTATCCAACTTCTTAATTGGAACTTTTTCCTAGAGGTCTCAGAAGTTACTAAAATTAATGTATTCAAAATGTAATGATTGCTTTGTAGTTCTCAAGTCGGCTCTGCCCCCCATCTTTATAGTAGTAGTGAATGATACCACCATCCATCCAGTTACTCAAGCTAGACACTATACTTTCCCACATCTAATTTATTATGTAAGTAAAACCTTAGAGTCTACCTGTAAACTAAGTCTTAAAGGTTTGCATTTCTGTTCATCTTTATAGCCGTCTCTCCCATTACAGGCTGTATTGTCTCTGGTTTGGACTATTACAGTGACCTCCTAATTGAGCTTGCCACTTCAACTCCTGTCTTACTCTTGTTTATTCTTCCTGTAGTAGCCAGAGTAGTATTTTGAAAACCTACATCAGATCTTATAACTTCTCTCTTACGTAAAATTATTCACTGTCCATAGGGTTGAATGAAAGCCAAACCCTTTAAGACGGCCTGAAGGTTCGTACCTGCACCTTCATCCTTCACCGAGTGTCACTGGCCTTCTGTTTCTTTCAGATTCGGTTGAAAATCTCACTTTGTGTCTTTTGCGCATTTCTCTTTCTGGAATGATCTTTTATTTCATTCTCTGAATGACTGATTTCTGCTTATCCTTAAAGTCTCACTTAAATGTCACCTTTCCAACGATAATAACTAAAGTAGGTCACAGCCTTCTGATCTTTTTTTTTCCCCTAGCCCATTTATCACACTCGGTAATTATACAATTACTTTGTGATTATTTGATTAATGGCTGTATCTCTGCTAAATGCTGAATTCCGTTAGGACCAAGACCATCTTACATCTTCGTCTCTAGATCATCTTTAAGTCAGCGTTTTGTTCTTGGTACCTGACATAGTGCCTGGTACCCTAACGTGGGCGTTAAATACTCATTGAACGCATGACTGTGAGCTCCTTTCATATTTCAAGCACTGTAAGAGCTTCTGTTGTTCAGTCTCTCGGTTGTGGCTCTTTGCAACCCCATGGACTGCGGCTGCCAGGCCTCCCTGTCCTGCAGCATCTCCCAGAGCTTGCTCAAACTTATGGTGATGCCGTCCAACCATCTCGTTCTCTGCCGTCCCCTTCTCCTCCTGCCTTCAATCTTCCCCAGCATCAGGGTCTTTTCTAATGAGTCGGCTCGTCGCATCAGGTGGCCAAAGTGTTGGAGTGTCAGCTTCATCATCAGTCCTTCTAATGAATATTCCAGGTCGATTTCCTGTAGGATGGACTGGTTGGATCTCCTTGCAGTCCAAGGGACTCTTTTTTTTTTTTTTTCCAAGGGACTCTTAAGAGTCTTTTCCAACACCACAGTTCGAAAGCATCAATTTTTTGGCACTCAGCCTTCTTTGTAGTCCAACTCTCATATCCATACATGACTACTGGAAAAATCATAGCTTTGACTAGATGCACCTTTGTTGGCAAAGTGAAGTCTCTGCTTTCTAATACACTGTCTAGATTTGTCACAGCTTTTCTTCCAAGGAGCAAGCGTCTTTTAATTTCATGGCTGCAGTCCCCGTCTGCAGTGATTTTGGAGCCCAAGAAAATGAAGTCTGTCACTGTTTCTATTTTTTCTCCATCTATTTTGCCATGAAGTGATAGGACCAGATGCGATGATCTTAGTTTTTTGAATGTTGAGTTTTAAGCCAGCTTTTTCCACTGTCCTGTTTCACTTTGATCAAGAGTCTCTTTAGTTCCTCTTTGCTTTCTGCCATTAGAATGGTGTCATCTGAGGTGTCACTTCATATCAATATCTGAGGTTATTGATTTTTATCCCTGTAATCTTGATTCCAGCTTGGCTTTATCCAGCCTGGCATTTTGCATGATGTACTCCGCATGCAGGATGACAATATACAGCCTTGACGTACTCTCTTCCCAATTTTGAACCAATCTGTTGTGGAGTTCTAAGTATTGCCTCTTGACCTGCATACAGTTTTCTCAGGAGGCAGATAAGGTGGTCTGATATTCCCTTCTCTCTAAGAATTTTCCACAGTTTGTTGTGATCCACATAGTCAGAGGCTTTAGCACAGTCAGTGAAGCAGAAGTAAATGTTTTTCTTGAATTCCCTTGCTTTCTCTAAGATCCAACAGATGTTGGCAATTTGATCTCTGGTTCCTCTGCCTTTTCTGCGTCCAGCTTGTACATCTGGAAGTTCTTGGTTCACATACCGTTGAAGCCTAGCTTGAAGGATTTTGAGCCTGACCTTGCTAGCATGTGAAATGAGTACAGCTGTGCAGCGGTTTGAACGCTCTTCGGCACTGCCCACCTTATCTGTGTGCATTTCGACCCTCACACGAATCACGTCACACAGTCGCTGTTACGTCTGCAGGTGAGGTTGAGCGACTTTCAAAGTCACACGGCTCACACGTGGCAATAGTAGAATTAAGCCTCAGTCTGTTAATTTTTGAGCCTGTGTTTTAACTACTTTCTGCTAGTTAATGGACTCTATAGACAAATACACTCTTTGAAAAAACATTTAGTGAACATTGATTCATTCCCTACTCAATTGCTAATTGAATAGTGAAATAATTGAGTGCTTATATCAAAAGTGAATCTTATTTTTTTCTTATTTGTAACATAAAGATCTTACATTACAAATGAAAATTATTTTCTTTGTTGTCCCAAATTTAATTAATACTAAACAATTATTTTACATTTACAGAATTTGTAGACTGGTATGGCTAGGCATGCTAACATTTTACCCTGGCCTCCACTTTAGCCATCAAATACTTGCCTAACCCTTAAAGACTGGTGGGGTTTGAGGGTTTCGGTTTGAAGCATCCTTCTTCTCCTCTCCAGTTGAGAAATAAGAAAAACATTTGACAAATGGAAATAAAACCAACACCTTTATTACTGATAAAACCGACGTTCACCACTGTGCGTCCTCTCTGTGGGCCACTGGATTTCCTAACACTGCCGGAATTAGGCAGACTTTTCCACCTAGGTGCAAGCCGTGATCAAAACCAAACCAAGCAGAAAGCTATGGTCTTCCGCTGTGAGGCAGCCCCTGTGAAACCTCACCAGGGTGTAAGGTGGCAAAGCTGCGGGCGTGTGCCCTGCAGGCAGCTCTGCCCGCGGAGTAGAGCTGCCTGCCCCCAGGGGCGGTGTGCTGGCTCTGTCCCTTCACAGGGAAGGGGCAGAGCAGTAGGCAGTAAGGGGTTCCCCCGGTGAGGGGGTGGTCACATTCCTCAGCCCAGTTCCATTTTCACGTACCAGACCAGTGCTCAAGTCTAGTGGATTTTTAAACGCTCTGTATTTGTTTGTCTCTGTCGGGCCTTCGTTGTTGCACACAGGCTTTCTCGAGTTGTGAGGAGCAGAAGCTGCTTTGTTGTCGCATGCAGGCTTCTCCTTACGGTCGCTTCTCTTGTTGCAAAGCACGGTCTTTAGGTTCAAAGGCTTAGCTGTCCCGCGGCATGTGAAATATGAGTTCCCCAACCAGGGATCGAACCGTGTCCCCAGCATTGCAAGGCAGATTCTGAATCACTGGACCACCAGGGAAATCCCTAATCTGGTAGATTTTTTGATGATGTTTTAAAAATTTTATTTATTTTGAATCGAAGGACAGTTGCTTTACAGTGTGGTGTCAGTTTCTGCCGAACATCAGCATGAATCAGCCACAGGTGTACATGTGTCCCCTTTCCTGACTCTCCTTCCCTCCTCCCTCCCCACACCACCCCTCTAGGTGGTTACAGAGTTCCCTGAGTCATATAGCAAACTCTCGCTGGCTGTCTACTTTACCTGCGGTAATGTCTGTTTCCATGTTGCTCTCTCCACTCTCCGTCCTCCCTCTCCCCCCTCATGTCCGTGAGTCTGTTCTGCATGTCTCCATTGCTCCCCTGCAAACAATGTCCTGAGCACCATCTTTCTAGATTCCACGTGTATGTGTTAGTACGTGATATTTTTTGTTCCTTTCTGGTGTACTTCACTCTGTATAATAGGGTCCAGGTTCATCCACCTCATCAGAACTGACTCATGCATTCCTTTTTATGGCCGAGTAATATTCCATTGCATGTATACACAACAGCTTCTTTACCCATTCATCTGTGGATGGACATCCAGGCTGCTTCCATGTCCTAGCTACTATAAATAGTGTTGCAGTGAGCATTGGGGTACTTGTGTCTTTTTCAGTGTTGGCTTCCTCGGGGTATATGCCTACTGGTGGGACCGTGGGTAGTACAAAGGTGAAGAAGAAGAATGCTGATATTGTATTAACAACCAGCTAGTTGTTAATTAAGGACACTGCTGAAAGCCACTATCAGGAGTGAGCCTAAGCAAAGATAGAGAGGAAGGGAAAAAATGGAAGAAGAATGCAGAGGAGTAAGAGAGAGGATGGAGGGAAGAAGGGGGGGGGGCAGTAGAGGGTTGCCTCTAAACTATAAGGCTGTTATTCTCATTCTAAATTTTCTTTCAGTTTCACCTCTAAAGGATACCAAAAGTAAGCAGGAACCTGAGATTCTGCTCTGTAAGTGCTATCAAAACTATTTTGTAGTAAGGAGAGGAAAACAGCTGTTTTGTTTTAGTAAATCAGCCTAAAAGAATAGGGATTTTTCCCTTTTTCTATATTGTCTATGGATTAAGCATACTGTGGCTATTCTGTAAATAATGTCTTTATGTGGGTATGGGTACTAGATCTTGCAAAAATTCTTACAGAACCTCGACATTACTATCCAGGGACTAGATAGAACTTACAGAACTTTCTCTTCCTCTTTTGGAGACTTCATCCCTTTGTTTATACTTGGCTCTTGGTTTTCAGTTGTTACTTTGGCAACCAATCCCTTATCTCCAACTTCTGCCCCATTCCCAAGTGTGGTTTAAACCATGAGTTGGATAAACTAGGTTAACACTTTCCTAAGGACTAATTCTATTCAGATCACTGTCTTTTTTGAGATTCAAGGTATGTTAGAAACTATGAGAGCCTGGGTCCAGGGGTCAGACTGTATGGACTCAAGTGTTTTAACATTCTATCCTAGTTAAAAAAACAAAGTATGTCAGACTTTAGGAGACTTTTGTTTGTTTTTAAATAGATAATAGATGTATGGACTTAGTATAAAATATAAAAGGTTCAAACATGTATAAAGGAAACAAAGAAAAAGTCTGTCTTCAATCCATCCTCCATATACCTAGTCTGTCTTTCTAGTGGCCCTCATTATTAACTGCTTCTTGTGTATATCTTTCTAGAGATATTTCTATGTATATAACACTTTGAAAAATTATTTCCAAAGTCCTTTGTGATTTGTAAAACTAAGCCTAGATAAAGATTAAACTTGATATAGTTAATGTGAGGCTAGGTGGTTGCCTATATACATTTTATTTTGATCTGAAGATAGACCAGGCACGTATACCTTTCATATTCTTGGGCTAGGCTACTTCCTTCAAATGTGTAGTGTTGCCAGTATTTATTGTTTGGTGAAACAAAAATATTTCTCTAATGACCACAGGAACAGAATATTTTGACAACTTTGAGATTTTCGGCCTTGATGGAACCAGACCCCTAATCTACCAATCGAAGTATTCTTTCTGTGGGTAGTGTAAGGGTGAAGAAGAGGGTGCTGGCGTTTCCTAACTAAGGGTTTGTCGTCTCTGTACATCTGACCAACATGAAATTGTGTCAAATGATGAAAACAGGGTAAAAGACAAGGTAAGACAAAGTAAGCTCTAGGCAGACGTTATCTCTTCCTTCATCTCTTCTCTGTCTGAGGCAGCCGTTGTGTGAAGAGGCTCACACACCTCTCTGCAGGCTCTGTCGCCCTTTTCCGCCTGGCAGTCCCTTCTTCAGCCCTGTCTCCCCCGACCACGGCTGACCCAGCAGCGTGGCTGGACGGCGGAGGGTTTGTCACGCAGACACGCCCGTGGGGACTCAGCCATGTCCCACCCATGTTCTGCCTAAGCAGTTGGTTGTCGTGTTCAGGCTTAAGCTGCTTAACCTTCAAAGCCAGCTTTCCTGTCCTGAAAGTTAAACTTTGTCTGTGCTTCCTGGAACACATGAGATGCTGTCACACGCGGACGGCAGAGTCGGTTATTCCCCGGGGCGCAGGCCTGGGCTCCTGCTGCCTGAAAGGGCCGTGCCCCCGCAGAGCTGCCCACAGATTCCAGCCGAGGGCTCTTGCTCTGCTCAGTCGGCGTAAGCACCAGTCTTAGGTAGGTTTTACTCTTAACTTATTTGGTTCCTGGTTCAAATGCCTTTGTTTCCTGATGTTCTACTTTGGATTCGACATTGCCTATTCCCAGGGAACTTAGAACTGCCCTCTTCCCAGAAGGGAGATGAAAGGATGTAGGGTCGTGTAAAGAACCGTTTTGACTCAGCTCTCTGCACCAGTTTGGATACTGTCCGTCTTAGGGTTTCCCTTACTTGGATCTGCTTAATAAAAAGTGAAGTGACATATCAGAGGGAATGTTGACATAAAATTAAGACTCAGTTTCTAAGTTTTAGAAGGAAGCTAATAACATATTCCCTGCTCTACTTCACAGAGTTGTTGGGAAGATCAAATGAAATCATAAATGTTATAGGACTTAAGATACTGTTTAATTGTTAGACAAAAAGATGTACAAAATTCTGCATCAAATTGTGCCTAGAGGAGTGAGGAGGTTCTTTTTCCAGTGTTGAAGAAAGCAGAGTTTCTCCAGAGTTTCTGGTACGTATCCCCTTGCACCTGAGTCTTTAAGGTAGAATGGTTTGTTCATCATTCAGGGCCCCAAAAGGAAACGGAGGCATACCTAAGCAGAGTAATTTGCGGAAGATGTAATAAAGGGACTATTTAGGAAGAGACTTGGGGAAACCAGTGGGAGCGAGCAGAGCGCCCTGTGGCCAGCACTTCCAGAGGCTGCGTTACTCTAGGTCTAAAGGGGGAGGAACCTCGGGCCCAGAGCAGGGTGCCTTCTGGCAGGGGAAGGAGCCAGGAAAAGAAACACTCTGATCTTGTTCTCCTCCTGCCCTCTGATATCCTGCTGGTGTGTGTCTGGTTCACCAAACCCAACTGAACCCCAGAGGACAAGGGAGCCTGTTCATACACTCTTTATGGTCAGCTTCCAAGCCACAGAGCAAGGTGGATGGGAGTGGCGAGCAGATCTGGAAGGGCGAATGGGTGGATCCCTGGGCAATAAGTTTGATTGTTTTATTAACTGAGGATCCTTTAGTTATTTTGACTTAAGGTTTAAAAATGTCGATTTTATATCTAAGACCTTGTTTAAGTATCACCTGGTGTGAATGTGAGTAACTCCCCCTGGCATTAAAGGAATGTGGAAAACAGATCACTGGAGCCGTGGAAGGGAAGTGGGGAGCGGATGAGCTGGAGGTGGTGTCAGGCCCACCCGAGCTGAGAGGAGGCGGCGGGCGTGCCGAGTCGGCTTCTGAGACCAGATGTGCGGTGCATCAGGGCTCTGGGTCCTCTGCCTTAGGCTCTGCATGTTGCAGAGCGTCCTTTCTGTTGTTACTGTTTCTTGATAATTTTATTTGTTAATTTCTGGCTGTGCTGGTTCTTCGTTGCTGCAAGGGCTTTCCCTCGACGCGGCGAGCCGGGGCTCGTGTTTTGCACGGGCTTCTCATCGTTTGGCCTCGTAGCTGAGCACAGGCACAGTCTCTAGGGCCGGTGGGCTTCATCATGGCAGCTCGTGGCCTCAGTCGTCGTGGCTTCCCGGCTCTGGAGCACAGGCTCCACAGTTGTGGTGCACAGCCTGAGTTGCTTCTCGGCCTTTGGGGTCCTCCTGGATGAGGGATCGAGCCTGTGTCTCCTGCATCGTCAAGCGGCTTCTTTACCGCTGAGCCACCAGGGAAGCCCCTTGTTTTGTTTTTAATGTTGCTGTTTTCTTTTTTCCAGAAGGAAGGATTATTGAAAATACTCCTTTTTTGTTCTGATATGGTGTAAAGTCTAATTCATATTTCTACTTGGATTTCAATAAAGTATGTTAATTTTAAGGCTTCCCTGCCTGTAAGTGAGGTGGGGTGATGCCAGCTTAGGCTGAATCCTGTTAGGTCACGCTAGCCCTTGGGACGTTTGCAGTGGTTGGAACGTCCTCTCCTCTCCACCCACCTCTATGAATTTTTTTAAAATTATTCACTTTTTTATCTGGCTGTGCTGGAACTTCGCTGCTGTGCACGGGCTTTCTCTGGTTGTGGTGAGCAGGGGCCCCTCTCCAGTTGCGGGGCGCAGGCTTCTCATTGCAGTGGCTTCTCTTGTGGAGCTCGGTAGAGGGCAGGCTCAAGCGCAGGGGCTTAGCTGCTCCGAGGCACGTGGGATCTCACCAGACAGGGGATCTAACTCATGTCCCCTGCATTGACAGGCAGATTCTTAACCACTGGACCACTGGGGAAGTCCCTCTATGAAATTTTTATAACAGCTTTATTGAGATATAATTCCCATGGTGTACAATTCACCCATTTAAATGGTACAGTTCAGTGGTTTTTTTTGTGTATTTGCAGAATCATGCATCCATTACCATACTTTTAGGGCATTTTCGGTACCAACCCCCCAAGGAAACCTCACACACAGCCATCACTTCCCAGTTCTTTCATGATCCCCCTCTCCTAGCCACAGGTAATTACTCGTCTACTTTCTGTTTCCAAAGACTTGCCTGTTCTACACACTTCATATAAATGGAATCATATAATTGGTGGTATGTTGTGATTGCCTTCTTTCACTTAGCGTGTTTTCAAGGTTCACATCATAGCACGTATCTGTATTTCTTTCCTTCTTAATGACTGATAGGCTCATATGTGGATGTACCACATTTTATTCATCCATTTATCAGTTGATAGACATTTGTGTCCACTTTGGGCTATGGTAATGCTGCTATGAAATTCTTGCACAGGTTTTGTGTGGACACATGTTTTCAGTTTTCTTGGGTACGTACGTAGGAATGGAGTTGATGAGTCATGTGATAACTGTGTTTAATTATTTTAGAAACTGCCAACTGTCTTCCCGAGCAGCCGCATCATTTTACACCCCCACCGTAGTGCACGAGGGTTCCAGTTTCTTCACAGCCTCACCAGCACTTGTTACTTTTTATTGTAGCCATCACAGTTACTTTGGATTAAAGCCGTAATCCTTTTATTATAGCTGTTCTAGTGGCTATGAAGTTGTATCTCATTATGATTTTGATTTGATTTTCCCTGTGGCTCCCTTGTAAAAGTTTACCAACCTACTGGTTTTTCAAAGTAAAACCCAAAACATTTTCTTGGAGAAACTTTTCCCTCAGGAATTGTTTCTTCTTTCCTGTTCTCATACCGTTTTGCTTGGATCCCCATAAAAAGCTCACACGTTCTGTTCTGCTGGTTATCTAGGTTGTGTGCTCTGGTTTGTGAATTACTTAATGGTTACTTGTGAAAGTGAAGTCACTCACTCGCGAACTACTCTTTGTGACCCTATGGACTGTAGCCTTCTAGGCGCCTCCGTCCATGGGATTTTCCGGGTAAGAATACTGGAGTGGGTTGCCATTTTCTTCTCCAGGATCTTCCCGACCCAGGGATCGAACTCAGGTCTCCTGCATTGCAGGCAGATGCTTTACCCTCTGAGCCAGCAAGGAATCCCAGTGGCTTCTCGTGGGTGTGTGTTTAAATTTATTATGAAATATTTCACTTACACACTTATTCACCTGTGATTCCCCACTGCATCAAGCAGAGCTTACACATAGTCGGCGTTCATATATTTTTTGAATGATTCAAATAATGCAGAGGGCCTCATGAGTGAATATTAGGAGGACTGATACTTTGCAGGGAAAGTGAACTTTATTAGGAGACATGAGAGAACTCAGGAAATAATGTATTTTTAGATAGAAATGACCAGATGTGTTGTTGTCCCAGAGACCACTGGCTCCAGGAGCTTGTCTTGTGGGTCATCCATATTGTAATAGGAATTTCATTGTCAGGCCACTGGATTATGTATCTGTGAGACTTTCTCAGAGGTTTATTAAGGTGATACACAGTTAGCAAACCCCGTAAATTTGTTTTACTCCTTTTAGTAAATACCCATGCTTATATTCTGTGCCAGGAACTCAGCTGAGCACCAGACATGGGGTGGAGCTTTCTCTGGCTCTGGTGATAATAAAGTTAAGGGCTCAGGATGGGGGTGACTTTGACAGCAAATGAATGGGTACAGGGCTTGTGAATTTTCTTAAACCAGGCAAAGTGAACAGTTGATCTGAGAACCTTATTTTCAGAATAAAGACAGTGTTTTATTGTATGAGATTTTAATTAGCAAGTAACTCATCTGAATGGGTCATTCTCTTAAAGATCTGATGAAAACAGTGATTGGGAAGTAGGCTGTGAATCTCTGCTGCCATTGTGATCTCTTGCAAGAGAGCAGAAGGAAGAACACACTCTTGTCTCCTCGTTTCCTGTAACTCAGCAAGTCAGGAAACACAAAGTTCCTGCTACAGGAAGAGGGGAGTTTGCTTTTTCTTTTTCTGGATGAAGATGAAGGAGTTATATATTTCTTTATCCCCATGCTATAAGCCCTTCCCCAGATTATCATGCCCCAGAGATTCTTATAGGATATTTTTACAACATAGTTCTCTAATCATCCTTTAAATACCACCCCACCAATCTTTAATCCCACCAATCTTTAAGAAATTCAAGTCTCTTTTAATATTTTATCTTAAAGGTCTCAGCCTTAGACAGTAAAAGAAGAACAAAACAGAAGGAGCTGTTTTATAATCGAGACATAAGTAACTGTCGAGGTGTCAGAGAGAGGTAGTTCTCGAGATGGTTAGGACCTACTCGCTGTCTGCCTCCTAACCTCATATCTCTTCATGCGCTTTCCATAAAAACGTCTCTCCAAACTTTTCCTGAATCCTTAAGAACTGCTAGGGGAAGCATCAGGTCTCTGAAGACAGATGATACCTCAATTTGGGTGAGTTATCTATATTCTGAAAGGAAGGATTTTATCCTTTAATTATAGAACAACTTCATTTTTTAAAATGATTCCAACTTTTAAAAGAATAGCTGTAACTGACAGTTTGTGCTTGTTGCATGCCAAGCCCCGTGTTGAGGATTTTATATCCATTCGCACATTCGTCCTACCTTCTCTGCCTTCTCTCATGTGTGGCTGGTCACTCTGCAAGGGGAGTGGTCTGTCTGGGAAACAGCGCAGTCCTCCCCATGCTGGTGCTCCCACACACCTTTTGCTGAGAGATGCTGGTCTCCAGCCAACCTTCAATTTGCTGTTCTCTGGCATTTTCATTCAGTCAGTTCACCTTTGCAGTCCAGCCAGTGTTCTCTACTTTGCCTTGGTAACCTGTTGCCCATAGGCGTCCGAGTTATAATGTCCTTGCCCTGAGATTGCCTCCTGTCTTTAGGGATCACAACTGAATTTATTCCATTTCCCAGGAAGTAGTGCAATATTAGAACTGTCTAAAAGCATTAAGACCTACTCTGTAAGGCTACATTTCTAAGGCGCTGTGTTCAGTTTTAGCTAAGAAATCAAATTTTAAGGCTCTCCAACACTTAACTCCTATGCTTTTCAGGCCTTCCCTGCGTAGTATTTCTAAGGTATTTAAATGTTTATTAAATGAATAAAATTAACCAGTATTTATTCTAAAAGCATTCACATATATGTATCAAGCAGATCACTTCAAATTCTGCAAGTTAAAATTTTTTTGCCAAGTAATTCCAGTAGAGAGCGTCCCTTTTTTATTCCTATTATATAGCAATCTAAATCAACAAGAAAGGAACTTCCTAAAAAATTTATGAACACTAATTTAATGAAACGGTAACTTTTAAAAACCAGACACAGACAATGTGACATACACTCTTGGCAAAAAACTGAGAAACAGAGTATTAACCCAGAATATTAAACAAAAACAACTTTTAGTCCCCCATTCCCTGTTCATGTATCAACTAAAGATTCTTGACATAATTTAAAGCACTTGGATATCCTTGGAAAGTAATATTAAAATGTACAATAATGTTTCTGCATTACATTTTCATAGATAGGATTAGAAGGAATAGTAAATTGCGTATTCTTTCATTCAAAATACGGAAATCTGAAATAGTAAAACAAGTTTTACAAAGTTATAATTGATTTGTGCTGGGTTTTACCTAGTTTTAACACAAATAGTTATTTTTATTACATACTACATTTGAGGGCATAAGAAATATATTTTTCTTGATTATACAAAATGATTCATTGCAAAATGCTTAAATACAGCTCTCTAAGAACATTTCCATGTTCTTATCAGTGACGATAAAGTGAAGAGAAGGCATTTTTCAAAGTTTTTTGTGTCAGTGTAGAGGAAAGTGGGATGGAAGGTGACTGAGATCCAGGGTTTAGGTGACTGGCAAGGTCATCCGATTAGGAGGCTGCAGAGTTATGGATGGACCCAGGATCTTCTTACCTAGAAATGCTTCCGATTAGTGCACTCAAGAAGAAGGGGCTCGGGGATCTCATTGGGCCAGTGGAAACTTTCCGAGCTCAGTTGGGTGTGCGTTTGGCCCGTTGGTGTCCGGCTTTAACACCGCCGTTGCCGTGAGCGCCGCGTCCCACCACGGCCCCAGCTTCACGCTTGCTGCTAGAAGCTCATTCTTTTCTGCAGAGACTCACGAGCCGGAGCAACGTCCTCACGCCTCTCCTCCAGAGTTACAGTGACGCCGCCTGCTTCTTCCTTCCTCTCCCGCCAGCGGTGGCTTGAGGGGCGATGAGAATGTTGCCAGGTAGGTCCAGTATAGAGACCTGCTTGCCATTTTCTGTTTCTCTTAATTTCACCTTTAACAGTGTATTAACCGTTTGGGGAAGAAGTTCTTTACCAGCTCCCTTGAAAAAGCGCACGAGGTCCCTAATCCTCCCTGGACCTCCACATCGCCCTCGGCCTGGCGAACCTGCAGCCAGGCGTCAGGCGCTCCTGCGGGAGGCCTGGGCCCGCCTGTCCTGCCACGGCTCGGGCCGCGTGGGTGTCCCGCAGGGCCCAGCCCCACACCGCACAGGCCCAGCCCTGCAACTTTAAATTTAACTTCTGTTTTTCTCCTGACCTCCCTTCATGTCTAATATCTCCTAATGAGTCTCATTACCTTTGGTCTCCTACCCCTCTGAACCAGCTGGGATAATGCAGCCAGTGTTAGCTTTCTTACATATATGATATCATGTCATTTCTCAGCTTATAATAAACCTAGTAATGTTTCCCAGTCACTTCCAGACTTAAATCTCCTTCATGACATGGCTCATGCCTGCCTCCTATGGAATAACTTTACATATTTCTTTGCAACATCATTTATTTCTAAAGGCAAATTTAATACAATCCCAGGTGTCTTAAGTCCCTAGGCCAAATGTGAGTGTCCTTGCTTTAAAGAGTTCAAATCTTGCCCTTCATTTTCTAGCTTAGGCCCTGACAGAGGACCAGTGGCCTCAGAGGACTATTTGAGACAAGGAAGACAATTCTGCCGTACCCTTCCCACCCCCAGTGAAAATACCTCAGTCCTCTGGACTCTTAATATGTATTACCCTTTTCTCTTTTACATATATAGGTAAACATGGATCATTAGTTTAGTTTAGTTAGTATTCTCTCTCCAAATAGTTTCTTTTGAGAAGCCAAATAAGCTTTACTTAGAGGCTTGCTCAACTTTATTTCGTAAATTCTCTTGAAAAGAGAGTATTTTTCTGTTTTGTCTCTTTGGAGCCAAACCTGCATAGCAGTTTCAGAAGCTATTTGGGAACAGCAAGAGAGAAAAAAAAAAATGTTTCTTTCTGAACTACATTTTTTTTCTAGGAGTTTTTCTGGCCTTTTTTTAAAATTCATGACTAAGTCATGTTTTTAGATTATGGCTAAGACCTTACTGGTAAAACCAAGATTATAACCATGGTAGCAAACCAGTAACTTGTTTTCGATTTCTTTCTTTCCTCACTAACCCTTGTGTTCTTCTCTGGAGAGCCCTAGCATCACTGATCCTTCCTCTTGGGAATATTCTCTCACGCTGGGAAAGGGGGTAGATGAGCTCTGATTGAGGTGGTGACCCCGTGGGCTTGTGCGTGGACACGACGCCGCTGGAGTCGCTTCTGCTGTTGCCGTTCCTGCCAGCTCCGTCGTCATCCCCAGGCCTAGCCTCTCGCACTGGGTGATGGCCGGGGCGGGAGGTTTCTGCGCACCGTCAGCTTTCAGGATCTTAGTTCCCCAGCCAGAGACTGGACCCGGCCCCAGCAATGAAAGCGCTGAGCCCTAATCACTAGACCTCCAGGGAGTTCCCTAGAGTCTTATATTTAGAAGAAGCAGCTTGGCTTTCTCAGCTAAGAGGAAAGGCATGCCTTAGCGAATGACCTGTAGCAGTGATCTTCTTATTCTGAATTCAGAAGCACTCATGATTAGAATATAGGTCATCATCTTCTTGCCTCTAAATCAGACGGTGCACTTAACCATAGCAGTGACCGTGGGGGAGGTCGTGACCACTAGTATTTGATTATTATTACTTATCTCCTAAATCACTGGCGATTTCAGCATCGTCCTTAAGTGCTGCCATTTCCAGCACTGGATGTGCGGCTTTGAGGTTTACTTGCCCTGTTTTTGTCTCGTTGTCTGAAAGTTGCTTAAAAACACACATGCCTTTCCCTGCGCTTGTGGACTGTCGCTGCCACCACAGGGGAATAATAATTCATATTCGGCCAGCATGTGGATTGTTTTGTATGGAAAATCCCAGTGTCAGTGCTGGCAAAGAGGTGGGGACGGGGGTAGGAAATGGCGTATATCAGGAGCTGCAGTAGGGCGTGAGTCTTTGGGTCATTCCAGAATGTGACATTGAGTTTCTTCTTCGCTGTAGTATGGAGCTAAGGAGTGAACAGTGTGTTTGCAAGTGGATACACGTGTGTCTTTGCACATTTTTTAATGACGGAAATAGGGAAATACTTGCTTCAACATATTTAGCGTGAGCAAAGATTTTTATGTTAAGAGTTTTCTAAAAGTCAGAGGCGTGAAATATAAGAGGCACATTTTACACTAAGATTATTTGGGGGAAGGTTTCCCCTCTTTGATATTTACGTATCTCTTTTTCTTCTGTTACCACTCCAGTCCCTTGCTACCACCACCACCAAAGAAAAGCAGGTAGGGGAAACCCTGGAGATGAAGCTGGCATTTTATAGGGAAGTAATTTCAAATAGATTTGTACTCTAAAGTGCTTTAAGCCGAGGGAGAATTGGAATTTGAGTATGGTACAGTGAAGTGTACCACGTTGCAGGTAGTATGCAAATCTGGGGGCTTCCTCAGTGGCTCCACAGTAACGATTCTGTCTGCAGTGCAGGAGACTAGGGTTTGATCCCTGGGGCTGGAAGGTCCCCTGGAGAAGGACATGGCAACCCACTCCAGCATTCTTGCCTGGAAAATCCCATGGACAGAGGAGCCTGGTGGGCTGCAGTCCATAGGATTTCAAAAGAGTCGGACACGACTTAGTAACTGACAAATGCAAATTTAGAGTATTATGAACCGTATATTTGTGTACACTAGAAGCTTGATTAGAGCATAAGGACGTAAAATATGCCTGGAAAGAATGAATCCATGTTCCAGTCAGCCTGGTAGTTTTTCTCTAACAGAAGGACCCCCAAAGCGGAGCAGAGTCTGGCTGCCTGTCCTGGAGTCAACAGTGAAAGCTTACAGATGTTTCATCCCAAATCCTGGATTTCCTTACCCATACTTTATCTAGTATTCATTCATATTTAAACCTTTACAACATGGTTGTAAGGAACTTAACGAGTAAACCCCTATTAGCAGAGTAAAAAATTTCATTTTTTACTACCTGGCATGATAATTAGTATTTCTTTTTATTGGTCAAAGTGTATAATAATTTTCAAACTCTTGCAAGTATTTTGCAGTTTTCATATTCTACAGTTTTATGAATAATCTATGTTAAGCATTTCTATACCTTCTTGATTTGATAAATTACTAGTTCCTCTCTGTCATTTTTGAATAGAACTTAGATTTTTATTACTCTTGTCTCATTACAGAGTTTACTTAAGAGGCATACATCAATTGTATTTCCAGCATCTATATAATAAGAACACTTCTCTATCACAAGGTATCTTTTTTCTAAACCTTTGGCAAACATATTTTGACCTCTCATTTTCCGTGAAAAGGCAATTAAATATTTTCTTATTCAGAGTAGAATTCCTTTAGGTTTTTTTTTCTCCCATCTTGTAGAACTCTTCTATGACGTCATTGCTGTCCGGGTTTGGAGTCATTCTTCCCGCGGGGCCAGCTCTTGCTCACTCCTGAGCTTCTGCGCGTCTGACTTTTCTGACCTCTTGCTCTTGGTGTCTCCCGCAGCCATATGTGTCCTTGTCGCAGCAGATGGCACCTCCCAGTCCAAGCGGCAGCAGTGGGGGCGCGGCCGGCGACCAGCTGAGTAAGACCAACCTCTACATCCGGGGGCTGCAGCCGAGCACCACGGACCAGGACCTGGTGAAGCTCTGTCAGGCGTAAGTCGGGCGCGTGTGGGTAGGTCTCCAGGGACAGCGCGGTCGCTGAGGCTGGCTTCTCACCCGAGGCGCTTGCCCTGAGACGCCGTGTTATTTTGTTTCTGCCCCTATAGTGACAAGGTCGCTCAGCAGCCCCTCCTAAAGAAATCCTATGTGCTGCCATGCGTAAAGCTTTCATGTGTTTCTCTGAGCAAAGCCAGATCAGGCCGACCTGGAAAGCCTCGTTAGTACCTGAGTTTGTTTCCTGCGTGTATCCAGAACTGATGGTCTTAGTGGAAAGATTTCTATCCTTACACCCTGAATAGAAATGCTCAACATCTCTAAAGATACCGATCAGAAGATAGAGTTGGTGGTGAGGATAGAAGAAGGTGGGTCTAAATTGAATTATGCTCTTAGGAGAGTTTCTGCTGCTAGAGATATTCCCAGGGACCCAGAGGGGCCCTCAAACTAGTGGATAAAGAATATGAAGAAAGAGTTGTCACCTGGCATTTACCCCCTAAGGATCTTTGGGGTTCTTTTGCATAGACTTGAGTCATGAGGTAGAGGTAACTACCATGGAATTAGTCCAGTTAGGAAAGCCAGAAAAATTGCAAGAATGCAGAGATACCAGCTCAATTCTGTGTAGCAGAAAAATATGTGTTTCAGATTGTGTATGTGGGGGCGTGCTTAGAGGGAAGGAGAAGCGAGCTTGCTTGTCTGGCGGTGCCAGGCCTTAGTCGCGGCGAACGGGTCTTCCTGCAGCCCAGGGCTCTTGGGTTGCAGCACGGTTCGCTATTGTGGCTGTGGGCTTGGTGGCTGCATCACCCAGCCTTAGTTGCTGTGAGGCGTGTGGGACCTTAGTTCCCCTCCTAGGGGTCAAGCCACGTCCCCTGCATTGGAAAGTGGATTCTTAACTCTGGGCCACCAGGGAGGTCCCTAAATTTACCATTGTTTAAAACTGTTGAAGTAGAACACGCATACAGAAAAGTGTACAGATCCTAAGTGCTTAGAGAGCAGTGAATTTTCACAAGGTGAACCCATCCTCGTAAGAGCCCCTTGTGACACAGATCAGTGGAACAGTATCAGCTCTTTAGAAGCTCACCTCCTTGTGACAGTCTCTCTCCTACCCTCAGAGGTTCCTACTGTTGGCCTCTGAACGGCTACTGTGGCTTGTTTGAGCGTCGGGTAAATATAACGATGCAGCACGGACCAGTTCGTGTCTGTTTTCTCTTTCTCGGTGGTGTTTGGCAAATGCATCCACACTGTTGCCTGAAAGCTTTGTTCATTCTTCTTGCTTTCCAGAATTCCATCATAGGAATATAGCACAGTTTATTTATTTGTTCTACTGTTGCTGGATATGGGGTTGGTTTCCAGTATGTGACTGTTATAGATAGGAATAGTGCTGCTGTGAATTTGTGCAAGACTTTTGTTGCATGTGTATATACATTTATATTGGTTATAGACCTAGGAGTGAAATTGCTACATCATAGGATATACATTCGTTCAGCTTTTGTATATACTAGTAAACAATTTTCTGAAGTGGTCAAACTGACACAAACTCCCGTAACAGTATATGTGTGTGACAGCTGTCCCAAATCCTGGAGAGGCTGAACATCCTTCCCCCAGAATGTCTGAGGCCTCGGAGGTACTCTGTAAATCCCTTAGTCTTCTGAAGTCACGGCTTTGAAATTCTGTTTGCACCAGGCTGCACAGAATCCGTCTCCAAAGGCCGGATGTGTGTACAACGCTGGGTCCTTCACCTCAGCTGACCTTGTTGGAAAAGTATTTAAATGAACTTAGGGGACTTAGTCTAGGACTAGTAATTTTTTGAGGGAATAGGAATTGGCCAGAATGTCTTCAGGAGACATAAGAGACATGGGTTTGATCCCTGGGTTGGGAAGATCCCCTGGAGGAGGGCATGGCAACCCACTCCAGTCTTCTTGCCTGGAGAATCCCCATGGACAGAGGAGCCTGGCGGGCTGCAGTCCATGGGGTCACAGAGTCGGACACGACTAAAGTGACTTAGCACGTGAAGGGAAAGAGTACTGTATCAATCTAGTTCCTTGATTTCTCTACCCTTTGGTTCTTGAACTAAATCTACTGTGCCACAAACATCAATTCTTTGACTCCACAAGACGGGGGAAAAGCTCGGTTCTGCTTCACGATACTTTCAGGCTTTCATTTTGTCCTTACTGAGCATTGCCTTACCTTCTGTTGTGTCTGAGGGATGAGAATAATCAGGGTTGGCATAGAGGATGGGAGTAAGGAGCCCAGGAAGGGACCATAAGTAGGAGTGCAGCAGAGAAAAAACAGGTGCTAGATGAGTGATGACGAAAGGGAAGCTGAGAAGAGCAGGTGGGTGGAACCCTCACAGGCCTGTGAGCCGGGAGGTGACGCTCTCCAAGAACGGCGTTTCCCAGGCATAGAAGGACTTCCTGCCTTTGTCCCAGCTATCTTTCTAGGTTGTAGGGGAAGTAGCGTGCTGGAACCTTAGCCCCGGTGGGCAGGAAAGAGAGGCGTGGAGTCTGGAACCGGAGCCCCTGGTTCTCTTGGAGGGGCTCCTTCCGTGGAGGAAGCAGCACGACCCAGCTCTTGCCAGCTGCGGTGGAAACTCTGAGCGCAGGCTGCTCGGACGCAGCGAGCCCCCCTCGGGCCTGGGTGGGGAGCGCAGCGCGTGTGTTCTCCTTCATCGCTTCCCTTGCCTAAATTTGGGGAGGAATCCAAGAATGCAGCCCAGAAGGCTTAGGATCACATCTATTCTAGCCTCCAGGGCCCGGCTTGGCTTATTCTGTCTAATCCGAGGGTCACAGAGCCCCACTGAAACAGTCAGGGGCTGCCAAGGAGCAAAGCAAATGCATCAATCATCGTGTGTTCTTTAGGGATGGAATGGGAGGGAAAGTAGGGGAAAAAATGCTTCTTTCAGGTAATTCAGTCCCTGCCAACTGTTTCCAGTTGCATTTTATCCTCCTGACTTTGTTAGTGATTCTGTTCTGTCTCTCTAATACGGTTCGCCCTCCTGAAGTGGAATGTAGAGACTTCTTTCGAGTAGAACATTTCTCATGTATCCCAGCACAGCGATACTCCACTGCTCACAAGTTTGGGGCGCTCCACAGGACCCCGCATGGCTAAAGTATAATTTTATTTTATTTCTTTATTTTTAAAGTATAATTTATTTTTTTTTTCTAACAATATTTTTAAAGTATAATTTAAAAAGGTTGAAGAACATAACTCTCCTACAAATACAGGTGAGCCTATGCCAAATATTTACTTTACTCATTAATGAGGGAACTAGCAGAATGGTAAAATGGGTTCAAAGAGCATTTGAGAGACTGAGTATCGATAGGTACTGAAGAAAGAAAGTTGGAATAAGATTGCTAGGTTACAGAGAAAAATGCTTCATACCCTTTAGAACAGTAAAACAGTAACCTTTGGGATTATCTTTTCTAGTGGACAAAAATTACTTGTATCTCTACTAGATAAAAATCTACAAATATGTATCTTCATAAAATCTGAACCTCATCAGTAATACACAGCAAACCAAAGAAACATCCTTCTAGATAATGGAATATACCTTGAATGAGCCTTGTAGACAGTGTTCCAGAATGACATTGAAAGAAGGTGAAATCCTCATTTTGCCTTATCATCAAGTTTTGGGTAATTTTCTTAACACAGCGATTGCATTTAGTCTCATGCCCAGTCCCCTCCCTAACACACTGAAATCTTGACAGATAGAAATCAGGGAATTCCTCGGTGGTCCAGTGATAAGGACTCGGGATCCTCACTGCCAGGGCGCTGGATTCAGTCCCTGGTTGGGGAACTAAAATTCCATAAGCCCCATGGCACAGCTGAAAAGAGAGAGACGTCTTAGACACTAAAGCCCAGAAGAGAGCCGGCTGGTTAAATGTTGAGGTCCTTTGGATATAATACTATAGTAATAGCAATTAGCAATGTTCAGGTGCTTTTTGGTAGACGTTAGTGCTTTGTATTCATGATCTCATTTCATATTCCCAACAATCTCTCCATTTTACAGATGGTGAGTCTGAGGCACAGAAAGATTAAATGACTTGTCCAAGGTCACACATAACTAAGTGGCAGACTCAGGATTTGAATAAATGCAGTTGGGCTTACGTTGACCTTCAGTCGGGGCCAGTAGAAGAGTGAGGAGTGGGATGTTAGAAAAGAGAAATAGATTTTCATGGGAGAAATGGTGTTTGTCCAAAAAAGGAAGATAAGTAATCTCAGGGATTACTTTTAGTCTTCAAGGAATTCTTGCCAGAGCTCTGCCCTTGCACACTGCTGAATGGACATCACCGAGCTGCTTTTCCCCCAGAAGGACAGGGGTCTCTTTCTAACTAGTGTCTGAGTCTTATTTGGGGGAGAAGAGAGAAATGTGTTGATAGTGTAGGGGCTACAGTTACCTTATTTCTTGTAGATGCCTTTGGGGAATAGGTTTATATGAGAATGGTGACATTTTAAATTCATTTGTTCTTATTGCTAAGGATTGAGCAAGGACAGTTTTTCCTCATGGGAGTGAAGACAGGGCGTGGATTTCCTTAGACGCCGCAGTCTCTGTCCTCGTCTAAACCCCTGACCCCAGATGATCACTTTGCACTTTCTTCTCCCTTAGATACGGCAAGATTGTCTCCACTAAGGCCATCCTGGACAAGACCACAAACAAGTGCAAAGGTGAGAACAACTCCTGCCGCTGGCGGGGCCCTCCCTCGCCTCCACCCCTCACTACTTCAGGCCCCTGGTTTCCAGGACCAGTGTGGTGTCTCTCACGGGATCAGGCTTCAAAGTCAGGTAGGTATTTAGATTCTTTGGTGACCAGAGAGCTTCAGCTAAAAATGCTCTTTGGGGGACCCAAGGGTAGAAGCCTGCACAGAGCACCTTTGAGTCCTGTTCCCCTGGACCAGATGGCAGGTATGGGTATGTGAGACCATTTCTACTTAGCAGAGCACTGTACATGTCTTTTATTGGTGTAGATGGGGCAGCTTAGTTTTGTTGGGGTTCTGAGCAATTCTAGATGGAGAGGGAAAGAGGGGAGGGGCTGGACGCTGGGGTGAGGAGGGGCCTCTTCCAGCAGGTGGTTGGCTGTCTGCAGTGGAGAGGCTGTATTTCCTACATGCCTAGCGTTTCTGGGAGGTGGCTAGAAAAGAGGAGGGAGTTCTTTTGGAAATAGAGGGGGCCGTGAGTTACTAGAGGAGCCTAGCTCTTGAAGCCTTGGACTTTCTTAGGGGAGAGGGAGGAAGGCAAGGATTCCCCAAAGACCTCGTGGCCCTTGGCATTCTTAGCTGCAAAGTAGACCAACTCTCACAGGGTTTGGGGAGCCCAGGGATAACCACCTGCCACCTCTTAGTCTCTCTTCCTCCCTGCCACTTCTGTTATGTGGGTCGTGACTCTTCCTCTGTTCCCTGAAAAGCCGGGGCCTCCTCCCTCCCTTACACCTCCTCCCTCCCAGTGATGCTGTTTCCCTCTTCCAGGCTACGGCTTTGTGGACTTTGACAGCCCTTCAGCCGCACAGAGAGCTGTAACCGCGCTGAAGGCCAGTGGTGTGCAAGCGCAGATGGCAAAGGTGAGGGTCTGCCCCCGTCTGCTCATCTGAGAGGTGGTGGTTAGCCTCCAAGGTGTCCAGAGGGTTTAAGAGCCGTGTGGTTGAAGGGCAAGGGCTTTCTGCAGTGCGTTTTGACTATACCCAGCCTCAACCAGGGCCCCAGCGAGTGTCTGCTGCTGGCGGAAGGCGGTATTCAGAACCCCATGGCAGGTGGCTCTGTCAGCTCTCTTCCTCTCATCAAGTATTATAAGCCGGCAGGAGGGTCCAGAGGCTTCTTCCCTTCCTCCAGCGGTTTCCCTCTCTCTACCCTGGTCCCACTTCTCTACCAAACAGCTTGTGGTATTTTTGCAACGTTCTCTGAAGAAGCCAGTTGTGCAACTCCAAAGTCCAGAACAATGCTTTCCACCTCCCAGCGCTGTTCCCTGAGGAAGGGGCGGGTGGTGTGTAGGGCGTGGAGGGGCAGATGCCGCAGAGAGAAAGGGAACTGTCCCTTCCTTTCTCCCATCTGTCTGCAAGTTTTTTATTTTCATTTGGGCCACTAGAAAGCCAGAGACTTTTCCTTTCCCAAGTCATTGTGAATCCCTGAGAGGGGCTGATGCAGCAGGCCTGCCGGCCGTCCTTTTCTGTGACGGTTGAAGAAAAAGGAGCCCTGAGCGGAGAGGCAGGGGAGGGAGTCAGGTTGCAGGTGGCCCCCGTCAGGGCACTTCGCAGCCCAGCGCTGGGAAGCCGCCGTTTTCCAGTCTGCCCCCGGAGGTGCTCTCGCAGCTCTTCTTTCTGGAGAAAACCCGTCTGACGGGGGAGCCTCCGGTGAGACTGGAGCTCCCGGGCTCCGTGCTGACCCGTGAGCTGACCGGGAGCTGGCTCTCGCTGCAGCCCCCAGCGCGGCCCTTCTCTCTCCTCTCCCCTTCCAGCGCTCCCTCCGTCGGGGAGTGAACAGACATTCCTACCGCTGCGGCCGGAAGAGGGGGAGGGAGATTACTCAGAGCCAGCCGGCCCTGGAAGCGGAGGCCGTCCCGGAGAATCCAGCCCCTGGGGCAGGCTGCTGGGTGGAGAGGGGAGTGCTGCTGGCCTGGCTCTTAAAGCGGCAGCCCGGAGCTCCGCCCGTGGCTTGTCTCAAGGCTGGCGCAGCGCTGCCCTTGGTCGGCCTGTGGGGTTTTCGGCCTGGACTCGGCGCTAGCGCACGCCCCGTGGTAGTGGGATGAGGTGTTCTGGATGGTCGCTGAGATTCTCTGGTCAGCCATCCCTTCCTCCTCGCTCTTTTCTGAAATGTCACTTTGTGAATCACGGCTGAGGGTGGGAGAGGGTTAAGAGATACGAAATGCATTTTTCCACCTCTATTTCCATAGCAACAGGAGCAGGACCCCACAAACTTATACATCTCAAACCTCCCTCTGTCGGTGGATGAGCAGGAGCTGGAGGGGATGCTGCAGCCCTTCGGCCAGGTCGTCTCCACTCGGATCCTTCGGGACACCAGTGGGGCCAGCAGAGGGGTCGGCTTCGCCAGGTGAGAGAGGTCGAGAACGGCAAGTGACGACATTAACAAAGGATGTCCCATAGAAGGTCATCAAAAAGTCTTGTGTCCTGCTCCCCCCAGGACCAAAACACTGGCCAGAAGTTCTTGATAGTAAATCAAAAGCTCATCCAATTACAGGTCACAGGACTCAAAAAAACTATTTGCTCTCAACTTTTTGCTTTCGCCACTATTTCCTGTTACTCTAGCCTTTGTTCCTTTGATCTAGAGCTAAGCAGAATAGAAGATTATAATTCTGTATTCTGCTTTAGTTTCCTGACTATTTCTCATCCTATTATCTCATTTGGGCTTCCCTGGTGACTCAGACGGTAAAGAATCTGCCTGCGATGCAGGAGACCCAGGTTCCATTCCTGGGTTGAGAAGATACCCTGGAGAAGGGAATGGCAACCCATTCCAGTATTCTTGCTTGGAGAATCCCATGGACAGAAGAGCCTGTCAGGCTACAGTTTATGGAGTTGCAAAGAGACGCGACTGAGCAAACCTCTGTCTACCTCATTTACTCTATGAAATAAATATTTTTTTTTTTAAAAATAAACTTTATTGATAGTAAATGCAGTGAAATTCAATTTAACTGTACAGTTTGAGTTTTTACTTATGTATGTAGTTTTTTTAATTTTAAAAAAATTGGAGTATAGTTCCTTATAATATTGTTGAAATAAATATTAATTCTCTATTTTATGGAAAAGAAAACCAAAGTTCTCAATATGAAGTGATTTGCCCAAGGTCTCAGGAGTGGGTGGTAGAGTGGAGCCCTTATCCTTGTGACTTCAAAATAGGTCGGATTAAATGGAAGATCTGGTCCACCGTTTCAGATCTGTTGCGAGCCTTAAATTCTCCATCCAGCTCTACCACTAACTGCCCGTGTGGTATCAGACCTTTATGAGCCTTGGTGACCCTGTGATGTAGAGGTTTAGATGAGTGATTTTCTTTTTTTAGAAAAATCATTTATTTTAATTGGAGGAAAGTTACAGTGTAGTGATGGTTTCTGCCATGCATCAGCAGGAACCAGCTCTGGGTGTACACGCGTCGGCCCACCCTGGACCCCCGCCCTCCTCCATCCGCCCCCCCCCAGGCTGTCCGGGGCGCCGGCTGTGGGCGCCCTGCGCCCTGCTGCGCATCCGCCAGCCCTGCCGAGAGTTCCGGCCGCGCCTGGCCTCGGAAACCAGCGCCCTCCCGCCGGGCCCCGCCGGGTCTTCACGGCCGTCTCCTCTGCAGCCCAGCAGGCGGGCCCACGGTGCCTGCGCTCCGAGCGTCCGCTGGAGCCGTCGGGCCTCCGGGCGCCCTCTGTGGGGCCCGGGTCACTGCTGCCCGGCGCCGGCTCTCCCCAGCCCACTTAGGAAACCGCTTTTGTTTATTTTAAGGTTTTGCTTGAAAGGAGGCTCTGACGCCCTTCTAAAAACTCTGAAAAGACCTGGACTGCGTGATCTGCAAGCCCTTTTTTCTGATAACACCTTGTCTGGTCCAAGGACACTGCTTGCCTCGGCGGCCTGCAGACCTGGGAACGTGGAGGGGACCCCTTCCCAGGGCTGCGCCGTCCCGACGGCGCCACCTGCTGGCGACCCCGGGCGCAACCCAAGGCGGTTCTGAGGCTTGTGATCGAACTTGCTCCCAGGCGCTCTTACAGCAGAAGCTCCATTTCCTCGCCATAATTTTTTTTGCCCTCAGTTCAGTTCAGTCGCTCAGTCGTGTCCGGCTCTTTGCGACCCCATGGACTGCAGCACGCCAGGCCTCCCTGTCCATCACCAACTCCCGGAGTCCACCCGAACCCGTGTCCATCAAGTCGATGATTCCATCCAACCATCTCATTCTCTGTCGTCCCCTTCTCCAAAAGCAATACTTAACAGTTTAATTTATCAAGTAATTAAATGGTCTAAACATTCAAGAAATGTTTAATATTGTAACAACTTTGTACTTACTTGAAAAATACATTGAAAGAGAAAATATTTTTGTCTCATTCTTTAAATAACTATACTTTCAGTGGATGTGGGCCTGTTGGACACCGCAGTTCTCAAACCTTGGAATCATACTGAACAAGGACGCCCTCATTTCCTGTTACACATTGGTTTTCTTATGGTACTTGCTTTTGTCATAGCAACTACTGAAAAACCAGATTGTGGAAATATGGAACTGTTTAGAGTTAGTAGTCTTTACAATAAATAGCCAGTAAGTGTTGCTCTATTTTCTTCAGAAAGTTGAAGTACCCCTTGCTATGCCTCTCTGAGCTCATCACAATGACCCAGGGTGCCTCAAAGCCCAGCTTAGGAACTATGGCTTTGAAGTCTTGAAAAGCCATGAAATCTCTTGTATATTTCTACATTAATAACTTCAAATTTTCTTTATACATTAGATTCTTACAAAATATAATTTGCAGCAAATTATAAATATTATGTTAATATTTACATAGTGTTAGTAATAATTTAGACTATGTTAGTCTAAGTAAAACTGTCATACTATTTTAAAATATATCCAAATGAAATTTAAATGTAGCAATTTAATACACAAAATCATTTCAAAAATACATGGGGCATTTCTTTTTTTTTTTTTTCCATGGGGCATTTCTTTAAGTCACAACTCTTAAATAATTGTTATAGCATTCCTTTCTCTCCTCGATCTTGTATTGCCATCTTATTTCCCTACAGAATTGTATTTTAGTTTAAAATACTTTTATAGCTGAAAGTCTTTGTATGGATCCTCCTGCTATACTTCTCTGCAACAAAAATATAAATTTATTTTTTTCTTGTGGCTCTGAATCTTTATGCATTAATCCATAAGGAAATTATCTTTATAAATAGTGCACAGTTGCCCCAAACAACATAAATATATTAAAATGTTGATACAAAGTTGTTTCACATGAAATAAGTTTTATTGGAAATGCTATTTTAGCTTTTTGTAATTAAATCATGTAGCCATCAGTGACGATTGTTTATTGCTGTAACAAGACAGAATTTAATGTCCATTCTATTTGTATTTTGTTTTCATGGTAAGGAACCTTGTTCACATAAATAAATGGGAATGGAAAGAGTTTTGCTAAAATAGGAGTTCTTTGAGTTCCTTCTGAATTATATGCCAAGAGCCAGGGTGATCTGTCATCAAAATTGACTTTTTTTAATGTGTCAGTGGACAACTTGTTGAGTCCTTTAGCTTTGTGGGAAGGAAGAATTGGAAACAGGTAACTTAAAAAAACACTTTGTAACTCAGTCCTCAGTGCTTCCTGTTGAGCTCTGGGATGAGTTGGAAGCAAGCTGAGCCGAGTAGTTGTGAAAGGGGCCCTCAGCCTCGATCATTAGTGACCATGAACTCCCTCAGACACATCTGTTCTAGGAAGGAGTTTATGAGGAAGCTGAATTCCTGAAAGTGATTCTTTTAAAACCCTACAGGCCTGTCACCCTTTTGAAAGACTCAAGAGTAGGAGTAACCCACCTAAACATTGTTTGCTCTAGAATGCTCAGCATGCTTTTCACTAGGAGGTTCCATTTAAGGTCTTTTTCTAGTAACTGCCAATATGGAGCTTGTTCAGATCTTTAGTGGTTATTGGCATAGAAAATATGCTGACTTACTTTAAATGTGGGAAAGGGGGAAGATACTGTCCATGTCTTACATAGATTTTCATATAATTTTTAGAACACATTTATACATATTATCTCATTTGAGCCCTGTATAGTAAGGTAGACGGAGATTTGAAGCAGAAATGAGGGATGAGTCCGGAGGACTTCTGTGCATGTTCTAACTCACAGAGCCTGTGAGGGGTGACCAGGCACCACTAATTCCTTACTCATTTTCTCTTTCCCCAACAAGACACTTTAGCTGCGTAGCTTCTAACATTGTTCTATCACCTTAAACCCTGTCTTAATACTCTTTGTTCCTACAAACTCATGAAATCTTTTTTCCCCGTTTAAAAAATAATTGAAGTGTAGTTGGATTACAGCGTGGTGTTAGTTTCAGGCGTACAGAAAAGTGGTTTATATATTTTTCATATTTATGTGTGCACATGCACACGTCTGTCTTTTTCATACTCCTTTCCATTTGGCTTATTACAGGATACTGAACATTGTTTCCTGTGTTCCACAGTAGGACACTGTTTATCTGTTTTACATACAGTAATTTGTGTCTGCTCACCTCACACTCCTAATAAGCCTCCCTCCCCCAACTCATGAAATCTTAAGGAGGTTATCGGAGGCTAATTAGACCTTTATAATTATAACCAGAGCAAAAAAAAAGATATTGGCAAACTCTTAGCTTGTATAGCTCTATCAGAGTGAAGGAACAGGGAAGCTCCCTGCTGGCGCAGCGGCCCAGACTCAGCCCTTTCATTGTTCTGACTTGGGTTCGATCCCTGGTCAGGAAAGTAAGATTACGCAAACAGAGCCAAAAAAACCTAGGAAAGTTTCCATTAGGAATTTTGTAATAAAAAATAATGGTAACAGCCACTGTTCATTGTGTTCTTATTCAGGAACCCAGACACAAACAGTACCAGACCCTCCCGTCAGTGCCTTTGGAATAGTCATGGCGTGCAGACCCCCATTATTCCTTTCAGGACCCCTAGAGGAGCCAGTTGAGAACACCGTCGTCAGAAGCTGGGGTTGCTTCTCTAAGATGCCCTTGAATCTGGGTCTAGGAAGCCCCGTTTCTGTAGTGACGATTTCTGGAGCATTTGTGGGGCTGGGAACGTAAGAGCTTTCTCTTTAAATGTAGGGAGGGTATAGATCCTGGAGAAGCTAGACCCTAATTCCTCTTGTGCTCCTTAGGATGGAGTCCACAGAGAAGTGTGAAGCCATCATCACCCACTTTAATGGAAAATATATTAAGACACCCCCTGGAGTACCAGGTGAGGCATCTGGGAATCAGGCTGAGAGGCCGCAGGCCATGACTTCTGTGAAGATTCCGGAGGCTTTTTGCATGAGTGAATGGGCTAAGTGAGGTGGACTCAGCTGCCTGTCTGCTTTCTCTCTCGGCAGCCCCGTCTGATCCCTTGCTTTGCAAATTTGCTGATGGGGGTCCAAAGAAACGACAGAACCAAGGAAAATTTGTGCAGAACGGACGGGCCTGGCCAAGAACTGGAGACATGGTAAGAGGCCCTCTCGGAAACCAGACCACTGGTGACGTTAGAGGGGACTGGGTGGGGCGTCCACGGCAGCTCAGCGGGTGGGGCTCTTCTGCTCCCACTGCAGGGAGGGCGGTTCGATCCCTGGCCGGGGAGCTAAGACCCTGCATGCCGAATGGGGATGCCAAGAAAGAAAGAGCAGGAGTGGGAATTTCCATGGCTTGATTCCTGGGGTAGGCTTGAGCGCTCCAGTATGCAAGTGAGCAATGCTGGCTGCTTCGAACACTCTTCAGTGTGGATGGGATTGTGCCCCCTGCACAAGCAGGCTCGGCCCGGAGCGGTTACTGTGGGGGCCAGTCCAGACCTGGCTGAGCCAAACGCGTCCCCAGCCGTGAGCCTCTGGGCCGGCTCCTGTTTGCACCTACGCGCTCACGGTCTGCACGCTGTGTTCTTTCTCTCTAGGGCGGCATGGCTTTGACCTACGACCCCACCACGGCGCTCCAGAATGGGTAAGGCTGTCGCCTGTAAACGGCCCGCCTGAAAACGACACCGCCGCGTGTCCAGGCCCTCGCGCGGTTCCCTCCATGTCCGCGGCTGTATCTGCCGCGGGCCCGGCCTTGCCGGCCGCCCTGCCTCCCTCTGGCTGTTCCCTTCCTGCAGGTTTTACCCGGCTCCTTACAGCGTCGCCCCCGGCAGGATGCTGGCTCAGTCTGCACTGTCTCCGTATCTTCCGGCTCCTGTGACGTCGTATCAGGTACGGTCATGCCCGGGAGAGGGCTCGGGGTTTGCCCTACCGTCGTGTTCTAGGCTGGGCACAGATGGCTGGTTTTCCCGTTCTTTCCGTTGCACAGACTGTATGCAGATAGTTTCACGTCAGAGTGCAGCACGTGACCACCTCCCGCGCGTCCGGGCGGTTGTGGGAGCGCGCACACCTGTCCACGTCCCCGCAGCACACCCACGTTAGCTTCCTGCTACCTTCCGCCTTCTTTTGTCACTTTCATACACATATAAACATGTGGTTTTGGAAGTCATTGTTTACGTTATAAAAATTTGCCATGTCGAGTGTCTTTTACACTTTTCCCGCACACACCAGCGACTCTCCAGGCGTGCCCCTGGGCCTAGAGTGTAAGTGCTCTCTCGGGGTCTTTGGTAACAAATTCTTGGGAGTCCACCCCAGACCCAGAGGAACTCTGGGGGATGAGTCCTCCCAGCCTGAGGTTTAACAAGCACTCCAGGTGGTTCTGGGCAGCTCTGTTCTAATTATTTCTTCTTTAATAGTCACATTATAGTTCATGCTGCGTAAACACCAGAATTCTTTCACTAGACCCCTGTGAAGGGCATTCTTGGATTTCAGTTTTTTCTGGTGCGAACGATGCTCTGGTGAACATGCCTTTGCCTGCGTCCTCACAGATGAGTGCTTTTGTTTCTGGGGGCTAGAGTCCAAGGGGTGAGGTTGTAAGGTGGAATGATACACAGACTTTTAGTTTTATAGATGTTACAGATTTCTTTCCACAAAGGCTGTGCCAATTCCTATTTCCACTGGCCACAGATGAGAGTACCCATTTCCCTCTAGCCAGAGGGGCATTGTTCTTGCAAAGCTTTTCCCATCTTGGTAGGTGTAAAGTACGATCTTGCTTTAATTTGCACTTCCCTGACTGAAGCTGAGTTTAAGCATATTTTGGTCATATTTTGATTTGTTCTTTCCGGATTACTCTTCATACACTTGGCCCATTTTCCTGTTTATTAGTTCTTTTCCCATCAGCTTATAAAAACCATCAGTGTTATTGGGACATCTCTATTGGTCCAGTGGCTAAGACTTTGTGCTTCCAGGGCTGGGGGCCAGGGTTCTCTCCCTGGGTGGGAACAAGATCCCACTGGTCACAAGTAAAGTTCCTGCATGCTGCAGCAAGCCACAAATAAGGCCTGGCACCGCCAAGTGAAAAACAAAACCAAACCTCCACAGTGCGTGCTCTTCCCGTGGGACATTCTGCAGGCTGGAGGGATTTATTTCTAAGTTACCCACATACGCTTGTCAGAGTGTCTCCTGGCTTGCTTCTGGGCAAGGAAGCAGGCTCAGCTATGGTTGTTTATCACATACTTAAAAAAAGAAAACAAAAGCTGTCAATATTATTGGAATTTCCCTGGTGTTCCTGTGGTTAAGACTGAATTCCCAGTGCAGGGGCAGAGTTTCAGTCCCTGGTCAGGGAACTAAGATCCTGCATACCTGGCCAAAAAAAGAAAAACACCAGATATTATAAGTGCTAATCTTCTGAATGTTATCTTTGTTACAAGTTTTTTTCCAATTTTTTTTTTCCCCAATGACTTTGTGGTCCTCAGACTTCAGCTGTGCATCAGAATCAGTTGGGGAGCTTATTCAGTTCAGTTCGGTCGCTCAGTCGTGTCCGACTCTTTGCGACCGCACGGACTGCAGTACGCCAGGCTTCCCTGTCCATCACCAACTGCCGGAGCTTGCTCAAACTCATGTCCATCGAGTCGTTGATGTCATTAAACCTAGGTCAGAGAGCTTATTGAACGTACTGGGCACCACGCTGAGAATTTCTGGTTCAGCAAGTCTAGGGTGAGAGGCAAGAGTTTGTATTTCTAACAGGTTCCCAGGGGTTGCTCTTGCTGCTGGTCCAGAGAACATACTTTGGGAATCACTAGTTTTTGCTATGTGCAAAAGTTTAACATTTGTATATAGTTAAATATGTCTGCTTTTTATTTTTATTTTTTTACTTACAACTTTCGAATTTCTTAATTCAAAAGGTCTTCCCAGTCTGTATATTGTTCATGTGGTCCCCAAGATTTATTTCATTGTTTTACATTTAAATGTATAGTTACCAGGAATTTATGTTTGTATGTGGCATAAGATAGGGGTCCTATTGTATTCCCTTCAAAGTATTCACCAGTTGTGAATTCACCAGTAGCACCAAATTATTAAATAATCCATCCTTTTCCTGGGCTTCCCTGGTGGCTCAGCCGGTAAAAAATCTACCTGGGATGCCAGAGACCTGGGTTTGGTCCCTGGCTTGGGAAGATCCCCTAGAGGAGGAGGGCATGGCAACCCACTCCAGTATTCTTGCCTGGAGAACCCCATGGACAGAGGAGCCTGGCGGGCTGCGGTCCACGGGGTCGAAAAGTCAGACATGACTGAGCGACTGAGCACGTCCTTTTCCCGCTGAATAGAGATGCCACCTCCGTCATATAATAAACACTGGAATTTTTCTCTGCATCCTTCATCCTTTTCCAGTGATCATTGTATCTGTTCCTATTTCAATAATATGTTAATTTGATTACAGTGGCTTTCATAGTATGTTCTAACATTTAATAAGATAAAACCTCCACTCTCTTTTTCATACTTTGCTTTTTTTGGCATCTGTTATTCTGTGTAAGTTTATGATCATTTTATCTAATTTTTAAAAATCTGTGAGGGAGGGCTTTAATTGAAATTACGTTATACCTATATATTTAAGAGCATTGACTACTTAAAACGTACAGTCTTTTCACCTGAGATGTATTTCTTTTCATATTCTCAAATCTTTGTTACGTTCTTCAGTAGGATTTTAATTTTGTTTATGTAGGTCTATACATTTTATCTGGAGAAGGCACTGGCAGCCCACTCCAGTGCTCTTGCCTGGAGAATCCCAGGGACGGGGGAGCCTGGTGGGCTGCCGTCTAGGGGGTCGCACAGGGTCGGACACGACTGAGTGACTCAGCAGCAGCAGCATACATTTTATCATCATCTTCAGGTGCTTATTGATACACCGAAGAGAGGTTTTTGATTTATGTTCATCTATTTTGTATACAGCTCACTTGGCAAATCCTCTCATTACTGTTAGTGACTTTTTAACTTAAATCTCTGGTTTTCTAGGTATGCAGTCACATCACTGATGCGCAATAATAGTTCTCTTCTCCATTTCGATTTTATCCAGTTGTATCTCTTTGACTCTGCTACCTAATAGGTCACCATAATTGCGGTGTTTTCAATGTGTGTTAATGCTTGCAGCTAAGTTTTTGGTAATAGCCTTTAATATATGTGAGTAGTTTCTTTTCAGTCTCTATTTTACTTTGTGATATTTTTTAAAATTTGGTTTTTGGTTGTAACTCTCGGCTCTCAGAACCTTAGTTCCCCAACCGGGGATTGAACCCAGGTCATGGCAGGGAAAGCTCTAAGTCATAGCCACTGGACCTCCAGGGAATTCCCTACTTCATGATTTTTTTTTTTAAGTAAATGGCTGTTGGATTTTATAAAATGTCTGTTCAGCATCTACTATTACGCTGACTTTTCCTTCAATTTTGACTTATGTTTGTAGAGTTTCTGATTTTGAACAATCCCTACATTTGTGGAATAGACCTACTTGTTTATCAAGATGCATTTCTAGCTTCTCATTGCCTTTTTTCTTTTAAAGTTGAGATATAAATTACAGACTATAAAAGTTTGCTTTCTTCGAGTATGCTAGTCAGTAGTGTATATTTATGAATTACGCAGCCATCACTGTTATCTAATTGCAGAATGTTTTCACTCCCTCAGAAAGGAACTCGGTGCCCGTTAGTAGACACTCCCCATTCTCCCTTCACCCTAGCCCCTGGCAACCACTGGCGCACTTTCTGTATCTACAGATTTGCCTATTCTGGACATACTGTAAAAGTGGAAGCATATAGTAAATGTCTTTTGGGTCTGGGCTCTTTCACTCAGCATATTTTCGAAGTTTATTCACGTGTAGCGTGTGTCAGCGCTTCGTTCCTTTTACAACTGAATCACGTTCCGCTGTATGGACACGCCCCATTTTGTTATCTGTTTATGTTGATGGTCGTTTGAGTTGTTTCTACTTTTTGGCTCTTATGAATAATAATATTCATAGTATTATTAGGTGATACTGCTATGAACTTTTGTGCACTATTTTTGTGTGGACGTATGTTTTCATTTCTCTAGGGTATATACCTAGGAGTGAAATTGCTCAGTACCTATTAACTCTACGTTTAACGTTTTGAGGAACTGCCAAACTGTTTTCCAAGGTCACTGTACCATTTCACACCCCCACCTGCAGTGTATAACTTTGGTTATTCAGTCCCTTTAAAACTGTAGCCGTCTCAGTGGGTGTGAAGTCGTATCTCACTGTGACTTTGGTTTATATCTCCCTAGCGACTAGGAGCTTCCCCGCTGGATCAGCGGTAAAGAATCTGCCTACAATGCAGGAGGTGCGGGTTCGATTCCTGAGTCAGGAAGATCCCTTGGAGGAGGTAATGGCAACCCACTCCAGTATTCTTGCCTGGAGAATCCCAGGGACAGAGGAGCCTGGTGGGCCACAGTCCATGGGGTCGCAGAGAGCTGGACACGGCTGAGTGACTAAGCGCAGTGTGGCGGTGACTAATGATGTTGAGCCTTTGACTGTGCTTGTTGGCCGTTTGTGTATCTTCTTAGAGAAATAGCTACTCAGATTCTTAGCCCATTTTAAAATTGGGTTACTTGAACTGTAAGAGTTGTTAATATTTTTAAAATATCCTTAAATATTTCTATTTTCTAAGGGGTTCTAAGAAAATATTTCTATTTTCACTGAGGTTGAAATTGTTAGTCGCTCAGTCGTGTCTGACTCTTTGCGGCCCCATGGACTGTAGCCTGCCAGGCTCCTCTGTCCTTAGAATTCTCTCCGCAAGAACACTGGAGTGGGTTGCCATTCCTTTCTCCAGGGGATTTTTCGCACCCAGGGATCGAACCCAGGTCTCCTGCGTTGCAGGCAGATTCTTTACCATCTGAGCCCCACACTCCAAACTTAGTTGTGTTTTGCTGAAAATTCTCAGGTCATTGGGTGAAATAATAGTCTCCAGGAAGTTAACATTTTTGTTTTATTTTTTCTTGCATTAGAGAGTGACTCAGACATCTCCTCTACAAGCACCTAACCCGTCTTGGATGCACCACCCGTCATACCTCATGCAGCCCTCAGTGAGTGTTCAGAAGTGTGCAAAAGCCAAAGCGGCAATTTGATCTAAAAGAAAACAGTGGGGTTTGATGAAAGGAGGTGTGGGTGTGAGTCCTGGCTCAGTCTCCTGTGTAACCAGGTGGCTGACCTGAAATTTGGTGAGCTTCCTATTAGACCAGGATGCCTCCAGGCCGGCGGGCAGAGTGCATGCCCCTGCTGCAGAGCCGGGGGGTCGCTTGCCTGTCATTTTCCAGGGTTTGTAAATGTCTGTCATCAGTGGTCTGGTCGGTGAACCTCTGCTTCCTGAAGCCTCACAGGATGCCGCCAACTCACTTTGCCCTTTGTTGCTGCTTCTAGGGTTCAGTTCTGACACCAGGAACGGACCATCCCATCTCTCTGCAGCCTGCCTCCATGGTGGGACCTCTTACCCAGCAGCTGGCCCACCTCTCTCTCAGCAGCACGGGCACGGTAAAGCAGGACGTTCCTCTTACAAACCCCTGCCACGTAAGGACCACCTGTGTGAGGCTCTCAGGTTTAAACACTCTTGGATAAGGATGGGAATCACTTCACTGTCATCGAGGACACACTCCGAAAAGGAGGTGAACTGAAAAAGGGTCAGTCTGTGAGCAAGGAATGCAGCGTTCTACTCTGAAACTCGTTTGTTTTAACTGATTCCTACTCATGTAACTAAAGGATCAGTGCTTCTGTCTATGTATTATCTAGGAGGGCTTCGCACACATTTCCTGAAAGCCTCATCAGAACAGTAATAGGAAGCATGGGCGAAGCCTGTTAGGTTTCTCGAAGCTCGGGCGCATTTTGGTTTGTGGAGGGGTGCTTAAAGCAGAGAGGGCCGTGCGCTGAGAGAAAGCAGAAGACGGGGAGGAGGAGGAGAGCCGCGTGCAGGTAGAAGTCTGTCTCAGCCAGCGCACCGCAGTCACCGGGTGCCTTTGAAAAGCACAGTTAGGGTAGCCTCTCTGGAGGGGGGCACAGGCACTTGGCGCTCCCGTGTTGATGGTAGCCAAGGATCACCGCTCCGAGCCTGTCGATGCGTCTCGTTCCAGTACATGCCGGCCGCCGCAGCGCTGCAGGGGGCTTACATCTCCCAGTACACGCCGGTGCCCGCTTCCAGCGCTTCGGTTGAGGTGAGAACTTTATTGTCTCCGGGGGTTGAAGACTGGAAGGTGATGAGAGGCGGGCTTCCCACTGTCACAGCTCCTTTGGCAGTGAGGCCGGCTCTGTAAATAGCTGGTGGGCGTGTGGAGAATGCGGAGGAGGGACTTAGCCGGTGCCTGTGCTCGAGGCAGCAGTCCATCCCAGGGTGCTGGCTTGCGCTGACCGTGTGCCCTGGGATGAGGACAGGCTGCTCTGAAGTTGGGGACGTGGCGCTGTGAGTGCGCGTGTGCGCGTGTGTGCGCGTGCACTCGGGCAGGTGTGTGGCAGGGGTAGGTCGGGGCGGGCGCTCGGCTTGGTGCAGGGAGGGTGCGCGCGGTGACTCACGCCTCGCCCGGTGCAGGAGAGCGGCAGCCAGCAGAACCCGGCGCCGGTGGACGCGCCCGCGGAGCACGGCGTCTACCCCTTCCCGTTCAGCAAGTGACGGCGCTATAGAGGCGCGTGGGGCCCGCGAGCCGCCGAGGTGGACTGGTTCGCACGCTGGCACTGCCCCTCCCGCCCTCTCTGGCTTACGCCTCTTTTAGGGTCTCCCTCCCCGCCTTTGTGGAATATAAAAGAATTCTGGGAGATGCTGATGCACCAGACTCCAGAGGGCTGGCCGGGAAAACGGCCCTCCGGGGGCCCAGCTGAGGACGGACACGGTGGTCGGCCTGTGCCCGGGGAGAGAAATCCCTGCACCCCGCCCTCCCCTCTTCCCTCCGCCGGTGGAGCCTGGGGAGGGGGCGGCCCCTGGTGTGCGCTGCAGCCAAGGACGTCAAGAACCTTTTTTCCTTTGTGAAGAAAGTTTGCTGTTTCGCTTTTAACTGCAATATACTCTTAAACTATGCCAAAGAGACTGGTGCCTGGGACTTCTCATCTTTGTGAAAAACCATTTTTGATGTGTTGGACTTACTTGGGAAGGCTTTTTTTTTTTAAATATAAAACAATTTATTTCTTAAAAAAAAAAAGATGTGGTGCTAGCACATTGATGGGGTCCTGCGTGGGCCCTTCTTTCTGAATTTAGCAATGGACCTTTTTTGTGGGGAGGTGTGTGAAAGAATACACAGACTTTGGATGTTTTGTTTTATAAAGCTCTTAGATCATGCATCCCATCTCTTCTTCACATACATTTTATGCCTTCTTTTTCTCATCCAGATTGTTCTTTTTTCTCTTTTCCATACAGCAGAACCTGCTTGCTTTAACCTCTTTACAGCTTTTAATTTTGTGAATTGCCTTTTTGGATGAGACTTCCTATGGAATTTGGAGGGGCGGGGCTAGGAACTGGTAGAACCCGAGGTAGGCAGTGGAAGCGGCTTTTCCTGCCTCTGCCCTTCCGGAAGCAGCGCCTTGACCTCGGCCGACCAAGGAGGCAGTTCCACAGCCTTTGGAAGCCGTCTTTGATCCAAATTGGGATGAAGACTAGGTTTTCCCGGGCAAGTTCCAGAGGAACAGGCCTACTGACTTGTAATTCTTCTCACTGCTGAGGCCAGCACCACACCCTCTGAGAAGGCGTCTTCCCCCGCTACAGCGTTTCAGGAACACCTGCTTTTCTGCCTCCCTGAAGATCTTTTCTGCCCTGGGTCTCAGGGCCCCGTCTTCCCTGGCGCATGTCGTTGCCATGCTCAGAGCCCTTGCATTTGTGACCTTGCTGAATTCACTTAGGTTCCTTCCCCACCGGGGACCGTCAGCTGCTTCACCTTTGGACCAGTGACTCTCAGAGGTGCTTTGTCCCCTGGAGGCCGTTTTCACGGTCGTGTCTGGGCGTGAGGCTGGGTGCTGCCATCTACTGGCTGCAGACTCGGGGTGCTGCCGCCCATCCTACAGCGCCCGGGGGACACCTGGCTTCCTACCAGAGAATCCGCTGACTCAGGATGTCAGTAGTGCCCGGCTA